>PITA01001085.1:123902-216099 GCA_004023965.1 Spilogale gracilis
TACTTCATCTCCATCCCTGTCCACCCTCTTCTGTCTTATTTAAACTCTGAGTCAGGAATCCAGGAGCCAAGAGGGATGCCTAACCAGCCCGGAGACCTCAAACAAGTCCTGTGGCCTCTGGGATCCTCCGTTTCCTCTGTGTATGAAGGGGAGACAGTTGTGCGATTAAATGAGATCATGCATATGGGGTGCTTACCTCATGCCTGGCAAATACTTGGCACGTGAAAACAGGAGCCCTTGTTCTTGTTTTTTGGTTTTGGGGTTTTTTTGTTTTTTGTTTTTTGTTTTGTTTTTTTTTTTTGTGAGTCATCAAATCCAAGGTCTAGCATCCTATAGCAACACCAAACTTGAGGGTATGGGAAGCACGCTGGCCAAATTTTGTGAACTCAGCCCTGCTTTATGGAATATGAAAAAAATTAAGGATAAAAAACACAGCCGTCTGAATTGAATTTAAAATAATAAGGGGGAGAAGCGTTTTAATTTAATGTAAATGGAATTGAAATGATTCTCTTCTTAGAATGAGAAAGTCAGATAAAATCAACAGTGACTCTAAGAAAGTGTACAGAACATGTTTTCTGAGAGGAGCATCCTGGAAACAGTAAATTTCGTGATTGAACAGTGATAGGGCCCTGTCCCCGCTGGGTGGCAGTGGGGTTAACCAAGCTGACTTTACATGCCTCCCTGGGACAGCTGCAGCAACAGAGCTCAGCATCCTGTCCCCCTCTGCTCAGTGGGTGATGGTCGCATGACCCTTATAGCCCCAGTGACCTTGGACGCTGCAAGACCCTGGGTGCCCAGAGTCCTTCCCTGTGTCCCTCCCTTGGGAGAGAGCCTGGTGCTCATCCGAATGGCCTCTCTCCTCACCCCTGCCAACTTTTCCACAGCTTTACTGACCCCACACTGCCAGGTTTGATGCTAGAAACATGAGATGCAATGTCAAGTAAGGAATGATGATCTGGCAGCAAGGGAATTAACACAGAAGAGAGAGAAGGCTTTCCCCAGGGTGTCCTGAGAGCGAGGCTTCCAAGGGTGATTAGGTGCTTTCCAGGTGTAGATCATGAGGAAAGGCTTTTTGGGGAAGGAGAACAAAGCATGGCAAAGTTTTGAAATGTCACAGTTTTGACCCTGGTGGGAAGCAGAGCTGTCTTCTAGTTCTTGGAGTATGTTGCCTCCATGCGGCCGGGAGCAGAAATGGTGGTTGGAATTGGACCATAAAGGGCCTCCAATTTCAGTATAAGGGGCTTGGACTTACCCTGAGCCGTGGAAGGGTCTGAGCAGGAGAGGGACACAGTGAGCATTAACGTGGAGAACACTGGACACGTGGTGGTGTTTAGTTGGGGGTGGGGGGCATGACAGCAGGCAGATGAGGACACAGAGTCCTAGGAAGGAGGCTTCATCTCCAAGTCCAGCAGAGATGCCCCCCAGCCAGGACGTGGGCACCATGGGCTGGGCCAGCTCAGCCCAGCAAGCCGTGCTGGAGCACTGTGTCTGCAAGGTTGGGTGACTGAGCTCAACCCCCTCTGGAAACGGCGCTCGGCACATTTACCAGTGGGAAATGGGAAAGGCATTTCCCATAATGTGGCTCTGTAAAGTTTGCACAACTGTTCTTTGTTTTCCATCCATCCCTACAATAAATCTTCCTCCACTGCCAGGACCGGGCCTCCGTGGTCTGCAAGTGATTAGGGCACTGACTGGTGCCGCGATGCCTCCTCACGATGCATTCTTCTAACATGGGGAGTGATAACATGGGAGCTCATCACTGGGACTCTGTGACTTTCCAAGTGGCCATTTCAAATAGCCAGGAGGTGGCCGCCCGGAGGAGCGCATCCCGCACCTACCCTCCACACGTCCCCGGCCCCCTGGACGAGTCTACCATGCCAGCGGCATGAGCTGGAGAGGGCAGGCAGGTGCAGTAGTAGTGGGCTGTGTGTTTCTTTGCAGATGGGACCGTGGGACTGGGGTCTCCTCAGGACTACATTTCAGGGGACACCACCTGGAATCTCTGCTGGGCCTAGAGCAAGGTCAGCACCCAGTGAGTGTCGTTCAGATGATGAACTACCCACAGCCTCTCTGTTTTATCAGAACAGAAAAGCATAGGGTTTTGGAGCTGAAAGTAACATTTTTACCTTCCTGGAACCTGGACAGGGCCCTGGGATACAGAGATCTGATGGGTGGTCCCTCTGCTGGGGGAAGGCACAGGGCCGTGACAGGACCCCTGTTTGATAATCACTGAAATCCAGACCAGGCTGGCCAGGTGTCCCTTCTGGAACCCCACCTCATGTTCTTGGCTCCCTGCTCCTTGATCTTCCCACTGTATTTGGTGGCCTTTGTACCCCCATTTAACCGTGAGTCTCTATTTCCCAAAATCTACTGAACCCAAGTTTTAGGAATCATTTTGACCCACGGGGTCATTTCTGACCAGGTTTAGTTGCCAGTGACCATGATAGCAATGAGGAGACAAGAGAGTTGGCTCCGGGAAGAAAACTGAGTCTCCTGGGCCTCAGGTACTTCCTCGAGATCCTCCTCCCCTCACACCCCCTACTTCCTGCTCCCACTACTTCTCCCCAGGCATCCAGGACAAGAAGATGCGGCTCACTGAGACCGTCAATCTGAATGCTTGTTTGTACTTTTACTGTTTGCCTGTGTGGAGACAGGCCCTTAGAGAGGATTTGGCTCATTGAAGATCACAGAGCAAAGGAAGGAAAGCCCAGCTTCCTGGCCTCCCAGCCCAGGGCCCTTCCCACTATACAGAGGCACCAGCTGTTGAGGACCTACTCAGTGCTAGGCCCCATGCGGAGGGCTTGGATGCGTTGTGCCCATCTATACCATCACTGCCTCTCCCATCCTGTAAGAAAACAGGCCCGTGTGCTGTCTGTGCTGAGGAAGAACATCTGCTTCTCCCAAGCCCTGCAGCACTCTTTGACAGATGGGGACCTGAGGACCCACTAGAGGTTGCCCAGTAAGGGATGGCTTCTGGCTTATGCAGCCCACACGTGTCCTCATCGCCTTCCTTCCTGGGAGCGTCTGGTTTAGGAAGTGCTGTGCAGTAGGCTCTGGGGAGACTCTAACCAGCAGTGGGTTTCAAACCTCATACCTCTGCGTGTATTAGAAAAGCACAGTGATTGATCACTGCTGGCCCTGTGGAGCCTGGTTTGTGCAGAAACCCACAGGCATTCATTTCCCCTACCTGTTTCTGCTCCTTGTTTTCTTCATGCACACAGAGCCACCTGGCCTCGGGATCTCAATTTCTTCATCCGTGTGATGAGGATTTGACTTAGTTCAAAGCTCTGAGGACACAGAACTCTGATTTGGGCACTACAGGGAGAGACAGTGTGGCCCTGGGGTTCAGAGCTCAGTTCCCTTCCCAGCTTGGCACTCAGACTGCCTTGTGGCTCTGGGGAAGTCGCCAGACCCTGTTGGGCCCTCAGTTTCTTCACGTATAAAATGGAAAGTTTGGACTCCAGGAATCCTACGATCCTTTGAACTCAAGACTTTGAGACCCCCATCTTTATCTTTCTGCATTCCTGGCAGGGCCCCCAGGGAGAAGGGAGGAGATGGAGGACGAGAAGGGGGCAGGCATGGGGCCTCCTATAAGCCACCTGGCTCTTGGCTGGTCCCCCAACGTGCCAAGTTCATTCCCACCTTGGGATTGTTGCTTGGCTCTTCCCCTCTGCCCAGAGTCACACAGTGGGTCAGCAGCTGTACCCAGAGTCACACAGTGGGTCAGCGGCCCTGCCCAGGGTTGCACAGTGGGTCAGCAGCTGTGCCTAGGGCATGCTGTTCCCCTGCTGCACCTCTCCTTTAAGTTCTCTCAGCTGTTGTGCAGGGTCATCTTGGTGTTTCTCAGGGCAGCTCTGCAGCTGCTGCCGCCACTGTGAGCCCTGCCCAGGGGCTGGGGGAAGATGAGGTGTGGTCCAGAGGCCTGAGGAACAGAGGGTCTGCCGCCCGCAGTCAACACCTCTGTCAGGAAGTTCTTGGCTCGTGCCTTCAAAGCGCCAACCTTTAATTGTCTCCACATTGTGAACCCAGGAAGGTTTGTCCTGACAACTGGTTGGTGACATCAGCCAGGGGATCCCCCTCCCACAGCCTTTCAAGAGCTGTCTGAGGTGGTTCCTGAAGGGTATAAATTAGATTCACCTGGCAAGGCCCCACTTCCCCCTGGAATATTCGTGAAAATGCTCCCATTGGATCCTGTCAGACAGAAAAGCACAGATGAGGCCTGGGTCCCTGGGAAGCTAGGCGAGTGAGAAGCAGGAGCTTCCTGTTCTCACTGGTGAGGTAGTGAAGTGAACGGGGCCCTCATCATGGCGTTCGCCGACCCTAGCACTTCTGGCTTTGGCTTCTTCCTCCATAAAAATACTAAAAATCACATTTTATGATGGCATCGGCATAAAGACACATTCATATTATGTATTAAAATATTTTCTTTGACTTAACGGTTCCTTTTTTTCCTTCCAATTTTAATGCATTTTCAGGAGTCCCTGAAAGTACTGTGGACTCTAGTCACCGTGCCTGCTTGCCTGGTGGGTAAGTCAGCCCAGAAGCCAAGCCTGCAGAGGCTGGAAAGGCTTGAAGTACAGTCCATGTCTCACCTCACCCCTTCCTTTCTCTGGGCTTCAGTTTCATCCTCTGTGAAGAGGCTTGGGCATAGGAAACACCAAAAAATCCTGTTGTGATGTTCTAGTCTGCTCCTTCCTATACTAGTCCATTCCCCACCCCTTCCCCCCATCATTGAATTCTTGTTTTCCATTAAGGATTCATGGACATTCACAAAAAAAGATCTGTGTGTAGTTGAACTGATATAGATGAGAGAAAATGACATAAATACACAAAAAACTTAAGCTCGTTTAGTTATTATGACTGAATTCTATATTTTCTTGGAGCTTTCTGGAAGCCAAGGCAAAGAAGGCAACTTGTTGAACTGCAGACTTCTGGCTATCTGGGAAAGGAAGCAGAGCAGCCAGCTTGTGTTTTGGGGCTGGTTTTGTCTTTATCTCAAACCTTTATGAGGCCGTAGTGAGAGCCCCCTGAGCTGATGGTCCGAGGAAGGCAGTAGAATTGATTGATAATAATACAGACTCGCTAAATGAAATGGTAGACCTTATTTTCAGTGATAATTTTGCTAATGTTTTTTGAGAAAAACCAGGGGCAAGTAAATTCTAGCAGTGAAGGTACCTTACCTGTGTCCTCTAGGCTATGTTGTCCTCTTAGTTCATCCATCCCCCTTTCCTAGATGGGAAGAAGGCTGAGAGAAGCTAAATAACTTGACCCTGATCATCCAGGGGGGCTGATCTTTATGGCAAGTTCCTTTTTCTGCAGACTTCACATTTCAGTTTACTACTAGGGGCAGATTCAGGCCTTTCTTCAAGGAGCTTGTAGCCTGGGGGGACTCTAGGGATCTTAAAAAGAAGAGGGCAAGGCTGTGTGCTGTGTGCTCTTAGGGAGGTCCGGGGGTTCTGGGGGCCTAGGAGAAGGAGCAGCTGTCATCCTGGGCCTCAGGGAGGAGGAGTCAGCACAGCATCATGGAGGAGGTTATACAGGGCATCCCAGGAGGCAGCACTAACTAGCATGGGCCAGGAGGTGAGAGGCGGACTCCTTGGTCAGAGCTGCGGCAGAACGGAGAAAGGCAGCTGCCTGCCAGGTTTCTTACCTACAAGCAAAATAAACCAGTTCTGGCCATAATGAGCCCTGTGTCCCCTCTCTCCCCTGCCCCCTAGAATTTGGTGTCCGGCCCTTGTTTCCACAGACCCATCTGTCTAAGAAAAGAGGAGTAGATTTTGAGGATCTCAGTTTTCCCAGGAGTCTGGAAGCAGGGCGCCTACACCTGCTTGTCTAAGAGAGAACAGGAAGCTCAGACACCTTCATGTTCTTGCCCAGGTCCAAAGTTACGGCAGCACCGCCATGGGCCAGGCCCTCCCTGTTCACACCATCACTTCTCACACCAAGGTATTCTTCAGTCAGGTGGGGTGGGAGGACTGGGCCAGCCGTCAAATCCACGTGTCTGTCCGCTATAGAAGTGCTTAGAGCTGAGACACACCCAGGAGGGACAGTGGACAGAGGGGCATGGGGAGGCTGTTAAATGAGGGATTGGTGCCCCACTCTGGCCTGGGTTCGTTGAGGGGACGCTGGTCCGGCCTTGGCAGCACAGGGGAGGAAGGTGTGTGCTGGTTCGGGGCCCGCTGAGTAGGGAGGTGCCGGCCGGAGGACCACTGGTTTGGGGGTATGCAAGGAGAGGGGGCATCGTCAGTCTGGAGGTGGTCAGTAATAGGGGAAGAGAGCCTTTATGGGATCGGGGAGGCAAAGGCCAGGAGGAGAGAGGTTAAGGGGATTGGGTGGCTGGGTAGAGCAGAGTGGCTGGTGGAGTGGGCTGAAGAGTTGAGTGATGAGTTTGGTTTCAAGGGAGAGAACCTTGGACTTGTTGGAATCTGGAGGGCCGTGCGGTGTGTGTGAACATACGTGTGTGTGTGTTTCCTGTGTCTCACGAGAGCCAACACTCAAGCAGTCACACCAGGGCCCCGGCTGAAATCTCTGCCCCGCTCTTGGTAATTAATAGGTAATGACTTGATTCTGGAGGCTTTTCCAAGAACGTAGTGTCTTTGGTTTGCAGTTTCTCAGGGTTTAATAACTGCTTTCTCCAGATTTATGGAGGCTGCTGGAGAACACTACGCTCACAGGAGGTTTTCCAACTTGGCCCGAGAACCCCCGGGGCTGGGCCAGGGTGTCTGCTGAGGACCCTCGCGAGATGTCAGGGCAGCCGGGGTTGCCGGCTCTGTATGTGGAGTGATTGCCCTGCTTGTCGAGAGGGACCCTCCGAGGGAGCCCGAGCTTTGGGTCAGGTGGGCATCCTCCCTCCTGTGGGCCTGCGGCCAAACCCTGGCTGAGCTCAGTCCTCCTCCTTTTAACCATATTCATGTCTGGCCCCCACAGCTAGGCGAGGATCACCATGGCCCTCATTAATAATACAGCTGGGACCATGAATATGGCTTGGACATGAGGGCAATGTGGGGCGGCTTTCTTTCTTAGAGACCTCGGGACCCCTCAGCCTCCCCTCTCAGATAAAGAGTGGGGAGCTGCCTCCCCAAAACTAATCCCCAGGGGCTGATTGAGCTGTGTGACATTGGGAAGTTTCCTTTACCTTTCTGTAGCTTCCGTTTCCTCCTCCATGAAATGGACAAAGTGTGGGGTGGGGCCTAGGAGAGAGACAGGCAAGGCAGGGAACTTGCAGGGGAACCTGACCGAAGGCCCAGAGACATCTGGGGAAAGGGAGGCTCAGAGCTGTGCTTGACTAGGGCCTTCTAGAGAGTGACCTCGAAGGAACTTGGAGCAGGACCACAGAAGTGGAGGTCGGAAGTGCAAGTGGCCCGGAGGTGGGTGAGGCCCTGTCTGGGGTTGCAGCACGGTAGGAGCGCTGGGGGCAGGGGGACAGTGAGGCGAGGGCAGCGGGGTCTGTCTGCACAGGCTGACTACTCTAACAATAGCTGCTCTTATTGTCTTTGTCTTGTAATTTGTTCAGTGGTTTGCTTGGCGTGGAATGCCGTTTCTGCCATTTCTAAAAAAGCCAGCCTTGCTGTGTGGCCAGAGGGAGACCTGTGGAATCTGGCATTAGCCTGAGCTGCCCCCAGGAGATGTGCTCAGGGTCAATCAAGTCCCTCTCTAGGAAAGCATCGGAGCCCTCCTCCTCCCCTCAGGAGCTCTGACCCTGGCTGTCTGGTTTCTGGAGTTCCCACGTGCCTCTGAGGATCTGCGTCTGGACGTATTTGCCTCACTCCGGGTGCTTATCCCCATGTCTCTAATGTGTATACTTGTCATGTGTACATGTGTGTGTCTGCATTTTCTTGTCTGTGGCCATGTTTGCATGGTTGAGTGTGTCTCCAGGGGTCAGGGCATCGAGGATGTTCCTGTGAGTGACTCCATGACTGTAAGTGGTGTGTGTCTTTATTTTTCCCAGCCAGAGGGGCCAGGGGAGTGCCACCGAGAAGGGCCGGCCAGATTCGGGTCTTGGGAAGTGGGTACAAATGGGGAATGAGGAAGCTTCTCCTCCCCACTGTCCTTCCCCCATTCTCAAAACTCACAGGAGGAAACTGTCAGGAAGCAAGTTTAGCCCAGGACCAGGAATGACTTTCTAACAGGCAGGACCTTGCCCCGTGGAGGGCAAGGGTGGGGTTCTCATCGCAAAATGTGGGAGCAGAAGCTGGCCTCCACTTGGCAGTTTCAGCACACATTCCCTGCAACTTCTTATTCACTACCATCCCTGATTCTGGGCCCCGAGAATAGTAATAGTAACACACTAACAATAATAGCTGAGAGAGTTAGAGCCCTTACTGTGCTAGGCATTGTTCTAAGGTCACTGACGTACCTGAGCCAGGGGTTAATTTACAGATGGGAACTAGAAGTCCGGCTCCTGAAGCAGCTTGCCTACGGTCTACACAGTCAGCAGACACAGCAAGGAGTGGAACCCACATCCCTGAGTCAAGAGGACTTGAACTGCCAGCCTGCCTCTGTTGCCCCAGTGCCAGGCGATGGTGCCACCCAGGGCTTGGAAGAGGCTCCTTTCTGTCCCCAGAGCTCACGTGCATCCGAGAGGTGCCCCAGCCCCTCCCTCCTTCCCTGCCTGCCATCCTCTGAGAGCTCTCAGCACTAGGGCCAGGTTATTAATCACCGAGGCCAAAGAGGCCTCTGCAGCGCTGTCTGAGGATTCTTAATCCTCCAGGAATGTAAAGGGCCACTGACAGCATGGGGGCTGTTGGCCAGGGTGCTGCCCGACAAGGCCTGAAAAGAGCACCCTGCCGCAGCCTCCAGGGGCCCAGGGGCCTGAGACAGACAGAGCAGCATAGACGGAACATTGGATTAGGAGGTGCGGGGGGCTGGGTTGCTGCCCTAACACTCTTTATCATTAACAATAGCAGTTCAGGCTTCCCCCGTTCTTGGAAAAGAAACTGTTCCTATGAAAATTGCAGGTCTTTCAGAAATGCCAGGTAGCATGACGTGAACTTCCAGAAAGCTGGGGACACCTGACAATGAAAACAGCAAACGCTTACTTACTGCTTAGTGCAGGCCAAAGACTATGCTAAGTTGGAATGGGCTCCCAGCACCCCAGGAGGGAGGTGTCACCATCCCTGTTTTACAGATGAAGAAACAGAAGCTGGGGAAAGAGAAGAGATTGCCAAGGACGCACTCTAGGGGGTAGGAGCACCAGGCTTTAAATCCGTACCGATTAGCCCCAGAGTCCTTACTTATGTTTACATTTTTAAAAATTACATCATATTCGATACAGTCAAAAGTATACAGGCAAATATGTGTACATAATAAAGCGTAGCAAAATGAACATCCATGAATTTCTGGAACCATGGTTCTTTTTCTGCTTAGCGTTCTCTGCTTTTCTTGACATCATTTCATCACACATACATATCCATATAAACAAGGCATTGTTTAGTTTTGCTTGGTTTAAAACTATAAAAATAGTATCTGGCTGTATGTGGTCTTTGCAGTTGTTTCATATAATATTATGTTTTTTAAGATTTTATCCTTTTTATTATATGTAGCTGCAATCCATTCATTTTCACTACTGTGTAATACTACATCGTGTGAATAATCCAAGCTTTAGTCGTTTCCTTGTTGATGGGCATTTGGGTTGTCTCAGTTTTCTGCTTAGTTTACAGTGCTGCTGTGAACATCCATCCACCTTCATGTGCCTTGCTAGGCCCGTGGAAGAGGTTCACAAGAATGTGAGCCTGGAAATGCCGTCACTAGGTCAGGAAATGAAGGGTAGCGCCGCCCTCTTTCCAAAAGTGGTTTTTGTCAGTTCACGCTTTCACTTCTGAGTACCACCTCCCGCCCGGCTCTTCAGCAGTTCCCATGATGCCACTTTACTTCCACAAAAGTCTTTACAGAAGTATCTGTTCTAAAGCTTAGGGGCACCTGGGTGTCTCAGTCAGTGGAGCATCAGCCTTCGGCTCAGGTCATTATCCCAAGGTCCTGGGATCAAGTCCTGTGTCAGGCCTCCTGCTTAGTGGGGAGCCTGCTTCTCCCTCTGCCCCATCCCACTGCTTGTGCTCTCTCTCTCAGGTAAATTTAATTAATGAATTAATTAAAATAAAATATAAAATCTCTAAAAAAAAAAAAAAAGCTGCAACAGCATTTGGGGTTGTTTTGCAACAAGCGAGTATAGAGGCAGCACGCACCCCGAGCCGCCGGAGAGGCGCCGTCAGGCTCTTTCCCCTCAAAGCACACACAGCGTCTCAGCGTCAAGCTGCGGGCTCTGAACTGTGGCCATGCGCATCTGTGCTTTCTCTCCATGTATTTTTGTGCATCTCTTAGCACAGGGTGTCCTAAGGTATCAGAAAAACCTAAGGGAGGTTGGGCATCTGGGTGGCTCAGTGGGTTAAAGCCTCTGCCTTTCGCTCAGGTCATGATCTCAGGGTCCTGGGATCAAGGCCCACATCGGGCTCTCTGCTCAGCAGGGAGCCTGCTTCCTCCTCTCTCTCTGCCTGCCTCTCTGCCTACTTGTGATCTCTCTCTCTCTGTCAAATAAATAAATAAAATCTAAAAAAAAAAACAAAACAAAAAACCAACAACCTAAGGGAGGTTATTTTTTGAGTCTGGAAACCCTCGAAATGTTTTTCTATGTAAATTCATGATAATTGCTTCTTCGCTTCATGCCATTTCAGCTTAGAAAAGTTTTCATAGGAATGCTCTAGTTTTGGATAGTGGAGGAAACCTATACATGGAAGTTCTGTTGCTCCACACCTCAAAAACATAATGTAACTTTGCCAGTCCGGTGGGTGTGAAATGGTACCTGGTGCTGTTCTTAATTTTTATTTAGCCAGTTATTAATGATTATTAGTGCCTTTTCATAATCTGTGGACCATGCATGTTTCTTCCTCTGTGAAATGCCTTCAGTGTCCTTTGCCTATTTTTCTGTTGGCTGTTTGCTCTTTTCTTATTGGTTTATAGGAATACTTGATATTTTCTGCCAGTTTGTGCCATAAAATTTCTTTTTTGATTGTGTTTTTCTTGAGCAGGTCTTAATGAGTTGAATTCATGAATCTTTCTTTCTTTTTTTTTTTTTTTTAAAGATTTTATTTATTTGACAGAGAAAAACACAGCCAGAGAGGGAACACAAGCAGGGGGAGTGAGAGAGGGAGAAGCAGGCTTCCCGCCGAGCAGAGAGCCCGATGTGGGACTCGATCCCAGGTCTCCGGGATCATGACCTGAGCCGAAGGCAGTGGCCCAACCAACTGAGCCACCCAGGCGCCCATGAATCTTTCTTTGAATTATTTATATCTTCTCCGTTTGTTATAAGAAATCCTTCTTTACCTTGATGTTACAAATAAATGATCTGGTATCATAATGGAAGGATTTATTTTGAAGTTTTTAAAATGTTAACATTTTACTCTCATTTAAGGTTTTAATCCAGTGGAATTAGTTAGGGGATGTGGTGTGAGGTAGGGACCCAGTTTAATTTTTTTCCATGTGGATAACTATTTATCCAATTGCCCATCCTTTCCCCCTTGATATGAAGTGCCATCTGTCATATATCAGTTTCTGTACATTTGAGTCTGTTTCTAGATGCTTTTGTTCTGTTAGTCAGTTTTTTTCTGTCCTTTTATGAGTATCATACTATCTTTTCTTTTTACAGATTTGTTTATTTGAGAGAGAGAGAGAGAGGCAGGGAGGGGCAGAGGGAGAGGCAGAGAGAGAACCTCAAGCAGACTCCCCACCGAGCGGGGAGCCTGACATGGTGTTTAATCTCACGACCCTGATGATCATGACCAGAATCAAAACCAAGTTGGACACCTAACTGATTGAACCTCCCAGGTGCCCCAGTATCAAACCATTTTAATTACCATAGTTTTGTAAGAAGTCTTTGCAAATCTAATGGGAAAATCTATCCTCCACTCCCTCTCCAGTCTCCTTCCGTGTTCCTTGACTCTTTTGGGGACTTTACACTTTCATATACATTTTAGAATCAATTTTAAAATGTCTCTTTTTTTTGAAGATTTTATTTGTTTGACAGGGAGAGACAGCAAGAAAGGGAACACAAGCAGGAGGAGTGGCAGAGGGAGAGGCAGGCTTCTGGATGAGCAGGGAGCCCGACATGGGGCTTGATCCCAAGACCTTGAGATCATGATCTGAGCCAAAAGTAGACGCTCAACTGACTGAGCCACCCAGGCACCCCAATTTAAAAATTTTCCATGAAGAAAACTCTTGTGATTTTGATTGGCATTCCATTTATTCTGTAGATCAGTTTGGGGAAATGGACTTCTTTATAATACTAATTCTTCCTGTCTATAAACATGGTCTTTGTTAATGATTTTCTGCAAGGTTTTATATGTTTCTCCATACATGTTTTGCATATGTTTCTTTTAAATATATATTCATAGGTTTCTTTTGATTTTTGTTCCTGATGTTAATTAGATCTCTTTTTAAATTACCTCTTTTGTTCCTGGTGAATAGAAATACAATTGTTTTTTGTCTATTTATCTTACACCCAGCTATCATAATAAATTCCTTTATTATTTCTATTAACTTTAAAGATTCTTTTGGTATTTCTATATAGTCTTTTGTGTATATATAAGTAATGATTTTATTTCTTCCTTCTCAGTCTTTATTCTTTCTTACCTCTTTGAAAAGAAACAATGATAGTGGTGGATATCCTTGTTTTACTGCTGATTTTAAGTGCTTCTAACATTTTATCATTAGTGTAACACTTCCTGTAAGATTTTTGTAGATACAGTCTAACAGATGAAAGGCATTTCCTTTTTTAAAGTAGATTTTATTTTTTTTAGGGAAGTTTCAGGTTCACAGAAAAATTGAATGGATAGTGCTGAGAGTCCCCATATATTCTGTGCCCTCTCCAGCCTCCCCAACTATCAACATTCTGGACTTCAGTGTATATTTGTTACAATCAGTGAGCCTACATTGACAACTAGGTGTCGTTCAAAGTTCGTAGTTTATGTTAGGTGTTTACTCTTTTGTTTTGTTTTGTTTTTTTGTTTTGTTTTTTGTTTTTTATTTTTTGGTTTTTGGGGTTTTTTAGGGGTTTACTCTTGATTTGTATGTCCTTTAGTTTAACAAATATAAAAGGACATGTATCTACCATTATATTATCATATGGAATAGTTTCACTGTCCTAAAAATTCTGTGTTCTGCCTGTTTCTCCCTATCCCTTAACCCCAGGCAACCACCGATCTCCACAGGTTTCCCTTTGACAGAATGTCTTATAGTTGAAATCACAAGACATAGCCTTTTCCAGGTTGGCTTCTTTCACATAATAATATGCATTTACGTTTCTTTTATGCCTTTTCATGGAATGATAGCTCATTTATTTTTAGGTCTCAGTAATATTCCACTGTCTGGATATACCAGTTTATTTATCTACTGAAGGACATCTTGCTTACTTCCAAGTTTTGTCAGTTACAAATAAAGTTTCTATAAACACCAATGTGCAGGTTTTTGTGTGGACATAAGTTTTCAACTCCTTTGGGTAAGTACCAAGGAGTATAATTTCTGGATCATATGGTGAAAGTATGTTTAATTTTGTAAGAAACTGCCAAAAAGACTTCCAGAGTGACTGTACCATTTTGCATTCCTATCAGGAATGAATGGGAGTCCCTGTTGCTCCACATTCTCTCTGACATTTGTTGTTGTCAGTGTTTGGGATTTGAGCCATTCTAATAGAATGGTAGTGGTATAGTAGGACTAGAAGTAGGAGGTGTACGAGCAGTAGTGTAGTGGTATTTCATTGTCTTAATTTATAATTCCCTGAAGATATATAGAAGGACCACCTTTTCATATGCTTATTTGCCATCTGTGTATCTTCTTTGGTGAAGTGTCTGTTCAGATTTCCCCCCGTTTTTTTATTCAGGTTGTTTGTTTTCTTATTGTTTAGTTTTTAGAGTTCTTTGTATATTTTGGATAATTGTCCTTTATCAGATATGTCTTTTGCAAATATTTCTCTCAGTCCTGGCTTGTCGTCTTGCTTTCTTGACATTGTCTTGCAGAACAGGAGTTTTTAATTTTAATGAAGTCCAGTTTATTAGTTATTTCTTTCATGGTGCTGTATCTAGCTCAGGGTCACCAAGATTTTCTCCTATGATATATTCTAGGAATTGTATAGTTCTGCCTTTTATACTTACGTCTGTTATCCATTTACAGCCAGTTTGTGTGAAGGACATGAGGTATGTGTCCGGATGTTTTATTTGTTTTCGTAGATGTCTAGCTGTTCCAACATGATTTTTTGAAAAGACTACCTTTTTACCATTATTTCCTTTTTTCCATTGTCAAAGTTCAGTACATTGTATTTATGGGAGTCTATTTCTAGGCTCTGTGTTCTGTTGCACTGATTAACCTGTCTGTCCTTTCACCAGTAGCACACAGTCTTGATTACTGTTGTTTATAGTAACTCTTGAGATCAGGTAGTGTCGATCTTCCATTTTTGTTCTCCTCCTATTTATTGTGTTTGCTATTCTGGGTATTTTGCCTCTCTGTATAAACTTTCAGATCAGTTTGTCAATACTCACAAAATAACTTGCTGGGATTTAGACCGGGATATTGTTGAATCTGTAGGTTAAGTTGGAAAGAATTGGCTTCTTGACAATGTTGAACCTTCCCATACATGAACATGGAATATCTATTTATTTAGCCCTTTGACTTCTTTCATCACTCACACACACACACACACACACACACACACACACACACACCCCAAAAACTGTGTAGTTTTCTTCATATAGAAGTTGTTGTTGTTGTCTGGTATAGACTTTGTGTTGTTGTTGTTGTTGTTGTCTGGTATAGACTTTGTGTTGTTGTTGTTGTTGTTGCTGCTGCTGCTGCTGCTGCTGTTGGCTCCATAGAATGAGTTAGGGAATATTTCTCTTTTTTTCTATTCCTTGAAAAGTTTGTATGAGATTGTAATGATATGTTCTCTGAGTTTTTGGCAGAACTTGCCTATAAAACTCTCTGTGTCTAGAGTTATCGTGGGAAGATTTTGAACTACTGTTCAATCACCTTAGTTGGCATAATCTAGTAAAGCTTTCTATTCCTTTTGAAGTCAACTCCCCTCCCCCGGAATTTGCCCATTTGTGTATATTTTCAAATTTATTGGCGTAACATTGGTCATAGAGTTCTCTTTTATTTTTTCAAATCTTTCCTGGATCAATAGTTATGTCTCCCTTTTTATTCCTAACATTATTCTTTTTTGGTGCCTTCTCTCTTTTTTCCTAATTCAATCCACCAGAGGTTTGTCTCTGTTATTAGTCTTTCCAAGAGCTAATTCTTGGCTTTGTTGATTCCTTCTATTGTACCTTTGTTTTCTACTTTATTAATTTCTGCTTTTGTATTTATCATCTTCCTTTTATATTTTTTAGTTTATTTTGCTGTCCTTTTTCTAATTTTTGAAATGGGGCGCCTAACACATTCATTTTTCAGACTTTTTCTTTTTCTAGTATAATCATTTGCAAAACAAATTTCTCTTTTAATGCTACTTTTACTGCAACTTAGTATTAGAATTTTTTATATGTAGTGTGGGCATTATTTTTCAGTTCTGAATATTTTTAATATCCATTATGATGCTTTGATTTACCCAATGAGTCTTTAATTTGCCAGACATAGGGAAATATTTGTCCCTTTTTGTTACTGACTTCTAATTTAATTTCAGCATAGCTGAAGAACATTTCTTTACATGCTGTCAACCATTATGACTTATAAGGCAGATTTTTGTAAATGTTCTGTAGAGACTTAAGAATATGTACATTTTATTTTCATTCAATAGATTGACAGTCATATTATTCAAAATTTCTATAGTCTTACTAATTTTTTCTTTGTTGAACTTATTAATAATTGGAAGAAAGGTGTTGAAATCTCCCACCAAGAGGGTAGGCTCTGCATTTGCATCAGTATTTGCAACATCATTAAATTCCTAGAAGTTAAAAGCTTTTATCATTTCGGTAACTCTATCCCTAATCATTTTTTTGTTTAAATTCTACTTCATCTAATGTTAATATCCAGCTTTGTTCTGGATAACATTTGCATGATCTCTGTCCGTCCTTTAGCTTTTAACTTTTTCACTTGCTTATGCCTTAGGTACGTTTATTGTAATTAGCAAATAGTGGAAGCTATGGTTTGTTTCTTCAGTTCATTCTGACATGCTCTCTTTTAATTAGAGTTTAGTCCACTCTGAATTATGCTATTACTAATGACTTTAGATATGTAGCTGGTATCCTACATTTTGCTTCTACAGAACTCTGCTTTTTTGATGATAATTTTTTGTTTCTTTTGACTTAATTTTTTGTTTGTTTTATTTTGCTTTTCTTATCGATTAAGAGAGGATTTGTTGGCTTTTTTAAAAATCCATTCTTCATCTAAGGAAGCCTAGAGTTAATGCCTTAATTCCTTCCCCAGCAGCACAAGGACCTTAGAACATTACCTCAATTTTCTCCATCCAAATTTATGTCCTACTGTCATCCAGGGTTCTATTTCTGTTTTCGTTTCAATGCCACAAATTAGAGAACACTATTATTTTGTAAATCAATGTTTGTTTGGCGCTACCTACATATTTATACATTTATTTGCCTGTGATTAATTCTTGTATGTTTTAGACCCTCCTCTGTGATCATTTTACTTCTTCCTGAAGTTCATCCTTTAGAAGTTCCTTGACTAAGTCTCTCTTTCCTTCTCATTTGTTTATCTGAAAATGTCTTTTCTTTCACCCTCATTTTGAAAGATAGTTTTTGCAGTTCCCAGTTCTGGGTTAACAGTTATTTCCTGGAATATATATGATTCTATTACCTCTGGCTCCCATTCTGTCATAGAAAAGCCTATTGATACAATTGTCATTCTTTTTGTGTGTTTATCTCTATTTTCTCTCTACTGCTTTTAAGATCTTCTACTTTGGTGTTCTGAATTTTCACAACCCTGTGAGTAGGTGTGAACTTTATTTTCCTTAGCTCTGGAAAATCCTCAGCCAGTATCTCTTCAAATATTGCTTCTTTTCTATTTTTTGCTCTTGAGGCTTTGATTAAAGATATCTTATGCCTTCTTATTCTGGCCCCCACACCTCTTATTTCCCAAGCAGCACATCTCTCTGGCCCAAATTCCTGAAATTTCTTCAGCTCTTCCAGGTCAGCCTTGTCTGATCTGCTGTTTCACCCATTTCAGTTTTTAAACATTTATTTCAACAGTTTTATTTTTAATTTCTCAACGTTCTATGTGATTCTCTGATTCTTTTCAAATCTCACTGGTTGTTTTTGATTGTCTCTTATTACTTGTGCATATTTTGTGATTCCATCCTTTATCTCTTTAAAACATTTCACCCATAACAGTTTGTGTTCAAAGTCTCATAGTTTTAAACTGTGAAATCCTTGGAGAGAGCATATGATTTGGTGCTTCTTTAGGTCTGCAGGTTCTCCCTCTGCTGGCCCGCTTGTTGCTGGGTAAGGTGGAGTGTAAGCTCGTGTGGTTGGTCTTTGTCTCTGGGCACACTGGATGCCTGAGCTGACTGTGCTTTCTTCCATAGAGGATTTAATATTTGCTTTTCCCAGAAACTAGGGAGCACTCAGAATCAGGTCACCCCAAACCCCAGCCAGACCCCAAGCTCAGTCTAGGAGTCAAAGGTGCAGCCCCCCAACCTTGCTGCAACCCTGATGTTAACAGGGCAACTCCACTTCTTGTCTAGTCTGAGCTCATATCTTTCTTGCCTTTATTTCTCCCCGAGCTTCTGAGCATTTCCTTATATTCTAGGATATAAGCAACTCAACAAAAAACTATTTTATGCACAATCTGGTTCTTTTGCAGCAGAAGGGCCTAGAAGCAAAACCTCAGTTTCCTCATCTGTAAGACATTCACCAATAATAAGAGTAACAATTACCCCACAGTCGTTGTAGGAATCATAGGAAGTCGTATACAGCAAAGCACTGTAAAAATGTTATTTGAAGTATATCTACCATATGTTGTTGATCTTTTACCGTGCTGAGTGCTTTACATGCATTATTTCATTTATCCTCCAGTAGATCAGAGGCTGTCATCACCTCCATTTTACAGAGGAGGAAATTGATGTTTTAAGTCGTTAAGGTTCATTTGCATCACTGTTACTATTATCATTGTCGTGTTGTTGGAGAAGAAAATGAGACTAGTTGTGTACTTCTAGGGTGTCAGGGAGTGGGCTGAGCTGCCTGCCTGCTGCTTGAGGGGCAGTGTGGTACAGTGGGGAGGGCAGACGGGACTAGGACTCCCGAGAAAGGGTAGGGGTGTGGCTCTGATGGGTTTCTGC
The DNA here is from genome assembly GCA_004023965.1 of Spilogale gracilis. Lineage (NCBI taxonomy): Eukaryota > Metazoa > Chordata > Mammalia > Carnivora > Mephitidae > Spilogale > Spilogale gracilis. The sequence continues at coordinate 142,171 of PITA01001085.1, forward strand.
GGGCTGATCTTGAGCCAGCTCAGCTAGTGGTCTGGGGTGCTGGCTCCTCCCTTAGGAGCAGAGACATGAGCTGTGGGTGTGGGATTGAGTCTTCGAATGTCATGAGTCTCCGCAGGGGTGTAGCTCCAATGGCTTCCCTGGCAGAGGCGTGCTTCTCAGATGCCCCCAGTTCCTCCTGGGTCTCATTTCTGTGGGCAGTGGAAGCCCTGGTACCCTGGTTTCTGTTCACTCCTTAGCTCCTTGAATGGTGGAGTTCCTCCAAGTCCCCGACTCCTCTTGGCTCTTTGTCACCCAGCAAGGGCACAGTGTCCTGCTGGTGCACGGCAGATGCTGACTCCACGGTCAACAGCGGGCCTTCCCTACTGTATCACACGGGAGCCGCATCTACATCGATGACATCTTCACGAGCCTTTGCTTGTCCGTCTCTGGGAAGCTTACTCCTTCCCCTAGCTTTGGGTTCTAATTTCATCTTGCGTTCAAATGCTCTGTCGTGTCTCCCTTGTCATCACCCTCATACCTGTCATCCCTAGTGGAGAGATTTTTGGTTTAGCAAATATCTGTAACTCATTTGCCTGCAGGCCCTCCCTTCCTGGGAGACCTGGAAGAACTCTCTGGAACTAGGCAGCCTTGCATCCAAACTGTGGTTTCTCCACTTGCTGGCTCTGCGGACAGATAACGTAAGCTCTGTGAACCTGTGTCTCTGTACCTCTCAGATGAGGACAGTGAAGCCAGCCTCCCAGGACTGTGGAGAGATTTGCATGCTATAGGTTCACGATGAGGGTGAGTTCCCTCCAGTTCTCGTGGCGTCTGGACATGCTCTTTGCATGCAGGTTCTATCTAACTAGAACACTCTGCTGGTTCCCATCAGGCCTAAGTTCCTCTGGTTCCATTCCTTGGGATGACTGGTTCATCGGCCCCCTCCAAGCCCAGCATGTTCTGAGGCTTCCCAGCTCTGAGCCCAGCCCCCACCCTGGGCCCATCACTTTAGTTCTTGACTGGCTGGGAGGCAGCTGCCAGCCAACTGTTTACCTTGGGAGTGCGATCACTTCTCTGGCAACACTGGCCAGCGTGGAGCGAGGGCAGATTTATGAACTCGGTCACACAGAAACTATTTAAGGTCTTGGTTGGCCAACAATAATGTAAAGACATACAGTCCTTGTTTGAGAAAAGATTGCATGTAGGTGCCCACACTTTGGTCTGATTTACAGCATAGGCCGAGGATCCAATTAGCAGTCACAGTCATCTTTCAGCTGAAATCCAGCGCCTTCCAGGATTATGCAGACTTTCCAGGGTCTGCGCTATGATGAAATTATAGCTGGAGGCTTGTAAAGTTGCACACCATTTATAAATGCAGTATATTCTTAACTGTTTCGCTGCTCAGCTTACCTGTAAGGCCCCTGTGGCCTAGCTCCTTGTTAAAGTGACCTTAGGAGATTATTAGAAAGAGGGACCTGGTTTCAATCCTGGCTCTCTACTGCTTGCTGTGTGACCAGGGGCAAGTGGTCTAGCCTCTCTGAGCCTTTCTTCATCTATAACTTGACTAGTGTGGCAGAATGGGACTTGGGAAGAGTTGAGCAGCTCACTCTGTCTTGTGGAGATCAAACAAATGAGGAAGGACAGTAGAGCACCCCTCTAATTCTGGTGCATAGTAGGTACTCAGTGATGGAGGTGCACACTGGGGTTCTTGAAAGGAGCAAAATTCCGGTATGGGGCTGGCCTCTTCTCTGATGCTCTGCCTAGCCACTTGATGCCTGTTGGGACAGGAGCAGGGGCAGGAGCAGGGGCAGGAGTAGAGGGGACACAGAGTGCGGTACAGTGCCTATGGTCCTTCAGGCAGCAGGCTCAGAGTCCTGAAGTCACGAGCCTATCAGCATGGCTGTTGCAGGGGCTGAGACGGGCTGGAGCTGGGCATGCCGGTGGAGAGATTCACAGGGGCCTCACGACCAGGGCCTGACGCCTTTGTAAAGCAGTACCAGTCAAAGCCTGCCAGTCGTCATTCCAAGTGCAAGTGGCTTGGCAGGTTCAGAGCAAGGGCCGAGCAGGGGGAGAGAAGTAAAGAAAGACAATCACCAGGACTTAGGGATTGACAAGCAGTCAAAGGAGAAGATGCTGGTGGGGGCAGGGACCCAGAGCCCTTCTATCACAGAGAGTCCCAAGGTCTGGGCCACTTCTGAGATTGAATGCATGACAAGGCAGGATTGTCTTTGAGGTCAGAGCCCTCTCTCCAGTCAGCAGCCCCAGTGCCTGTCCACTTTATGCCCTATTGGGCTCTGAGGGGGGTGGCACAGCCAAAAAAGGTCTCTGCCCCTAAGGAAGCCAAAGTCTGAAAAGATGGAGTTTATACAAAATGGAAGAGGCCTAGTGAAGCCCACTGTGTTCTGAGTTCCTGTTTTCTAAGTGGGCCCAGAATTCTCAGGCCTAGAACATTTTCTAGGCTCTTCTAGCTGTGTGTCTGACTCTTGCGTCAGCTACTGTACACACTCACCAATTTGAGCTTTTGTCTCTCCTACTTTTTGGTTTCTGGGACAGCACAGACAAGCGCAGGTCTGTGCTCTGTTTACCTATAGGCCTTATGGCACTGTGAGGAGTTCTAGGTGGCCTAGCATAGAAACACAAAGAAGTACACACTAACGGTGTCCCATATGTGCAGGGTCCTGAATGGAGCAAGCTAATTGGCTCACTGCCAGGGAGGATGGGTGTCCGTTCATGAGCTCCCTCAGCCTTTGCTGAGAGCTCCTCCAGGCCAGGCTCTGGGTCTGTGCTGAGCACCACGACGTGAATGGGACACCCTTCTAAACTTTGCCCGGAGTCTGGTGGAAAAGTCAGACACTGGAGCCAGGGGATAGGACACGTGGAGGGGCCAAGGGGTGGGAGTTTGTTAGGAAGAGAAGGGAGTCAGTGTGAGCAAAGGACTGTCCTGTCTGGGACTGACTAGGAGTCTGCAGGGACCAGAGCAGAGGGCCTGGCATGGAGACGAGAAAGGTCCTTTGGGGCTGGGTCACACAGTGCCTCAAATTCACAGAGCATCTGGGACATCATCTTAGAGCTCCACGGAGGGGTGACAGCATCAGCTTTGAAAAGACCATTTTGATAGTGACAGAGCAGTGGCTTAACCACGGGCGATGGCACTCGGCGTGAGTCATTTGGCAACACCCCCTACGCTGGACCCTTTGAACCTGTCCCCGTGTCCCCCTGCCCCACCCACGTGCTGTATCACTTCCTGAGCCCAGGCTCTGGCACATCCCTTAGCCATCATGTGCTTCTGACCGTGCGCCCTTGTGTCTGACAAGCACTGCCCACTGCAGGGTCCCGTCCCTCATCATCCGGAGCCCGGCTCCCAACCTAATTAGTGGCTCCATCCTGCTTTGAGTGGGGCTCCCAGAACGACATTTCATTGGCAATGACTGGAGACAAGCATAAGCCCATGCAGAAGGGCGGATTATTTACATGTTTTCTGCTGTTTTTTTTAACCATGACTCCAGAGGGCCATATGGAACAGATAAGACATTATTTAGAAATCAGTAATTTACAAGAGACTGGAAAGAACTGGATAAAAACCAGTTAGGCACTATAACGCGCTTCATTTGAAAAAGATACATATTTACTTGGTCCGATTTTATAGGAAGTCAATTAGGAGAGGCATTCTGAAACGTAGCTGGAGCTACGGTATTTCATGGTGGGTGCCTGGCGTACCAGGAGCCCGTGCTGTCAGCGCTGGGTCGGTTTCAAGGCATACCCGATGGGCTCAGGCTCCGTCCCTCCCCCGGAGCAGCTCCAGCCATAGGGTGTGTTGTTACTCCGAGTCAGGGCGCCCGCTGCTGCCCCCACCCCTTCCTTCACAACTCCCCAAGAGGCTTTCTGAACACTTCCTCACTTCCTAACAGCGAGGTCTTGTCCCAACACACTGCTTTGTAGGGAAGGGATGGACTTAGTCACCTGAAGGGAGGGGAGGAGTAGCCAGGCTTTACAGCTGAGAGGCCCCATGGAATTTTCTGGAACATGCCGGCTCAGCCAGTTGCTGAGCCTAGAGAAGTCACCTAGCGGGCAGCACTACGTCCGCCCAGAGAGACAGCTTCAGAGACCTGGGAACTACCCATCCTGCTCAGAGCCCTAGATCCTCTGCCCTTCTGGTGAGGTCTTATCCCTTCTGCACGCCAGAGAATGTCTCTCTCAAGCCTCACAGGCCCTGAAGTAGCCTGAGGACAGCAGCGTGTCCTTCAACAGGACCAGAAGGGGTGTCAAGGGTGGGGAGCCCTCCTGAGCCCCGGGGCAGTGGCTCTCAGGGGAGTGTCCCTCAGCTTCTCAGAGGTGGCCATTGGGGCCTGGTGACAGAAAGAGGTGGCCATTGGGGCCTGGTGTCACTGCCTCCCTGATGTGACCCCTCTCCATCTATACCCACTCTCTTCACCCAGCGGCGCTGTTGCCCACGGGCTCAAACCTAAGTCCAAATAGGCAGCAGAAGTGGAAATTTCCCTGAACTAACAAGCTGCTTGATGAGTCCTTTGGTGCCAGGCTTTAGGCAAGTCCTGGCTCCTCCTCAGATTTGCCCTGTGACCTTGGGCAGGTTACTTCCCGTCTCGGAGCTTTGGTTCTCTGCTTTTACAAGCTAACATACGTAAATGGCCTGGCACTGCCCACCACTACCTCAGTTGTCCAAACATTACCTCACAGTGCTGTGGTGAGGTGCATGGGGTCCTCTGGACACCCCAAAGAAAGGGCTTTGATGCAGGTCCCATCACTGGGTGATTGTTCTAGCTCTTGATGCCTCAGTTTACCCATCTGTGAAAAGGACATTGCATGACTGCCCTCCCTTCCTTGTTTTGGGGATCCTCAGATGGGATTCCAAATGTGAAAGTCCCACAGGACGGTGATAAGGCGAGGTGGGGGTTTGGGAATGCCTGGTGGAGTCTTGTGGTTTGGGGGACAAAGGAGGACATTCTCTGCACTGAGAGGTAGCCCTGGCAGGGGATCCTGGAGGCAGACTTTGGAGAGGTCTAGTGTCCTCTTTTCTGCTTAGGGACACCCAGGGACACTGTTGAGCTGGATACTGCCGTGACTTAGTGGCCCCTATTTCCCCGAACATTGGCCAGACCCTTGCTCTGCCCGGAAAAATGGGTCCCCCACCTTTCTGGACCCCTCTGGCCGTCTTCCTCCTTGCCCACTCTGCTTTAACCCTACTGGCCTCCTTGCTCTACTGACTTTCCTGCCTCAGGGCCTTTGCATTGGTTCTTCGCCCTCCCTGGGATTCTTCATTCCTAGAGCTGTGTGTATGCCTGGCATCTTTTCATCCTTGAGGTCTTAGTTCAGATACCTCCTCTACAGAGAGGCTTTCCCTGACAGTCTCTTCCCTATCACAGTACGCCCATCATACCGTAAGGCCAGATGCCCATAGCACTTATATGGTCTGACATTGTCTTGTTTGCTTATTCGATTGGTCTCTAGATCACTCACTAGCTTGTGAGTTACACTAGGGCAGAGGCCATATTGTGTCTTGTTCACCACTGTGTCACCATCCGCTGAAGGGGAACCCGGCATCTTATAGACATTAAACATTGGATGGATGATGGATGGGTAAGGGCGTAGATGGAGTCCTGGTTGGATAGAGAGGTGGTAGCTGGATAGGAAAAGGCTGCCTCAGGTTGTGGGGGGGGGGGCACCGTCTCAGCAGGTGTGTAAGCTGAGAGAATGGTCCCTGGCAAGGAGGCCGTGGCATGGATTCCTATCCTGGGCGCAGGTCGGATACAGTAACCCCACAGATCCTTCCAGCCCTGGCTGTGCTTTCCTGGTTGTCCTCTAGATCTGAAGCACAACCTGTGTTCACCGAGGCATCCAGGGTGGGGGTCTACTGCACGTGCCTGATCAGCCACTGTGGACCAGCTAGGTAGGGCAGAGTGTTGCAGCCAAGGAGGGTGGCAGTCCCCTTGCTGGGGCTGTGCATTAGCTCAAATACCAGCTCTGTATTGCATTGGCTGAGTCCTGCTGCTGGTTGAGGCCCTGAACAGGGGACTTATTCCCTCTGAGCTCAGTTTTGTCATATGTGAAATGGGAATCACACTAGTACCTGCTCTCCAGGGGGTACTACTTTGTTGGTTCAAAAATTAATTAAAAAATTAAATAAATGGGAGTTTTCCTTCTTTGCTGTCAGTGAGGCGGTTCATCTCTGCCCGCTCAACTCCCTCCTCCAGGGTGGATGATAAAACTAAAAATAGAAAAAATCTCATAGAGATAGTCTCACCCATGGCTATAGCCTTCACCCAGCCAGATCCTCCTCTGGGCCCTCAGCCTCCAAGTGGGAAGCCATCCCTGGGAAGGAGCCCAGCCTGCAGAGGAGAGGAGGCATGGCAGGCAGGGAATGTTTCTATTAGGCCGCGGGGATGTTTGCTTTTCTTCTCCAAGAACTGGTTGTGGTCATGTGAATCACCCTGGAGGAAAATCAGAGGGTCCCCAAATGCATCTGTTGGTTTTTATATTAAAAAAAGGAAGAAAGAATGAAAGACAAAGACAACAATCTTTGTGGTTGGCTTAAAAGTATTTTAATCAATGAACAAGGGCAGAATAAACCCCCGGAGCAGGCAGGAATGTGGCCAAGGGATCCGAGGATGGAGGCCCGGTGGGGGCTGCTCGTCCCCTGCCACCTGGGCTCTGCCACACAGAGCTGGCCCATGCTTGCAGGGACCTGCCCATCCTGTTCGCATTCAGGCACTATCTCCACCCATAGAAGTTTAAGGCTGTGGTGTGCAGTGAGGCCTGGGAAGCCAGAAGGGAAGAGAGTCCAGGGGGGTTCCTCCTTTGGGCATGGACAGGTGGAGGGGGCAGGGGATCTGGGAAAGTATATATGTGTGTGGTTGACTATACCTGGGTGTGTGTTGGGTGTTGTAGGAATTAGGAGAGAGTGGGTATGCGTGTTTGTGTGATTAGATCTGTGCGGATTGTGTGTGCGGAGGGAGGTTGTTTGCAGGAGGACGGGAATGTGGATGGTTTCAGGGTGTGTGTTTGGGACTGTGATGGGGGCTCTGGAGTAGGTATAGGCTCAGGGTGTTTATGCAGTTAAGTATGTATATATTGGGGATGCGGTTGGGAGAGTATATGGTGGAAATAGACATATGCCCATTGCATAGCCCTAGACCCAACACCCGAACCCAGCACCAACACCTCAAGTCCATCCAGACACCCCCAATAGCACAGCCAGGCACACGTCGAACACCTGGGGGACACCCACATGCCAGCATACACTCACAGGACGCGCTCTCAGGCACCCCCTCCAGTAGATGCGCCTCGATGTGCCTGTGGTTGGGTTGGATGAATATGGGTTTGAACTTGAGTTTGGGAGGTATAGTGTGGTCTTGGCATGTGCTTCTGTTGGGGGAGAACAGTTCGAGAGTGTGCTTGAGTGTTCGGGTATGTGTCGTTTGTGTTGATCGGGTGTCAGTTCTATGTTGGGTGTGCATGCATGGTCAAAGCACACGTGTGTTTGGAGGAACATGTTTGAGAATCTGTTCTGGGCATGGACACGTGTATTGGATGTGGGTGTGTGTGTGTTGACCTGGGGTTTGTGTGTGTGTGTGTGTGTGTGTGTGTGTGTGTGTGTATTTAGTTGTGGGGTAGGATGTTGGACATGCACTGGGAGGGTGTGTGTGCATTAGGTATAGGGCTACTGGGGGAGAGCCTGCACTGGCAGGGAGACTTGAGTCTGCTGGCCCTGCCCAGCTATGATTTGAACGCAGGAGCCTGGAGCCCTCACTCCTTCCTCCTCAAGTCGTGGACTATGTGAGGTATTGGAGGGGACACCTGGGGAAGTTTCTGGAGATGGGCTGAGCCTAGAGCGGTGAGGAGTGTACTGGTGCCCAGGGACATTCTGGGCTGAGGGGCCAGGAGGAAGGAGCTCATGCCGGGCATCCAGGGAAGGCCGTGGGTGTGGAGAGTGGCATGCAAGGTGAGGGAGAGCTGAAGGAGTTGGCACGTGGGCCACAAGGCCACAATGTGGGGACTGTGAATGTCAGGCCCATAGCAGAGACAGGATTCTATGGGCAGAAGGAGGAAGAGAAGTCCCAGATGGGAGAGGCCCTCAGAGGGGCTGGATTGCCCAAAGTACTCAGGGGGCCCCTGAGAGAGGCAGCCCCTTCCTGGGGCTCCCATCGGTCTCCTGGGCTCTGCCCTGCCAGCTATGGAGTGACTGACCTGCCACCCTCCCGGCAACTGGGGAGGCAGGAGGGCAGAGACGGTCATCCCACTGGACAGATGAGGACCCAGGAGGGGAGGGAGGAAGTGGTCTGAAGCCTGCGTGTCTCCCATCACCTGTGAGAGGCCTGTGTCCTGGGCTTGGGGTGCTGAGGGTAGATGGGCCACCCCAGTGTCCAGAGCGCTGTCTCATGAAATCCCCAGGCTTCACTGCGACCCCAAGAGGTGGGTGTTTTGAATTTCTTTATACAAATGGGACATCATCCAATGCTAGAGGTTTTACAAAAGCAAAAAGAGAGCACAGGTGACTCAGGACCACCACAGTGCAGTGTTTCCCCGGGCCTGGTCCCACCCACACCTGGCAGAGTCCTTAGCACCCCCACTTAGGCCCACAGCAAGCGGTCCCCAAGGGGCGACTTCAGATTCATTGCTGGGATCTTAGAGAAGGGTCCGAGTCCCAGTGCAGCCCTCACATCCCAGGAAGTAGTCACCTCTCTGCGCCTATGTGAGGATGATTAAGCATCAGCCCTGAAATATTCAGCATTAGGGCTCAGCAGCTTCCTGGTCACGTGGCCCATTGCGGCCCGCGGTTTTCATAGCAATAGTGCAGTCCATCGTGTAGATGGTGGCATGGTCTACTCCAGTCTGCTGGCCCAGTGGCATCTAGGTTGTCCCTGACCTTTCACTGCTCCGATTTGGTTAGCTGTCTTCTTGCAGAAAGGCTGTCTGGTCTCCAGCCTGGGTGGGCTCCCAGGACGCGGATGTCGGGGCAGTCGGAACCTGGCCCGGTGTGAGACTGTGCTCACCCTGCACACAGTCCCATCGAATCCTCCAGTCCCCGGAGGCAAGGCCTTCTCCTGTCTACACTTGCTGCTCCCCCAGCACCACCACCCGCCTCTTGCGGGCCCAGGCCTGTTACAGAGAAAGGCCACGGATGCTCACTTGCTAATGTGCTAATGGGCTAGCTTCCCTCTGGCATCGACGGCTCAAAACCTCATCAGCCATGATTTGCAGCAAGTTGATTCCTGAGCAGTAGTCTGAAATCTCCTTTTCCACCCAATTTGAGTCTGCACAGCTATCAGGAAACAGCATCCTTCCTCAATAAAATGGAACCCCGGTCTCCTGAGGCTGGCTAAGGAGACGGAAAATCTCAGGAGGTGGGCTCCACCTGGTGGCCTAGCTCCTGTCGGGAGCATCGTGTCAGCTCTAATGGGGTTCTTGCCATCTCTGCCCCGTAGCCGCTCCAGGAGGCACCGTGACCTTCCTTTCATGCCCCAGAACCTCCACTGTGCCACTTCCTGCATGGGGGACCTGAGCAGGGCACAGCTCTGTGACTCTGTTGACCCATCTGTAATGTGGGGATGATGAAAGAGCAAACAACAATAATCATACCTGCTTCGTGGGATTGTTGTGGGGACGAAAACACTGCTGACATGGGAAACACTTGCACCACGGCCCAGCACGGGGTAAGCACTCGGTACCTGTTAGCTGGTGCCCTTTTAGCTTGAAAATGACTTGACTTTTGCAATCACAGTTCTGATAAGGGACTTGTCCCCAGAACATATTAAGAACTCTTGCATTTCAATAACAAAAAAGATAAAGAACCCAATATAAAGTGGGCAAAAGGGGTGCCTGAGTGGCTCAATTGGTTAAGCGTCTGCTTTTGGCTAGGGTCATGATCCCAGAGTCCTGAGACTGAGCCCTGCTTCAGGCTCCACTTTCTCCCCTGCTTCTCCCTCTCCCTCTGCCCTTCCCTCCTTTCCCCCTTCTCCCCACTCATGCACTCTCTCAAATACATAAAATCTTTTTGAAAAAATAAGGAATAAACATGGGCAAAGAGTTTAAATAGACATTTCTCCAAAGAAGACATACACAGAGCCAAAAGCACAGGGGAGGTTGCTCAACATCCTTAGCCATCAGGGAGATGCAAGTCAGAACCATATTGAGATACTACTTCATACCTGCTAGGAGGGCTACAATAGGAAAGATGGGTAATAATAAGTGTTGACAAGGATGTGGAGAAATTGGAGCCCTCACAATGATGATAGGAATGCAAAATGGTACGATTGCTTGGCACGTCATCTGGCAGTCCCCCAAACAATTCAATACAGAGTCACCACACAATCTAGCAATGCCACTCCTAGGCATGCACCCTAAAGAGATGAAAACATACGTCTATAGGAAATGTTGTATGGGAATGCTCATAGCAGCAGGATTCATAAGAGACAAAAGATGGAAACAAAGTGAATGTCCATCAGCTGAGGAGTGGACATTTAATGTGGTCTCTCCATGCAATGGAATGTTAATTTGGCCACAAAAAGGAATGAGCTCTTTGTCCATGCCCCAGCGCAGATGAAATTCGGAATTGTCACACTGAATGAAAGAAGCCAGTCACACTAGGCTAGGTGCAGCGTGCCAGTGCCGGAGAGGACCTGTGGAATCATCTTCAGCCCCTCTCTCCTTTATTTTTACAACTGGGGATTCTGAGGCCCAGAGAAGGGAGGCACTACCATAGAAAAGAAGTACTTTGGAGTCAGACAGACTTGCATTCAGGTCTTAGCCAGGACTCCTGGGTGACCTTGGGCAAGAGTCATCTTTAAGAGGCAGAGTCGTTGGGGCACCTGTGGCTCAGTCTTGGGGTTGTGAGTTCAAGCCCCATGTTGGACATGGAGCCTACTTAAAAATAAAATGTGGAGTTGTTGAGAAGATAAAGTGAGCAGACCCAAAGTCTAGGTAGAGCTAGGTAGGGCTATGGGACTCCAGGACTCGGCGTTATTAGTGGGGGAATTGAGGAGGGCTCCCTGGAAGAGGCGGCATATGAGCTAAAGCTTGGAGGATGAACAGTATTTCTCCAGGTAAAAGGGCGGGAGGATACTCTGGGTAGAAAGTGATGGGAGCAGAGGCACAGGCTTCCTGGAGTGTGAGGCCCATCACTGGCGTGTTGTATTGCTGGGTAGATCCCTTCTCTGACCCCAGGGGGAGTGGGGGGAGTTTCATCCCAAGTTTAGCGGAAACATCTCTGCTGCAAAGAAGCAACAAGGGAGGCAGACCAGGGGGGTTGTGGAGGGCGTGGGTTGAGGGAATTGGAGAAGGATTCTGTCCTTGAGTTTTTAAAATAAATGTTTGTAGGAGTTTTATATGCTTGTTGCAGGAAATGTGGAAAACACAATGGCATAGATTTATAAGAAAATAAAAGTCCTCCCTGCTGCCTCGTCACACAGAAAGACTCTCAAGCTGGACATCTTTGGCTGCCCCTGGCTCCTTGAGTAAAATAGAAATGGACTTTATGAACCATATTTCTAATGAGAAATTACCGCCATTCTGCTCTGGTAATTCCTGGCAGGACAGGCTTGGCTCAGCGTGAAGGGAGAGGCAGGGAAATAGACTTTGTCAGACCTGGCCTGCGCCAAGTTCACCGAGCCAGTGTTCCAGAATGTGTGGCCATTGCAGAGACACTGAAGGCCCAGTGTGCGGCAGGCACTCAGCAAATGCATTTTAAAGCAGGGCCCTTGCAGGCCCAGGCTTGATCGGGCTCTTGGTGACACTCCGGAGGGCGAGGTATGTTGGGGATTTGGCCTGGGTCAGGGCCCGAGACATGGAGTGTTACAGAAACAAGTAACACTGTCCTCCCACCAAAGGCAGGAGCAGCAGGTGGTGAAAAGTGGAGTCAAGCTCAGGACCCAGCCGTCAAGAGCTAGTTCGTGAGGATGCAGAAGAGATCGCTCTGCTGCCCTTTGTGTGGGTGTGAGGAGAGTCCCCTTAAGGCCAAAGGTCAGGGGGCACTGGGGAGCACTCTCGCTGTCACCACTGACTGAGCAGGCAGCCTTGAGCCAGTCCCTTTTCCTTCCCCAGCCCCAGTCTCCTCATCTGTAAAATGGGGGCAGACTTCCCCTAACAGCCTTTCCAACTCAGATCTCCTGTGATCTTAAAATAACCTTCCTGGGGCACCTGGGTGGCTCAGTCAGTTAAGTGTCTGCCTTCAGCTCAGGTCATGATCCCAGGGTCCTAGGATTGAGCCTCACATCAGGCTCCCTGCTCTGTGAAAAGCCTGCTTTCTCTTCTCCCACTTCCCCTGCTTGTATTCCCTCTCTCGCTGTGTGTCTCTCTCTATCAAATAAATAAAATAATTAAAAAAAATTTTTTTTAAAGAACCTTCCTTCTTACCCAAGGATGGGAAGAGACAAGGGTGACTAACCCCACTGAGCACATTATTCATATGTGCCCTGAATCCATGCTGTGTGTCCAGGTCATTGCTGGGTTGTGTAGTGAGAGGCCCGTCAGTGGGACCAGCATCGTCCCCTGTCTGACTCACACCCTAAGCTGTCAAGAGGAAAGGACACAGAAGCCAGGAGTTAAAATCTGAGGCCGAAAGGCTATTATGAGGGAAGGACAGGGCTATGGGACTCCAGGACTCGCGTTATTAGTGGGGGAATTGAGGAGGGCTCCCTGGAAGAGGCGGCATATGAGCTAAAGCTTGGAGGATGAACAGTATTTCTCCAGGTAAAAGGGCGGGAGGATACTCTGGGTAGAAAGTGATGGGAGCAGAGGCACAGGCTTCCTGGAGTGTGAGGCCCATCACTGGCGTGTTGTATTGCTGGGTAGATCCCTTCACTGACTCCAGAGATGGTGGGCCCTGCCATCTCTCATCTCATTTGGCCCTAACAGTAAACCCACCAGGAAGGCACGTTAACTCTTTTCAGAAAACAATTCTGGACCAGTGAGGCTAAGTAACATGCCTAAGGACCCAAGGCAGTACACAGCAGAGCTGGGACTTGAACCTTGGTTTGCCTCACCCAAAACCCACACCCCATCCAGCTCGTTCAGAAGTGTGTCCTCAGTCAGCTGAGGCTGTAGGGACAGTCACTCTTTCCTGGTGCTCTGTGCTCGTGGTGGCTGCTGGGAGGTGAGCAGCAGCCTTGCCCTCCCACATCCAGGCTCGTGGCTCGGATTTGCCTGTGTGTCCTCTGACCTAAGAGTGAGGCCTTCTGTCACCACCATTTAATTAAACTGGCCACTCCGTCTCCAGGGACTCCTGAGTTGTCACTGGCCACCGCGTGTGTGACCACTCAGTGATATCACCCCGTGAGGAGCCATCTGTGCCTGTCAGGGGCGGGGCATCTGACAGGGTGAGCCTTGGCTTTCCTGATGCAGGCGCACAGCTGTCATTGCCACAGGCTTCATCTCCAGTCATTTTGAAAGTTGGTCACATCTATGCCTTCCTTGACCCTCAGATCCCCACTAGAGGTCATCATGTGGTCCCCATACATTCATGAAACAGAGTTCACCGAGGACAGGAGCAAATGTCACGTCCAGACACGACTCAGATCTTTGGCTCCAGCCCCGTTCCCCAGGACAGCTGACCCGAAGCCGCATGCAGACTGAGCAGAAATCTAGTTCTGGAATCCTGGTCTGTCCCAAAAAGGATCACACTGCCCGCTGTGATTTTTTTGTAAAACTTCAGCAAAACACAGCAGTATAAAATACACAGTAAAAAAATGTGGCATAACAAGAAGTAGAAAACAGACAGTACAAAGAAAAAGGAAAAGTTACTGCTAGCTATTCCACTCAGTAATACCACTGCTTAACATTTTAGAGTATTTTTCCAGACTTTCTCTGTATATACGATAATTGTGCTCTTTACAGGAATGGAATCCTCCTATACTTTCTGTTTGGTGAACTTGTTCTTTTCACTACGTCATGTCTGGGGCATCTGCTTATGTGCACTTAGCTGAGCGAGTGAGTGAATGAGCGTCCATCCTGTGTCACCGGACAGGTCAGGCTTTGTGAACTGCCCTCAAACTGCCTTCCCGGAGTGGGGAGCCTCTGACTCTATTCTACCACTGTCTCCCCGTCCTCTGTTGCCTCGGACCTCAGTTTCTCCATCTGCATGGGGGTTGTAGTTGGCGAGGGTCAGTGTTCGGCAGTGTCTGATGCTGAGTGTGCACAGCCCCGGGAGGGGGGCGCCCGATACTATTGTTATACCCCTGGAATGCCAGCCCTGCCCTCTCTGGTCTGCCTCAGTGTCCTGATCTGTAACATAAGGGCCTCCAAAGGCCAGCCGGTCCTAACTTGGAGTCCTGGGTTCCTACACAGCCTGGCCCAGCCCCCTGCCTTTCCAGAGCTGCTACCCAAGAGCCACTCCTGGAGCTTAGTTAGCCCTGATGCCTGAGGGAATTTCAGGCTAAGGGAACAGCATATGCAAAAGCTTCAAAAGTACAGGAAGTTCTGAAGCCCAAGAAGAGTAATTGGAGCCTAGGGTGGAAACAAGAGCCTGGGGAGCCAGTCGCAGCTGGAAGGCCTGCAGATTCAGATGCTAGGAGTCTAGAAACACCAGGCCTTGAAGGCCTCGGGTCGCAGGCTGAAGGCAGCAGGGAGCCATCACCGCGTTCCATCTAGCAATCTGTGTGACTGCAGAGTGGGTGATGGATTTGGGGACAATGGCCAGGGTGGAGGCGGGGAGGGACCAGTGAGGAGAGAGGCCCTGTACCTGGCCCTCGTGGGGAATGAGCCATTGGAAGACCTCACCTGAGCCCCGGGCCCCTGCCCCTCCCAGGCTCCCAGCTCACTTGCCCCAGGACAGAGCCACAGACTCTTCAGCCCGCAGTCATTGGGCTGGGCCCAAGTGCAAGGCGGGGAGTCGTCTTCTGTGAACCCCCAGTGCCCAAGTCACGGCTACACAGCTCAGCACAGCGGCATCTCTCTCTTTTTGTCCTCCTTCATTTTAGAAGCCAAAGCTAAATGTTTTAATTTTACATTATTCCTGACATAATGCTAATGAGTTCCAGGCCTCCCCGAGTCAGGCTCAACTCTGCCGAACCAGGCTTCTGGGAGGGGCCCTGCTCCCCGGAACAGCCCTCCTGCTGCCCCCTTGGTTCTCAGCCAAGTGCCTTGCAGCAAGTTTCTCCTTAAGGACATCTTCCTGTTTTATCAGACAGTTGCACTTCTTTTCAGTTTCCTTGGTCTTCTTTCATGTGGTGGCCAAAGGGGGCTTCCCCTTGTCCAAGGGACAAAAGGCTCCCCCAAGAGCCGGACAGCCCGCCTGGTCCGGCGGAAGCCACCCATCCCCTTTGGACCCCTGGGGCATCCCAGGCACAGGTAACACAGGGACACCTCCCTCAGACTCTTCCAGAGTTTTCTAGCCTGTGCCAGACTAAAGAGTGGCAGAATTGGGGTTTTAAGGGAAGCAAACACTCTCGGGGAAGCTGAGAGACAGTGTGGTGGCTGATTCTGCTAGCATTCTAATGTGCTGGCAGTGTGAAACATCGAATTCTTTGCTTTCTGTCCTTTCTTTCCCACGGCCTAGTGTTTCCTAACCAATCTGCTTTTTGTTGAATGCAGTGTAAGAACGGGGCCACGGGCTCTGGCATCAGCCACCACTGGGTTCAGTCCTGACGCCGCCCTTTACTCCGTGGGTGCCCTGAGCCCAGGCCCTCTGGGACCCTCTGTGTCCTTCTCTATGAGAAGCCATCATGTGGCACCTTGTGTCCAGGGTGGCCTGCAGGACAGAGAAGGCAGTGCGTGGAACGGGTGCACGGCTGACTTAGTTATGTCCAGCTCCAACATGAAGTTCACAGACTCGAGAAAGAAATGCAATGTGGACATTTTCCATGAACTCTTTTCCCAGTCTAAGTTTCCGCATGCTGGCAGTTTAAGAGCACTGCCGTCCTTTCTCTGGGTTGTATCAAGTTCCCGGGTGGGGGGCTTGCTCTGAAACAAAGGGTCCTCAGAGCCTTTCTCCCACTGATGTCTGCCAAGCCTTCCAGCGTCCTCCCCCATTTTTGCCCAGAGTCTGCCTGTGTCCCATGTCTCTGAAAGCCTGCCTGAGGGCCAGCTGAGACTCAGCCTCCCCCATCATGCTACACTCGGTACCTCCTGAGATATCCAGAGCCCTGGCTATAGGGGGCCTTTGCCGCACCTATGAAGAACCCTGCTTCAGGTCACACAAGCTCAGCTGGGGTGCTGTTGGCACACTCAGGGCGTGGCCCCAGGGGTGAAAGAGAAAAACTCAGAGTCTCCCCACTTTTAGGACTGCAGCCATCTACACACGTCTCGCTTCCCCTCCAGTGGGTGCGCCGCGTCAGGAGTGGGGACATGGGAAGCTTTGCTCTGTCTCCTGACAAAACCTCTCCTGGCCTCTACTAATTTGGGATCTCCCCACCCTGCCCCACACTTCCCTCAAGGCTCAGTTGTTTGTTCTTTGGGTTCTTTCATTCATTAACAGATATTTCCAAAACCCCACTCTGTGTCAGGCCCTGTGTTGGGCACTTTTAGATGGGTTTGTGGCCAAAAGATCATTTGAAATATTAACTGTAGCATGACTCATCTCTGTCTCCAGAGATCTTTCCATTTGGCCGTGGGGCCTGGGATGTTGAAACCCAAAAGCCAGAAGTCATTCGTGTCTGCTTTGCTTTTGGCTAGGTTATCTCCTCCTTGAGGTACCTGAGTAGAGGCATAATGCTGTTCCACACATACCCATTTGACAGATGAGAACTGAGGCCCAGCAGGGAATGGGACTTTCCCTAAATACCTGGCCCACGGGGCTCCCCTGTGGCTGGCCAGCCGGGTGCCCGGCTTATTGCTGGAAGTCACCGTGCATGGTGGGGCAGCTAGGGCCAGGAAGAAGGGCTATTGGCAGCGGTCCCAGCTGCAGGGAGACCCCAGTGTAGGCCTCTGAGCCCCAGGCCTGCCTCTCACAGGGTTGCTGTGATGCTGGTGCGACCAGAGAAGAGAGGCGTTCTGGACACGTGAGGCACTTGGCCGTCAGAAAGGTTTGCTGTGTCTCTTCTTCTCATCCCCTCCAGGGCTTGGATTTCATTTGGGGTTTTTGTTTGTGTCATTTGTTCCTAATGGTGACTGACCTTCCTTTACCAGCTCAAGTGTGAGTGCAAGACTGTCCCCTTTCCTTCCATCCACATGGATCCAGGCACTGGGTTGGAACGGTGGTAGGAGGATGTGACGTGGACCCCCTTGGCCCCATTCAGGGTGTGGTCCTAAGTTGCTTGCACAGGGCCAGCTCACCTTGGCAGCCCTCTGTTGGTCAGTGGCAGATGGCAGCTGGGGAGTGGGGATGGTGCTGAGACAGGTCAGCCTGTTGATAGCACTGGGCCTCAGGTAGCAGGTGTACCCCAATTTAGTGCTGATAGCTTTAGGAGCCATCTTGTACCCTCCGATCAGCCTTGATGAACCCAAAATTGCCTGGCTTGCTTCCTGAACATCGGGGACAGGTCATTGTCCTCCTCGGTGGGTTCTTCCTAACTCTGAGCACAGCCTTTGTGACTCCCCCACTGACCTCCGTGGTCCTTACTCCCCATACCCACGGTCTGCCTGCCCCTCCCCATCACAAGCCTGGTTCTGAACACTACCCGCTTAAGGTGGGAACACAGAACCTCACAGGACATCTTGTGGGACCCAAACCTCAGGGCATGCTGGACAGGTCCCTCACAGCCACCCATGGCCTTAGATGGGAACTTTGCCCATTGTACATTGGTAAGGATTCCCAGTGACCTGATGTGAGGTCTTTCAGGGGGTGGGAGTGACGTCTGGGATCTCTTTCCTCCTCAAGCAGTCCAAGCACTCTGGGCATCACGCAGCCACCACCTGTGTGACCCTGGTACATGTTCAGTCCCGTTACCCCACCTGCCCTAGATGGGCACAATTGGGTGATTGAGCCCAGGGGAAGCAAGTGACTGGTTTAAGGTTGCATAGCAACTGGTGACAGAGCCAGAACTGGCCTCAGGTCATAGGGACCCATCCCCCCATTTCTGTTTGGAATTTGGGAGAAGAGCCAAAAGGGGATCTGACATTGACCGACCGTCCTGTACCCAGTATCGGGACATGTCACCCCAATGTCCATCTGAGGCCAGGAGCATCACCCCCTTGTACAGTGGGAACACAGCCTCACATGGGCCAGGAACCAGAGATACCAGACCTGAGCCCCATCTCTGCTGCTGGTGGGGAGACATCGTGCCCAGGCCATGGGGTGAGCTTATCTGAGGAGAGGGGCTGTTGGCGCTGGTGGCTGGATAGAGCCCTTTGTTCATGGTGGTCCCTCTCCCCCTTCCTTCCGAAGCAGCACCGACCCGCCGCCTCACTGCACCTTGTAGTCAGACACTGTCCCTAATGACTGAGGTGTCTCCTCCGCAAATGGGACCGGGTGTTCATGCTTGGCAGCTGGCTGTGGAGACGGGGTGGGCTGCAGTGGGGCTCGCCTACCTCTGCCAGCCTGCCTCCCCTCCCAGGGCCGAGTTCCTAAAGGCCAGGCCAGGCAGCTGGCATGGCCCTGGGGCAGGTACGGTGTCTGCACCAAGGGTGAGCAGGGAGAGGTGGGCAGTCCTGGCATCAGCACCACGAGGGCGGCCAGGACGAACTTGGTCCCTGGCCCTCAAAGCAGGGCCGAACCAGGGAGCATGAGGGAAGGACTGTGGAGAGGCGCGGATGCAAGGCTTGAGCCAGGCCTTAGAAGACAGGGAGGACTAGACAGGCAAATTGAGGGCACTCGTGGGCAGGGACACAGACACAGGCCTGGAGGCCGGCAGGGGTGGCTTGTGGCTGAGCAGGGGAGGAAGAGAGAGCAGTGGGCTAGAGGTCAGCGTGGCCAGAGGCTGTTCTTGGCCTTGCCTTGGGGTTCTCTAAGACCGTGTGCACCCCCCCCCCAAAGCCAAGCCCGTCCGGTGGCCGTGGGAAGTCTGGAGGTATGGTGGCACCCCGGGAGGGCTGCCTAGAGCTGTGGAGAGAGGTATGTGGGAGGCTGACTGTCCCCGGGTCTGGCTGGGTCTGGTGTTGTGATAGTGTGAGGATGCGTCTTTATCCACTCACCTCCTGGAAGCTGTTTCTGGCTATCTTCTCCCTGTGCTCACAGAGAGTCCCAAGGCCGCGCATGGGGCCGTCTGCCCATGCTGTGCTGTGGGGGGGCCTGTCGGGCAGTGTATCTGGGCATGGGGAGTTAGTGTGTCTGAGCCTGGCTGGGGTCTGGGGCTTGGGGGTCCTCGATGTGTGTAGGTGTGAGCGTGTCGTGCTGGCCTCGTTGTCTCTGTGACCTGATTCCTGCTGGTGTAAGCACATGTTGAAATCGGGGCTATGTATTGTAGTGCTGGGCTTCTGTGTCTTTGGTGCAGGCCTTGGTGGGGAGGGGAGGCACAGGCAGTGTGTGTGTGTCTGCGTCTCCCGGTCGCAGCTGGTGGCCCGGTGCATGGACGTGGCAGCCATCCCATGCCGTCTACTTGCTGCCGGGCCCTGGCCCCTGGCAGAGCCGCGCTTTGCCTCCCCAGTGATGTCTGGCCTCTGCTCAGCACCAGGAGCACCCCCGCGACCCACCTGTATACTTGGGGAGCAGACTCTGTGCCCCTTTGCCCCTCCTCACCCGGGGGCTCCGCACACGCCTCCAGGGCTGGCCTAGCTCTCTTGGCCCTTGCTCACTAGGAATAAGAATGTGCTTCTTGCCCAGGGACTTTCCGCTGGAGAGGTGCCAGTCAAGAGCCTTTGGTGCAGTCCTGGTGAGGAAGGGACAAGGGCTCTGCAGCCCTCATCCAGCCTTGGAAATCTCCCGAGGGCAGGTGCAACCTGACTGGCTCTGGGAGGTGGGGGTGAAGGAGGGCTGTGGTCCCTCTGTTCCCTTCTCCCTTCACCTTCTGTGCTTCACAGCACTCCCTCCACCCAGCCCGCTGGCCTCTCTGGATGGTTAGGAAGCCACAGAGAGCTGAGCAGGTGTGTAGAGACCCCACACTGGCCTGGGATCTTGGTCATGTCTGCCCAAGACGCTAGTGTGGCCTGGGGCATGGGAGTTCAGGTGCTGGAGGCAAACCTAGGCTCCATCCCACAGGAACTCTGGGAATCTGGCACCTAGACTCTCTGGACCTTGCTTCCAGCCTGTGTTATGAGGGAGGGATTGTTATCCTGTCCTAAGGGGACAAAGGAGATCATGTTTAGGAAGAGTCTGGCCCGGGTACAGAGGTAAATGTGAGAGATGCTATTCCCATCCTAGTCTCCCCCCTGCTCACACCTGCCTGCTCCTTCATTGATTCAGATAGCACCATGGGCCCGAATCGAGACCAGACCCTTATGGGCTCCCAGAGCGGGGTCCAGGCTGCTGCTGTCCGGCCCCGCCTCCCAGGACTCTCTCCGTATCTGTCCTTCCCCTTCTTGCCTGGACCCCCTGAGGACTGGCGAAACACAGACTCTGAGGAGACTCCTGCAGAAAGCCCCTCGAGGCTCTGAGGACAATGACCTCCGGGCCAGAGTCCCCCTGCCAGGGTAAGGCGGTGGGAGGGGACCTTAGCTCCCGGCTGGCTGGCCTTTTGAGCTGGCCAAACACAGGATTATCTGACATCTTGGAGAAGGATCTGGCACTACACATCCAAATCATTGTTGTAAAGTAAGTTAAAAGTTTGCACAAAAATGAGAAGTTGATCCCCAAATAGCCTGCCAGACTGTTGTAACCCAATATATTTTACCCTTAAACCAGAAATGTGTTTGTTTAGAAGCAAGTCACTGGCAGATGCCAAAACTGGAGGCAGTTCCCCCCTTGCCCCCGCCCATGCCCTCTTTCCCCAAACCCCCCTCCTTGCCCTTTGTATCCAGATTCTTAGCCAGAGCATGAGAAAGCGGGCACTCTGTGCTCTGTGGGCCACAACCGCCAGAGGGAGGAAATGTGACATTTATTAGGCACCCACTGTGTGCCAGTTCCTCCACTGGGCATATCCTTGTGTTTACTTCTTGCCGTCATTAGCAGTGGTCCTGTTTCAGAGAGAAGAAAAAATGAGGGCAGAGAGGGCACCTGATTTGCCCAGGTTTGTGACTGTCGGTGGCGGAGGCTGGCACAGACCTCTGTCTACACGATCTCATGGTCTGCAGCTTATAGCACACTGCCCCCCACGCCTCACACGAAACAGCGTTCTTGCTCCTTCCCCAGGGACCCGGGGAGAGAACAGTCTTGCCCAGCATGGGGTGTGTCCGGCAGCATGCTGCCCTAAGTGGTCTCGCTTAGCCACTCTGCAGACGAGGGCAGGGCTCAGAGAGGGCAGGTTGCTGAGTGGGGCGAGCCCAGCCCTGCTGGTTTCCAGCAAGTGACCCAGGGCCCTCCCCCTCCCCCAGCCAGAACTTGAAGGGTCCTTGGGCATGGCCTGCAGAGGGAAATGGCGGGCCCTCCCCAGCTCCTGGGATGGCTCCCCTTTCATCTTCTGCCCTTGGTTCTGTGAGCGGCACGCAGCCGTAATGGATTGCAGTGGACTTTTTTCAATTACGTTCTGATTTTCCCCTGCCTGTTACTATAAAACTCCAGATGGTCTGGGGCTTCACGGTTCCCGGGGTATTTTCCCCCGTTATTTTAATCTTCTTTTGTAACACGCCCCACATGTGGAAACTGGGCCCTTCAGGACCCTGCGCTCGGAGCCTCGGCCACAGTTCGCTCCTCTCTGCTGTGCTGCCATGTTTTTCCTCTTTGAGCGGCATCTCTTCTCTTGGAGGGGCCAGGAGGAAGGGGATCTTCCTCTCCCAGCCTCACCCCTACGTCCCGGGCTGGGCCTGGCCTTTGCCTGGAAAGGGAACCCAGGATGTGGACCTGGTTGGAAATCATTGTAACGGCTGCTGAGTGCGATCCCATTTCTGGTGCTTTCCATTGGGGTCCTGCGGCAGTGGCCCAAGTGGTTAGGGGCAGACGGCCCTATCAGCCAGACTCAAGATCAGGTCCCAGCTCTGCCAATCACTACCCATGCGGCCTGGAGCCAGGGGTGTCCCTTTGCTGAGCCTCATGCACCTTGTCTGAAGAGTGGAGGGGAGGAGTCTTAGTGTGGAGCACATTGTCATGATTAGTGACACATCATGTGAGACACACACAGCAGCCGCCAGCCCTTGGTCAGTGTCCCCGAGGGTGTCACCCAGCCGCTTATATTCTGAATTCACTCCAGGGTTGTCTTAGAATATATCATTTTAATGTTCATGCATTTTAAAGTAAATAAATATCTGACATACATTTTTAAATTTTTTTCTAGACAGAAGTCCCTGCTGCCCCTTCTCCTCTCTCTTTGTGGCCCCCCCGCCTACAGTAGCTACCCTCTCTGTTGCCCATGGCTTGTGAGCCTTTGTTTCTGGCCAGATAAATGTGTTGTGTATTTGGTTATTTGAGCTCATGTGTTTCAGATTCACCCCAAGTAAGAGTGTGACACATACCCGGGACTTGCAGACAGCACCCACCTGCTTTGCGCCCAGGTGTGCCCAAGTGATGCCCCCATTTTTGGTGAAACTCCCAACAAACGAACCTGTCCAAGGTCTGACTCCAGCTGGAAAGTGTGCATTTGCATCGAGGCCACTCTGATGCTGAAACCCAGCGGTGTAGAGGTGGGGGCTGGAGAGGGTAGGCACCACAACGCCATCACCAGGGGCCAGGGCACGGCAGCCAGGATGCCGTGATGAAGACTGATACTTACCAGGCACTAGGATAATGTGTGGGACTTAAGCAGGGAGGGACTCAGACCTGTAGTCTTAAGTCTTTTTCTAGATACCAGATTTTGTGGGAGAGGAAAGGTGGGCGGGATGGCAGCCAGAGTAGTCACTGGGGTGAGCAGTGGTGAGGGTGTGGGCCAGGGATCAGCACGGCAGAGAAGAGAAGAGGGTGCATGGGAAAGAGGTTTAAGAGGTGACATTTCCCTGGCTTGGTAGCTGGTTGGATATAGAGGCCAGGGAGGAGGGAACAGGTTTCTGGCACAAGCATCCAGGTGGAAGGTGGGAGATCTGAGACTGGGGAGTCCAGCCAGCAGAAATAGCACAAGGGTCCTCTAAGTGAATAGCCACCCCATTGGCTGGGTTATATCAATGAGTGGATGGGGCAGTTTCTGTAGTGTTTTTTGGAGGAAAAAATCCCCAAACTCACCTGTTCCAGAATGAATCACCACTGCATGGATTGGAATGAAGGGAACCCCAAAAATTCCCGTTTCTCCTTCCTACCTCTCTGCTTCCCTGCTTCTCTTCATTCTGGCTCAGCAAATCCTTGGCTGTCTCCAGAACCTTCACCACCCCTCACAGTCTTTCTGTACTTCCCACCCTGTTTGTCCAAACTCTGCTAAGGCATCAAGTCCGGGGTCCTCCAAGAAGGCTCTAGTGAGCTCCCTTGCCTTCCCCAGCTGGAATCCTCCTGAGATCAGCCCCTTCCTGGAGCATTCTCTTTTGTCTGGACTTATGGGTCTTTTGTGGTCTTTTTTTGCCCCAAAGTCCCAGCTCCCAGCATGCTGCCAGGCACACAGGGGCAGCTGAGTGAGGCAGGACACGAATCAATGTGCACAAAGATGAGAGGATGAGCCTGAATCCCAGAAGTAAGGAGCTAGAAGGGTGGGCAGATGTGGCACAAATGATGGGTGCTGGCAAGCAGTGACGAGGGTGTGTGATTGTTAGATGCAATGTAGTCTTGGGGTTTGCCTGACACTGCTGCCTTGTGTTGAGATTGAGGGGTCACTTCTTTCTATAAGAAGTGGCAGTTCTGACTGTGACTTAGCCCTCCTGAACCAGTAGCAGCAATTCCCCCTCTGCCCCTCTTGCCACAGGGTGAGGGATGTCCTAGGAGGTCTGCTCTGCGGGGCTATACACCTGAACGTGGACAGCAGGGAGGAAGGGGTCTGTCCGGGGCAAAATCTGCCCTAGAGCCTCAGGGGACTGGCATGCCGGGGGAGGAGTGTCAGGAAGGCCCATGTGTTACCTCCAGGCTGCAGACCCGTGGAAGTATCATCACTCCTCTGGGTCACAGTGCCATTGCCATAGGGCCCATAGTCCTGCCCCCCTCAGGGAAACCAAGGCCCTAAACCAGGGATGTGCCTATTGGTTTTATTTCTGCTGCAAGACCTATGTCTCCATTCTGGAAGCATCTCTACCCCCACAACACAACAGTGGGGGCACCTCTCCATGCTGCTCTTCCAGCCCCCACATAGCCAATGGATGGGGCCCCATTAGGCCACTCCCACCCCAAAAGGCTGCTTCAATCTCATCAGAGGCTCTTTCAGGCACCCAAATGGTGCCCCATGGGATTGACATAGAAAGGGTGTTGGGGCGAGGCCAATGGCAAGCCTGTCAACCAGGGCCCCCTGTTCTTTACTTCTGGGGCCAGTAACACCTGACCTACACGGGTGTCTTTTCTGATGGGCAGATGGGAACAACCACCACCATGATAATAGGGATGACATTTACAGATTATGTGCCGTGTGCCGTGGAGATATGCTTCTTGCCTTGCCCTCCACACCAGCTCCCTGAGCTGGTCTGTCTTCATTTTACAGAGAAAGAAACTGAAGCACAGAGAGGGGCACTGACTTGCCAAGATCATGGGGTTGTCTGCTTTCTAAGTCTGGACCCCTGGCCCCAGGTCATGCCATACCAGACCCCCAAAAGGCCTAGAATGCTAAGGGGGCTGACTGGATGTCAGAAGGCATGATGAGTCTGGATAATGTCGAGTGGGGCGACCCCAGGGACAGCACAGGCCCAGCAGAGCGAGCGCACATAGGTGTGAGTGTGCCACCCTCCTTGCTCTGCCTCTGCTGGCCATCTGCAAGGTGGTTGGATGGGGAAGGCCCCGTGAGCCTTGGCAGCATCTGTGAGCAGAGCCCACACCCTTGAGGTCCCTGGCGGGTCTGGGAGCTGGCATGCTGGGAGTATTGCTCCACACGGGTCTCTACAGCATCTTCACCCCTTCTCCACCTGCCACTATCTCCGGTTTTACCTTGGGGGATGGGCAGCCCATCAAGACACCCTCGACTGCTGCTTGCTGTACCCTAGTGTGGGATTCCACTGTGGGAGGTTCTGGGGGCATGGAGGTAGGATGTGGCTCTGGCACAGGCATTGGGTACTTGGATGGACCCTGCAGGGAAGAGGGTGCACTCACAAGGGCGCGTGCACCCCCAGGCCTGGGGATTTCTATTCTCACCCCCATTGGATCAGGTCTCTAACCCAGCCTTTGTCCCAGGAAGGAAATGCCAGCCCCACCCTATAGGAATTCCCACACCCTCAGCCTAGAGGCCTGGAGAGAAGGCAGGGGGTGTGCAGCACAAATCTTCTAGCCCATAGGCCCAGGGTTTGACCAGGGAGGCACCACAGAGACTGGGAAGGCTTCTTGGAGGAGGCCAAGCTTGAACACCACGAGACCAGTAAGACATCTGCAAAATGAGTGAAGGAGGGAAAGGCATTCCAGGCCCAGGGAACAACTCAAGCAAAGGCCTGGTGGGGGAGGGGGCATGAAAATCCCTGAGGACACCCCAAGTAGTCTCTCCCATGCAGCTCCAGCAGGAGGACATACATGGTGGGTGGGTGCCGCTGGGGGAGGTAATGGAAGTTGGAAGGGAAGGTGTCCTGGGGAGTGTGCAGCCCGAACACAGCCACACTGCTGAGACAGAGGCTGGCCAGACAGGCATAAGGGCCCTGCTGGGAAGAAGAAGATGCACGGGCCTCTGGAGCCTGCTGGACTCTCCCTCGGTCCGGGAAAGCATGCGGGGCCCGAGCAGTCATTGCTTCTCTGCCTTAGCTGTCTACCCTTCTGACAGCGGCCAGTAGAGGAACAAAAGACCAGCTGGGTGCCAAGAGGCAGCCTGCTTTCCAGCCTTGGCTTCTCCACCCCGTTTTGGGGTGAACTTGGCACAGGGCCATTGCAGGAGAGCAGAGGAGTAGCTTGTGGCCAACTTAACTCCCCAAGCAGCATTTCCTCCTGGTTTTGATGCATGGAAAAGCCCCATCATCTGGGAGCAGTGGGCGGGACAGTCTCTATAACCCAGCTGCAGGCTGCCCGCCTTTGATGAGCTCTAGCGGTGCAGGGCCTGCAATTGTGGCCAGGGCTTCAAGAGAGCAATGTGGAGGGAGCTCACCCCAGACCAGTCATTGTCACCGAGTCCCTGTCCTGGTGTCTGTCCCAAGCTGGGGGATGAAACTAGTGGCTTGGGTCCGGGAGCTGGTTCCTCTGGTCTCTTCCTCCTCAAGGCTCACCTGTCCCTGCCCGCCTGGGAACAGGTGAGACCTTGAGGAGGAAGAGACCAGGAAGAGGAACCAGCTCCTGGACAGTAGAACCATCTGGGCTTTGGCCTCAGAGGGGACCTGTGTCCTGTTTTTGCCATGTCACCACCCTGTGATCACTACACAAAGCCTCTGTCTCTGAGGTGGGAACATGGAGGGCACGCACTAGGGGGTTGTGGTGAGTTACCACACTGTGCGCCATGTGTGCATGGACAGAGCAGGGCTGGGTCTGTGCAGGGCCCTCCTCCAGTCCCCACTGTGCACCGCAGGAGCACTGGCCTGGCCGGACCTGCCGGGCAGTGAGGAGAAGCAGAGAGGAGCAGCTGGCCACACAGGGGGGCCCGGGAATGTGCTGTGGGGCAGCACTCAAGCCGGACTTTGAAGGCTGATGGGGGATTGGATGTGTCCCTGGCTGAGTGACTGGCAAACAGGGGCTTACAGTGGCCTGGTGGGCTCCTCCTGTTGGCAAGGTGCGGTGAGACTCGGGGCGCGGGAAGGTGCGGAGGACACCGAGCTTCAGGCAGAGCAACGGGGTCCTGTTTCTACATCAGAAACCTCCTGAGGTGGGAGGAGTGAGAAGTCCGAGGTTCTGGGGAGAGAGGGGGGAGCTCAGCAGAGGCTGAGGCGCGGGACAGCCTGGCCTCAGGAGGAGGCCCCAATTTGTTGCTCTGTCCACCCCCACCCCGACCAGGGGCGTCACTGTGTCTGGGGCACATCTGCCGCCTGCCCACTGCCCAGCACAGGGCCTGGCCCACGGTGGGCACTGGACAGGTGGCCAAATACTACATCGAAGACCCTGAGTTTACAAATGGGTATTTGTATTATCCACACTGCAGATGGACGAAACCCTGTGACAGTCAGTACCCCCTCCCCAAGTGGAGCCCTTGTCAGCCCTGAGTGGTGGTCACAGAGTCTTAAGTCTGTAGGCGAAGAAATAAGGGCAGTCAAGGGCACTGCCCAAAGCCTCACTCACATCCAGTCCTCAGGTCCCAAATGGGACCGTCTGCCCCTGCTCTCCTGTCCCTTCAGGGCTGCTCTGCCGACAGTAGCGTGTCGTTTCCACCTGCCACTGGGGATCCTTCCAGATCCAGAGAGAGAAAGGCCACTTCCTTCTCTAACCCTGTGGCCATCTCTAAGGCGGGGGCATTTTATTTTCCGGACCCACAAGGGATTCCCGATAGAGTCTGGGTCCCGATCACTACACGGGAAGCAAAATGGGGCACTTGGAGGCCTTGGGCAGGACTCGGGGTTGGGGGGAGAGGATGCTGGGGCCATTCCCAGGCTGAGTGGTGGGCCCCCCCCGGAGCTGTAGGACGCCCCTCACCGGCCTCTCCCGCAGTTTGAAGGCTGCAGCAAGGCCTTCTCGCGGCTGGAGAACCTCAAGATCCACCTGCGGAGCCACACGGGCGAGAAGCCCTACCTGTGCCAGCACCCCGGCTGCCAGAAGGCCTTCAGCAACTCCAGTGACCGCGCCAAGCACCAGCGCACCCACCTGGACACGGTAGGCCCAGGGCCGGGGGCGGGGGAGGGGCGGGGGGGGCTGTGTGCACGATCCCTCACCGGTGCGGTGCAGGCCAGCAGCCAGGGCCCACGCGGAAACCTACTTCGCTCTGAGCCCTAGACGTTATGCCTGGAGAGGGGAGGCCTGTCGTTAATGGGATGTTTGTCCTCTAGATAGGAGCAATTTTCCATCTCCCGGTTGTGGCCAGTGTCTCTCAACATTGCCAGATAGCCCAGGGAAGAGGAAGTAAACACTTCCAAAGTTGAGAACCACAGCTTCAGCTGCGGCTCCTGGCCTGGGCACCAGTGTCAAGCCATATCCCCAAGGAGAGAGTGGGCTCATCACCATGCAGCCTCTCCCCAGACCCGTGTGCCAGCTACAGAGCCGGCCTTCCCAGTCTTCCCATCCCACACCCTCCCTGGAGGCAGGCCAGAGCCTCTCCTGGGCTCTTCTTTATCCCCTCCACACGGTGGGTGAGGGATTGAGGCGAGCAGGGCCTCAATCTGGGCCCCAGACCCCTGGATGCCTACCCCCTTTGCCTCGTTTGGGTCACATGGCCCACTAACCCGCAGCTTTATCGCTGTATCCGCCCCAGCATTCTCTCATGGGCAACCAGAATGCAGTGGTTAGCGGTGCACTTTCGAAAACGTTGTCTCCCACTGCCTCATACTGACCCTGCCCCTCGGGGTTGCTGACCCTTTGACAGATGAGGAAAACAGGGCTCCAGGAGGTTCAACGCCTGCCCAGGTGGGAGGGGGCAGAGCTGACTTGGAGCTGGGCCTCACACCCGTCCTACAGGGGGAGCATATGTCCTGGGGGGACCCCCTGCTGCCAGGTACGGCAGGAGATGGGTCTGCATCTAGAGTATACGTCTGGGCCCCTGGCCTCTCTCTCTGCTCTCTGGGAGACTGTGCTGGTGGGGGGCTGGAAGATCTGAGTGGCCCCGCCTGCCTTGTAGACAGTCACACAGATGAAGAAACAGAGGCCCACAAGAGTGGCTGACAGCAGGCAGAGCGGGAGGCCCTGTGGGAATAAGCTGGGAGAGGCAAGAGCCAAAATGACAGCAGGGGAGGGGATGGCAGAAAACAGAAGTGACGTGGCAGGGGCTGGTCAGGCCCTGGGCAGGATGTTCTATACGTTTCTTTCACAGCCAGTATCCCATACACTCTCCCCCAGTTTAATGTTGCTAACAACCCACAAGGTAAGGGCCATGATCCTCATTTGCAAAGAAACTGAGACTCTGTTGAAGTCACTGTCACACAGACGAGGCACAGTCCAGTGGCCCTTTGCTGGAACAGCTGGTGTATCGGCCCCCTGGAAAGGTGGAGTGGAATACAGGGGACAGGTGGGAAGGAAGATCCCTGCCCCAACTGAACCCAGCCCTTCTCTCCACCACTCCCCCTCTCAGGCTTCACTGTCCCAGGCTGTGCTGGGGCCACGATGTGAGGAAGCATTCCCACCAGTGCCTGCTTTCATTATGTTCTCACAAGCCCAGCCCTTGGGGTCCTTGGCTCCGCCCAGGCCTGGAGGGGCACAGTCTGTGCCCAAGCCCCCGGTTACATCTCCCAGAGACCCCAGGACAGCACCAAGAGCACCAGGCTGTCTGCACATGCAACCCCCAGCCTGAGCAGTGTCCCTCCGGGCCTCTCAGGGTCACCTACTCTGACTTGCCCCCTTCCTTCCTCCCTTCTTGCTGCATTTCCTGGACCCAGCCCCAAAGCAACAGGCCTCCGGCCCCCCTTTGGTATGTGAACAGAGCTGTGAGGGCTAGGTCGGGTCAGGTCCACCATGAGCCCACAGAGTTGTATCAGGCCTTCATCTCGCCACAGGTCCTGGTGAAGCCCTCCCTGTAGGTATAGCCAAGCCCAGCCCCCACTTGTGCCCAGCCCCCCACAGAAACAGCTCTGATGATCCTGCACAGAGAGGTTGCCTTCCCAGCACCCAGAGGCTGGTGGGCCAGCCCATGCAGGCTGGGCCTTGTTTTCCAGAAGGGACCCAGTCATGTTCCCAGCTCCCCTCTGGCACCAGAGAACGTGGGAGCCTCCCCATGGGCAGGAAAGCAGCAGAACAGACTAGAGAAAGCCAGCCCTCCACCTGGGCCCAGAGCTCCAAGGAACATCACCTGGTCCCTCTGGGCCTCGGTTTCCTCAAACACCTACATCATGGGGGAGACGTGGGGAAATGAACTGAAACAATGCAGGTACAGGCCTGAAACACAGCCCACACGGCAAATGTGAGTCCCTCCCTTCCCCCCTCTGACTCGCTGACTGAATGCCTACCAAACTCTGCCATGTCCCAGGTACTCTGAGTCCTGACCACCACTGCCCTGGGGGGTGATCAGCTCTCCCTCGCCCGGGCAAGGGGTGGCCTCCTCACAGAATGTCACTGACACGCTCTTGCTGTCAGATCTTGGGCAACGCGTCAGCCTCTCTTTCCTCCTCTGTGCTTCTCCCACAGTGGGTGTGAGGCTGAACGGGTGCCCCGTGGAGAGTAGCCGAACTCAGACCTGGAGGGCTGTGTGGGCCGTGGCCCTCCATCCTCATGGCACCAGCACCTGTGGCCTTGTTACTAATGAGGCTCCAGGGCGGGGCAGTGACTCCACAGGCCTGGGCTTGCCTGCTGCCTGGGACAGCCACAGGGTTTCCTGAGGGCTCCTAGGGGAGCAGGGCTGGAGGAATGTTCTGTGCACGTCAGGCCATGGAAAAACAAACACGGAGATGGGCCTTGCGCCCTTTCCAGGCAAGTGTGCCTGCACACTTGGAGCTGTTTGTTTGCTTTTTGGCAAGAGTGTGTGGATTTGTATCAGCGTCCTCAAGGGACAGGGCCTGGGGCATGACCGGCCAGGGCCCATGAGGGAGAATGTGTATGTGTGCATATGTGTGTGTGCGGGGGTGGGAGCAGGGCCCTAAGAGAAGTGTGTGTGTGTGTGTGTGTGTGTGTGTGTACACATGTCTGTATCTCATGCGGCTGTAGAGGGGCAGGTCTGAGGCATGCCCTCCACCTTCCTGCCCCACAACTTCCTTTCAGCGAGGCAAGCCTCTCACTTCTCTGTCTCTTTCTTTTTGCTCTCCTCCGTTTCTTTAACCTGGCAAGTGTCCGTGGCAGCACCAAGGTATGGTTGTGTCTTTCTGCTTTCCCCTCCCCACGAGGTTCCTGGGTCCGTCTTTGGACTGGTCTCTCCTCAGACCAGCAGGGGCAGAGTTGTCTTGAGATCAGGGAAGGATGGGGGGGGGGCGGGGCAGTTCCACTGGGTGTGTCTGACAGGGACATGGCCATCCCTGGTACTTAATCTGAGAGGCACCACCTCCTCCAAACACCCTCCTGCCCCCTGCAGTTGCTAGAGGACAGAGGGCCATGGAAAAATCGGAACCACTAGGTACATTAGGGATAGATGGTTTCAAGCCCTGGTAGCAGCTGGAACCCCAAGCAGGGTCCTACAGGAGCCCCTAAAGAATTCAGTTTAGAGCCACTCCCTGGGTCAGTCCCTGGTACCTGATATGAATCAGAAGGGACCATCCCTTGAGGAAATGCACTACCTGCTAGAGAAGGACATTGAACAAACCCAGCAGTGCTCGGTACTCGGTACTCCCTGGGGGAGGGTCAGGATGGGGAGGTGGGAAGAAGATTTCAGAAGGGCTGGGCAGGTGGGTGCACAAGGGGTGAGAACTTTACAGGCCCAAGTCCCAAAGGGCCTTCAATGCTGGGCGGTGGGCTGTGTCAGAGTGCATGAGAGGGGCATGGAGGGGTTTTTAAAGGTGAAAGCATGGCCAGGGGCCCTCTGGCGGTGGTGGGAGGGGAGATTGGGGCACAAAGAGCAGTATGAGGCCCAGGCAGGAACAGGGGAGGAGTAAAGGGTATGGACTGACTCTAGATGAGCAAAGTAGGGGGCAAGGGGAAGGTACACAAAGGGCCCAGACCCCCAGCTTCCCCAGGCCTTTGAGATCCAGCTCCCTCCCAGCCTCCTGTGATCCTTGGACTGAGGATCTGGGTTTCTCACGGACCAGAGAGCAGTCTAAGGTCTCTGGACCCACTGCAAGGTGTGGCTGGTCACTCCCCAGCCTGGTACCCTGCCATTCTCCAGCATGGCCCTGTGCTGTCCCTTCTCTTCCCCCTCCTCCTCTTCTCCAAGGCAGCCACCTCACTGTACTTCTTGTCCACTTGTGCCTTCTCTGCAGCTGTGGGCTCAAAGGATATCCTTTCCTCAGAGCCAGTGTCAGAGCTGGGAGAATGCTTAGAATTCAAGTGGCTCCATTTTGTAAGGGAGAAACGTGAGACTCAATGATGGGAGGTGATGTATCTATTCTAGCATGAAGGTAGAATAGAGATACAACCCCTCTGAGCCCCATGGGCAAGGCTGGCTGAGTCAGGCCCCCCCTGGCTGGGGACACAGAGGGAGGGACTGGGTGCGAGCCTGCAGCTGGCAGCCTCCCCACTGAGACCTAGGGCTGACAGACGGCCGCTCCTTCACCCCACCTCTGCCTCTCTGATGTTACAGAAGCCCTACGCCTGTCAGATCCCCGGCTGCTCCAAGCGCTACACGGACCCCAGCTCCCTCCGCAAGCACGTGAAGGCCCATTCGGCCAAAGAGCAGCAGGTGCGTAAGAAGGTAAGACAGTCTCCATTCCAGGCCCTGGAAGCTCCTTCGTGCATGTCATCTCCTTACTCCACACAGCAGCCCCGCCTCTGCCAGTGCCTCCGGCCCCCTACCCTGGCCCGCCTCTGCCATGCCTCCCCGCTCCCCGGGCCACCTCTGCCAGTGCCTCCCTCCCTCCAGCCCACCTCTACCATCCCCTCCGCGCCCGCCTGCCTCTGCCATCCCCTTCCCCCACAGCTTCGCAGACACCTGTCTGGCCACAAGCCAAGTACCTGCACTCCTTGCCTGCTCTCAGCCTTCCACGCCCCCGGGGAGGCTGCTGTCATCGTCCATGACCGGCCTCCCACCTGGCCCCCGAGTTCACCTCTTCATCTCCAGCCAGCCAGACATCTATCCACCCAAAGACCATTTGCCAGCTTCTCTGTCATCATCGGCCCCCTTGCCCTGGGCCGCTTAGTAAACATTTGATGGCAGGCCCTGTGTAGGCATTGAGGATGCAAAAATGGAAAAGCATGGTGCCCTCCCCCAAAGGGGACCTGGTAGGGAGAGATAGACATAAAGAGGTCATTGGTAGACTATAATAAAAATGACAGTAGAGGTCCACAGAGAATAGTCAGGGGCATAGAGGAGGGGGCCTTAGGCTGTCGGGGTGGGAGCAGGAGGGACCCAGGGCAGTGGGGAGATGGGATTGTTGCTCGAGGCCCAGCCCATCTCTGGGTTCAACCCGCATCTCCAGAAGAGCACCAGGGCCATGGAAGGCAGGTACTTGTGTTGCGGGGGCCAGTGAAGAGAAACATCAGGGCCACTCCAGGGGTATCAGTGTGAAAGCGGAGGACAAGGCAGGGAGTGCCTATTTATTTCCTCTGCGAGACTTATGGAGTAGCTACTGTTTTCCAAGCACTCTTTTAAGAACTGTGCATACAGCTGTAAGTAGAGCAGAGAAAGGCAAGAGAGGCCAGAGAAAGCGGCCTGCTTTGGTCCCATGGGGTGGGGGTGTACCAAGGTGGGTCTGGGCCAAGCAGGCCTCCGCTGGAAAGACGCTGTGGGTAGGGAGGGGCGAGGGGTATAGACAGGCTTGAGGCTTCGGTCTTCATCCTGCACCTGAGCTGTCTAGTGAAAACACCCCATGTGTCCTCACTCCGCCCAGGGAGGGCCAAGCTGACCCAGCGTGGAGTCACGCCATGCAGGAGACAGAGCCAGGATTTCACCCCAGACCTGCCCATCCCCAGGGCCTCTCCAGTGCCCTCAGGTTGAAGGGCCTGAGCAGGGATGCGGGATGGCCCAGGCTCTATGCCAAGCAGGCTTCTATCCCAAGCCCATGGTGCCCGAGGACCAGAATCCTGCCCTGGTTTTCCCAGGCCCCGTGCTTGGCTCACACTGAGCCCCAGGGACCTGAGGCTGCAGATCTGCAAACTTCCCAACCATAAGCATCCATTAGGAGCCATCAGGGATGATGTATCTTTCTGGGTAAAGCGACCTTTGTATTCCGACAGCTCCTTGGCAGGCTTGCTGCGTTTCAGAGAGAATTAGAAATGCTTTTCCTCCTTAATCCTCCTCTCCTGCGGCTCCTAATCCGATCGACATCGTGGTCTCCAAGAACAGGCCTTGGCCCTCTTTTGCCAGAAACTGAATTTACATGGAAAGCAGCTGCTGGGGCAGGGAGCTGAGGGCCCATCAGGAGGCTGGGCATGCCATCCCCAAGCCCGGGTGCCGGCCTCTGGCAAAATGACCCTCTGCTGCTGTGTAACGCAGGGCAAGGCGCTCTCATCTTCTCTGGGCCAGTTTTGTCCCAGGTGAAATGAGAGTCTGGACAAGTCAGTCTTCGGGGCTCTGAGAGTGAGGTTGTGGGATTTCGTTGGGATGAGGCTCTCCCCATCCAGGTGCAGACCTGCCTCATCGCCCCATGTCCCAGAGGCCTCAACCAGCCATGCCCTGTCCCTTTCTAGCCTCTCTGGGAAGGTGAAGAATTTTGGGGTAAGGAGCTCAAGCCTGCCTTTAGGACAGCTGAGAATTGTTGGCCAAAAGACTTGCCAGCCCGGGCTTGGTCTCAGCCAACGACCTCAGTCTGTCTATGGATCTGGCATGCCCACTGTCACGTGACCATGTGGGCCTCAGCCAGCCCTCCACACAATACCTTCAACAAGCTCATTCTCGCACGTCATCTCTTTACCCCACACAGCAGCCCGGGGTGTGGGGCAATCATCATTGCTTTTACAGGCAGGGGACAGCCAGAGAGGTTAAGTTACTTGTCCAGTGTCACACGGGGAGTGAGAAGAGATGGGTTGGAATTTGAACCCGGGTCTTCTATTTCTAGCCCTAGATGGTTTCCACCATGCCTTGTGTTAGGAAGAAAAAAGGATGGGATGCGGGGTAGGGGGAAGGAAGGAAAGACACTTCCTGTGTACCTGCTGTATGTTACTCCCCCCACAGGAGTTCATTGTGGTAGCCATGAGAATGGGCCACCTGGTAGCTGCTTGGGGGAGGGCCCAGCTGCTTACATGGACACCCATCTGGGCCTATGGATGAGATGGTGCCTCCTGTAGGCTCTCCCAGCCAAGGCCCTTCAGGGATACTGAGGCAAGACCCCTGCCCGGGAGACACAGGACATCCCAACTTCCAACATGCTGCTGCTCCCTGAGGACTCCTAGCCTAGGACGCTTCCCCCAACCTCCTTCCCTCCCCTCTCTACTCCAGGTCAGCTTTGTAACTCAGCCCACAGCTCTCTCAGCCTGCCCAGCTCTCCAGTTTTCTCTCAGGCAAAAATCTTTGCCTGTTCACTCTTAGCATCTGCTTCTTAGCCCTGAACTAACCCCAAGGTATACAATTAGCTCCATTTTACAGATGAGGAAGCTGAGGTGCAGTGAGGTAAAGAGTCTTCCTCTGGAGCCCTCATCCTTCCCATCCGCTGCCCTAAACCCAGTGTTGCCGGTGGGCAGGTGGTCTCACCCTGACGCCCTCTCTCCTTCTGTTTGCTCCTCAGCTGCACGCGGGCCCTGATACCGAGGC
This sequence comes from Spilogale gracilis, assembly GCA_004023965.1. Classification (NCBI taxonomy): domain Eukaryota; kingdom Metazoa; phylum Chordata; class Mammalia; order Carnivora; family Mephitidae; genus Spilogale; species Spilogale gracilis. Next base: position 177,423 of record PITA01001085.1, read on the forward strand.
CGACGTCCTGACCGAGTGTCTGGCCCTGCAGCAGCTCCACGGGGCCACACAGCTGGCCGCCAGCGACAGGAAGGGGGGCCGCACCCTGGGCCAGGAGCTGCTCCCAGGTACACGCGCAGGGAGGCCGGGCCGGGGGCACAGCCCTGCAGGAAGACGGCGAGGCTCTGTGGGTGCCCAGGGGCCACGTGGGCACCCACTCCTCTGACTTACATTCCTTCACCCTCTTCTGTGGTTCCATTGCCCACAGGAGGAGGCCCCGGCCCCTTTCAGCCTGGCCTTCGAGACCTCTCGGGGCCAGGCGCACCCCAGCCTCAGCACATCAGACACGGTTCCTGAGCACTTGGTGTTCCCTCTCGTCTCCAGGCCACATGTGCACCTTACCGGCCGCCTCGCCCGACTGGTCACTGAGGCAGCTCCTGCACTGCCTTCAGGCCCCGCATCAGAGTTCAGGCCCAGGTCTCAAGCTGAAGTCCCATGTGCCCTACTAGGGCTTCACGCCACAGCGGGCTTCAGAGGAGAAAACTGAGGCTCGGAGAGGTGGGCCTCTCGGCCATTATCCCTTCCAGCTTCTTAAACTCTGCAGCCCAAACATGGATCCCCTTGATCCCTGGGTCCCTGCGTGCCCATCTGGTCGGACACTCAGAGCCTCTGGTCCCACTGAGGTGGCCTGCCTGTCTTGGGGCCCACCAGGAAGTCCTCACTGCGTGGCTGGTGGCGTGGCCTGAGCAGGGATTCCTGCTGACGAGATGGGTCCTCTGCCCCTCATTCCCAAAGAAACCACAGAGCAGAAAGGCCTTCCCACCCTCTGGGATTTCTTGAATTACCCTAACCATTTTAAACGTTTTTATTTTCTAATTTGTAACGCTTTCCCCTCAGTGTGGAAGTAGCAACAGATTTAAAACTATGTCAAAGCCCTTACCAAGCAGCCTCAGGAAGGGAAGGTAGGGAAGGTGTTTCTGCTTTCTCTGGGCTGTCCTTCACAGGGATCTGTGCTCGCAAAGGTCTGTGAGGGCAAGGTCACGCCAGGAGGAGGGAGCAGGGAGCAGGGATGGGGCGGGAACTGCACGCTCTTCCACAGGCCTCTTCTCACAAGGTCATTGGTGCTAAAACAGCAGGTGAGAAGAGACCGCAGGGGTAAGGGATGTGTTAAGGATTCTGAGGCCCAGCAGGAAAGAGGGCTGTGACTGATCAGCAGCGGCTGCCCTGGGGCAGAGGTCCCTGCAGCCCTATCATTTTTACTCTGGGAGGACTCAGGATTGGGCAGGAGGAGGACTGACCCAAGGTCACGTGGAGAAATCAGCAGCTGATCGAGGCTGGAAGTCTTTTCTCACAGCCTCTTCTCCCAGGGAGAAGGGCTAGGCCTGCAGTAGCCATGTACTGAGCACCTGCTCAGGCTGGTCACTAGGCGAACATCCTCTCCTCAGGCCCCATGAGCCCATGCTGCAGATGGGAAGCAGAGTCACTGAGGCAGCATCATGGATGGGAGGCGTGTCAGGGTAACCCCACGCCTGCCCAGGCCTCTTCTGATGGCGAGCGAGTGGTGTCTTCCTCGCCCCAAGCCCAGTTTCTCCCCCAGAGATGCTGTAACAACAAATGCGATTGCAGTGTGATCGCTTCTATAAGCCCGGTGTGGCAGGTAATCTTACCATTACTGTTGTTGATGGTGCTCGTGAGTGAGGAGAGGAACTGTTTGCTCCTCACCTGATAACACGTGGCCCACTGTTACCGAACACGTGCCGAGAGCCAGCGTGGGGGCCGGACGTGCACATGTTAACAGAACCCTCACGTCTGCCTCAAAAAGTGCGTGCTACTCTGCTCCGTCTAGTCCACACGAGGAAACGAGTCCACGAGAAGTTAAGACCTTTTTGCTGAGGCTGCGCATCCGGTCAGTGGAGGAGGCCAGACTTGAAGCTGAGCTCTCTGTCAGGCCACAGGCCATGCCCTTAATCAGGTAGTCTGAGGCCCCCTGCTGTCGTGCTGCCCTCGCCATACCGTCGCCTGCTGGGCACCAGGCCCTGGGCTGCTCCCCGTGCTCAAGCTGCTTCCAGCCCCGCGGGGAGACAAGGACCAGCCTGGCAGACGTGGAACTTCTGGATTCCTCTGGGCGTCAGCCACCAGCCTCTTCCACTGGCCACACAGCGAATGCTTGGGGCACAGTTGGGAACAGATGGGAGGGCCAGAAGTCAGGCGCTCATGGCTGGTGGTGGATGACGCTGATTCATAGCCTCAATGGTGCATTTTGGGAAGAGGCCAGCAGGCTCTGTGGCACCCCCTTTCCGCCAAGCCCCCCTGATGCTGTGCCACCCTCCCTGGCATCGCTGTCTGCCCACACGCTCAGCTTGCCCAGCCCACCGTGTGTCTGTCTGCACGGGGCTCACAGGGGAAAGGGGACAGAGGCAGGGGAAAACAAACAGATTCAAGGAGTTTTAGGACAGAGAAGAGTCCAGAACAGAGGAGGGTGGGAGAAGGAGGAACTCTCGAGGATGACATCGAATGTTTGTTGTCTAATGATCGTAAACTCCCAAGAGCTTGTCTCTCATCAGGAAGACCCAGCTCTCTTCACAGGAGACCCTCGGGGGCCTATCTGGCAAACCCAGAGTAATGTAATGGGCAGTAAGGATACGGAAAGGACAAGGTCAGCATGGCTGAGGGAGGGAGAGCAGGATCTATCAGGATTCTAGGCCTTCCTAGCTGTCAGGCCCCCAAATTGGTTCAAGATGGCAGGTGAAGAGGTGGTCGGGAGAGGGGTGAGTGGAACAAACCAGGAGCAGCACTGAGCCCATCTCAATACCCAGAAATTCACTCTGGTGCCTTCCTGACCAAGCTGGGGAGGAACATGTGGTGAGGGGTGGTGGGGTTGCCCATGGGAGCAGAAGTCCCCGAGATGGGAAGGGGTAAGGACTGGGGCTAAGAGGCAGAGGGCCCCCAGGAGCCCATTCAAAGCCCTGGGGTCTAACGGCCAGCCCACAGTGAAGCCCGGCTCATAGGCCGCTACGTGGACACCTCAGACATAGCCTGAGCTGGAACTCCAAGCCAGTTCCTTGGCCTGGCTTTAAGGGGACTTTCTTCTGGAATTACTTGGGAGGCCTGGTTGGCTGCAGTTGAGGGTTGGAGCTTGCCATCCGTGCCCTTGCCCCGTTCAGTTCCTGCTAGTAGCAGGTGTAGGCCTGGATGAAAGGGGCCAACCTGAGATGGGCTGGCCTTGGAACCCCCAGCCACTGGAGAAGGTAAAAGTTCCTTCTTGACTGCATCCACGAAAAGCGTGTGCTGTGTGATCAGACGGTCCTCATGGTAAGGAGCGTCGGGTCTGGACCCACGGTGACCAGGGTGCCGTCCAGACTAGCAGCTGACCCAGGCAAGCTCTGACTAATCAGTGTGAACCCTGCAGCAGAGCTCTGGGTGTGGCCCCCAAGTTTGAAGAGTCGTCCCGGACCATCAATTTGATGACTTAATTTCTAGGAAAATGATGTCAATTTCTATTAAAATTCAAATAAATGTGGCCAGATTTTAAAGGGGGAACAAAATTGGTCCCATTTTTTTCAGATAAAATAGAGGAAAAACTTACCACCTCTGCTGTGTCCCTCTCATGCTCTAGTCCCAGAGTTGGAGCTCATTCTCCCCTCTAATTGGGGTTCCTTGATGAAGGCCTTCGGTGAAGTACTAGCCTCAGTAACTACTCTCAGATCCTCAGGCCCCTGGAGCGACTGACTATGACCTAATGTCTCCCATCTGATTCATCCCCCACCCGTCTTCTTAACAAGGGTAAGACCCTTGGAAGTAAAAGGTGATAGAAGGTGGTACCACCCTGCAGGCATCTTCTAGGGGGTTAGAAGCATAGATGAGACATTGGTTGCCTGCTCTCCTCCGTTGGGACCCTTGTGTTGTATACAGCATATACAACCATCTGTGGCATCCCTTCTCATCCTGCCATCCAGAAAGCATACTCTTATCCTGTCTGTAGGACCCCTCACAGTGGACAGCCAGGCTGTGCTTGCACATCTCTGGGGACAGGGAGTTCATTTCCTCCAAAGGCAGCCGCCCCCCCCCCCCCCCATATCAGCTCTGGCAGTGAGAAGTACGGCCAAAGCATGAGTCTCTCTCAAGCTTCTCTCCATTCCAAGATCCTGGTCTGCCGGGGCTACACAGAACAGCTTCGGAGACTTGAGGCAGCATGCTCCATACAACCCCTCACCCTAAAAAAATGCACATGTCCGTGCACGTGGACACACAGACACGCACGCGCGCACACACAAACGCACACAGCCTGACCGGCTGATGCTTCGGACAGCCCCTTTTCAGTCCACCTCTGCTTTCGGGATAGCCTCAGCCCCACACACAGCCCTGCAGCTGGGGCACGAACAGGTGTAGGGCCATCCTTTACTTATTTGGGGCCCTGACCTCCTGTGAACACAACCATGCTGGTCTCCCTTCGGGTCTGTCTCTGTCCGCAGACACTGGCTCCGGGTTGTCCACAGCCACCTCCAGAGAGCGGCCAAAGCCCAGTGGTAATTGTTTGCTTCCCTGCAGGCATGTATCCTGGCTCCATCACCCCCCATAACGGGCTCGCATCGGGCATCCTGCCCTCCATGCACGAGGTCCCTCCCAGGCACCACCCACTGGACGCCAGCACCAGTTCCCACCACCATCTGTCCCCTCTGCCCACAGCTGAGAGCACCAGGGACGGGTACGTACAGCAAGCCAGTCCTCCGGGACCACAAGCAGGCACCTGCACGGGCGGCATGTGAGGACAGGTGTCCTGCGCACTTCGTGGTAGTTAATGAAACACAGACAGCATTTATACAGCACTTACTGTGTACTGTACCCTGGACTGAACCCTTCCTGTGCCGTGTCATTGGCTCCCGCAGCCACGCACCAGGTAGAGGGTGTCGGCACCTGGACTTCCTGATGCCTGGTCTTGTTGTGCTCCCCCCGCCTTGGGAGGGCAGCCGTGGGAGACGCCTTCCCCCCAAGTCACCCCCAGCCCCCCACCCGCACTCTGGACTGTTGGCCTCCCCAGGAGCCTCACTCCGGCTTCTCTTTGGCTTGTACCACGCGTTTGGTGAGCAAGCTGCCTGCAGCCCCCTACAGAGGTGTTCATCTGGCCACGGCAGCTGTGGTCACTGCTCCACCCACAGGGCATGTCGGGGGGCCCGCCATGCAGCATTGCTGCAAGAAGGAGCAGCCTCTTCCTGTACTCAATGTGGTTCCCATTGTGGCCACTTAATTGACTGGAAATGGTAAATGTGCTAATTGCTGGCCCCTGGTGCTGCCAAAAATCTGTTCCCCTGCAAATGTGCCGAGGGAGGTCCCATAACCCCACCGCCTGCCCTCCCCACCACTTCGCTTATCACTAATAGGACTTGATCAAACTTGACCCCCAAGGCCTGGCCTCAGTACCTTCCTTTTCCTCTGCCCTTCTTCCCCAAAGCTACAGCCTTAGCCTTGGCATTGGCCTGCCTGTGCCTGGGGCCAGCCTGACTTCATCACCAAATTTGTTGTCAAGGGCTCCTAATTAGGCTCCTTCTGCTACTTACTTATCCATTCATTCAGTGTCCAGTTATTGAGCCCCTGGTGGGGGCCATCCCTGGACCCCAAGCTCGAGCCACCGATGACCCCAGCCCTGGAGAAGCTCACCCTGAGGAGGGGACATAGACCCGCAGGGATTGACCATGCAGGACAAGGGCTCTGAGGGAAGAGGCAGAGGGGCCTGGAAGACCAGAGGAAAGCCCAGTGCAATGGAAGACAATGCAGGGAAGGCTTCCTGGAGGTGGTGCTAGGCTGGGCCTCCATGGTTAAGTAGCCAAGTGGAGAGATTGGGAAGAAGAAGCAGTGAACATGCAGACACGGTGAGAGCTTGGCATGTTCTGGGAAACGTACATTCGTGTGGGGTGACAAGCTCAGGAGGGAGGTCACCAGAGCCAGGTCTCATGGCCTGTGGTGGGACTATATCCAAAGGCCGCCAGGCAGTGGCAGTGATGTGGTTGGTTTGGGGAGGACGGTGTGGCCTGCAGCTTAGGGCTGGTTTCCAGGGCCTGCATTGAATGTGGGAGGGTGACAGCCCGAACCAGGGCTGCTGGGTGGACAGGAGGACCCCCAGGAGGCATCAGAGAATCAGGGGGCCTGAGGAAACGCTGGCTGGGCAGGGAGAGGACAAGCCATTGGCAGGGCCCCTGGGGAGGCAGAAGTGCTGTTCATGGAGCAGGAGAAGACTGGTAAGTGTGTGGAGAGCCACGAAGAGGTAGCCTGAGGGGGTGCCAGATGGGACCTAGAGAACCAGGCCTCCCTGAGCCTGTTTCCTTTTCTATAAAATGGGTATTAACATCTCCTCCTCTAGGTGGTAGAGGTCTTGTATGTGTCATGTGGTGCAGGTCCCACGAGGACACAGGGTCCCTTCACCCACCCACCGGCTCAGGCCACCTGCTTGCCCACAAGCCAGCCCAAAAATGTCTCCAACTAAACTAAAATAAACCACAGAGGCCCCTTCCTGCTCAGGCCTGGGCCCTCTGCTCTGCCTCATTCATCACCTGCCTGCTGCCTGCATAAGTGTCCATCAGAAATCCCTGCAGCGAGAGGCAGAGTGATGACAAGACCAGGACGGCCCAGCCCACCATCCAAGCACCCGTGCCTGTGGGAGCGAGGGCTCGAGTCATCCTAACCGGCCAGGCTCCTTCGGCTGGGCTTTGAGAGAGGAGGGCCCGCAAGCCTGACACCAGGCCCAGGCCTAGCTTGAATGGGTTTCTTTTTTCAGCCCCTAAGAAGAGAGGCAAGGCGGGGGAAAGGCCTTCAGCCTCCCCTTGCTGCCAAAATCAACAGGGAAGGCCACTCGTGGCTCCCTAGTGGTTTGCTGGGACGTTTAAATAGCTTGACAGAATTATCTGATTCACTCAAAAATATGCTAAGAGGGCCTGACTTCATGACCAAATTTATTTACCCTGGCTCAGAGAAGACACCAAAAGGGCGGTTTTTTCCCCCAGCCCCATACGAGGTATGAAGCCCTCAGTCTGCCAAGCCAGTGAGGTTTTATATTAATTTTTATAGGTTCCAATTGAAGCAAAAATATTTGATTTAGGAATCATTTGCATGACTCAGAAGAGGAGCTCCAGATGATCTTTTTTCCTTTTAAAGAGTTCAGGTAGAGCAGCGTAACCTCAGCCTTCTTGTCGGGCTCTGTTTAATTTCACTGGCTGCGCATGTGGCAGAAGTAAGTTTACGGCAGGGTTGAGACAGAAAAAACAAACTTTGAGAGTGCGTGGGGTTTTTTTCCCCCTTCAGATCTGGCTCTCCCTAATTCTGCAGTGCTGTTAACCTGGGGCTTTTGTAGCTGAGCGATTAAGAAACCCGTTGGTTAGTATTTATCAGCTGTTTACGGTGTGCTCAGCCCAGGGCTGAGCAGGAACCCCTGAGAGGCACCGTGGGGCCCTTCTGCGGGAGCTCCCAGGGGAGGGCACCGGCTGGAAGTCAGGGCAGAGCCGGTGTGGGTGCAAGCTTGGGCCGGGTGTGGGGCAGGTGGGCAATGCAGCCCAGCCAGAGAACCAGCTGTGAGGACACGCCTATGCACGGCCCTCCACAGTTTATAAACTGCAGTGTAGACTATGTCCCACTTGATGGCCCTGTGAGAGGAACCTTAAAAAAGTCATGAGGATGATAAGGAGAAGTCATGCAGCCTGCATGAGGGTTCAGTTCATCAGCTTGAAGCTGAGGAGATATCTACAGTGTGTGAGATGAGGGGCTGAGGACCGGGCCCCCGCTCAGAGGCCCCCGCTGTTGCCTTCAGCACACTCACAGTGCTGGGGTTCCAGCAGCAGAGGGTGCCCAGGCTGGAGGGGGCAGATGGGGGGACCCAGCAGGGCTGCAGACCTGAAGCTCCCTAACCTCTCCCCAAATCTTTCTCCATTTCAGGGTAGTCTTGCTTCCCTCAGAGAAAGACATTGATCTGTCCCCTTAACGTGTCATGTTTTGAGGGTAGGACAAGGGTAGTATTCCTGGCCTGAAAAGATCACCTTGACTGAGATGTTGAACTTGTAGTATATTTTAACGTGGATGGTCCCACACAAAGGCAAATCAGAGAGTGGACGCTCTGAGCTCCCTCCGCCTCTTTCTGCAATGCACATAAGGGCTTTATGGGCAGTGAGCCTTCAGCCTGGTCCCAGAGCCCCCAAGTCCATCTGAGGCCAGGGTCAGGTTGGTTCCTGTAAACAGACCCCAGAGGCCCAGGGAGCAGCATGAGGAAGGAACCTGGGCTATGGTGACATGCCGTCCAGTTAGATAACCCGCCTGGGCTCAGCTGCGGTCAAGGTGACTGAACAGCTCTCAGCTGCTGTGGCCTTGTTCCAGATTGTGAGTTTCCAGAGAGCACAGGCTCAGACCTGCCGCACCTCGATCTCTGTATGAAGAGAGGTGGTTAGGCTCCCATCCCAGATGTATCCAAGTGCAAGGATGGAGACACTGTGCAGGGGAAGAAAGCCCAACTTAGACATCAGAACTATCTGCTAGTTTTCTTTCCCTGCATCTTTGTAACCATGATGATGATTCACAGAGTGGCTAAGAATACATCTGACATTGTATTGGGTGCTTTGTCCACTTTGATTCATTTAACTTTACCCTCATCCCAACCCATGAGGTCAGTGCTATGTGGCTGGGACTAACTTGGCCACCTGCGTCTCTCTACCTTGGCATTTTGATGTGTGAGGCGGACACAAGAACTTCCGTCCCGGGGCCTGCTGTGCAGCGGGGACTCCGCAGGTGGTGACCGTTAGTGGCCGTCAGTGCAGCTCCTCTGGGGCCTATCCTCCAAGTGGCCAGAGCTCGAGCGCAGAGTGAGAGCAGCATGATCCAGTGGGGGTAGCTGGCACTTCGCTCAGGTCACAGGGAGTCCGCATATCCCAGCTGGAGGGCGCAGCAACCCTGGGAGCAAGGCAGGGCTCAGAGACGTTAAGCATCTTACCCGAGGTCACACAACCAGCGAGAGCAGAGGGGCTTGAACACAGATCTGTGGCTCCAAAGGTTACGCTGATAAGCAATGTTCCTTGCTGACTGCCAGGCCTAAATACCAGACAGAAGTTCTTCTTTACTGACTGCTTAGGACTCTCAGCTTAGAAGACTTTCAAACTTAATTCCTGTTTGAACATAATCCAGAGTAAAACATTCCTCTTATAACTGCCCTGTCTTAAGTAAGAGCAGAACAGGTAGTGAGCTCAGTGTGGCCCAAGGGAAGCAAGCAGCAGCAGGCATGTCTCTGGCCTCCGGCCCCCAGGGCCTATCTTGCTGATGACTGTCCGTTCTCTCCAGGTTGGGACCCGGCCTCCTCTCCCCTATGGTCAGCCCACTGAAGGGGCTTGGGCCACCACCGCTGCCGCCATCCTCTCAGAGCCATTCTCCAGGGGGCCAGCCCTTCCCCACACTCCCCAGCAAGCCACCCTACCCGCCTTTCCAGAGCCCTCCACCCCCACCTCTGCCCAGTCCACAAGGTAAGTTCTGGCCAGGGACCTCCCTTCATAGACCGCCATTGACTCCTGCTCGGGGTGCCTGAGGGGAACGGGCACAGTGGGTTGACCTGGGGGAGGAGTGGGTTGTCAGAATGAGAGAGGGCACTGAAGGCCACTGTGGGAGAAGCCAGGAGTCAGATGCCCCAACACACCTTGTCGGGGGCAGTTCCTTGAGGAAATTCTCTTGGAGGGATGAGGAAGAGTTTGTTCCATTGACAGGGAGGGCATTGAAGGGAACAGCACTGGCACTGACAGGGGGTGGGAATAGCCTGCTTCTTGGAGGAAGGTGAGTGAGCAGGTGTCTCGTGAGGTGGGGATGGAGGGCCAGCAGTCCCCTCCCTCAGAGCACTGTGCCAGTCACAAATGACTCCCGTCAGTGGCCACCACGTGAGGCCACCTTACCCTCCCCTTTCCAGTGGCTAGCAGAGCTGGGAAGGGGGCCCAGGACCACGAGCATCTCCTTCCTGCTGGAGCTCTCTTCTCTCCTTCACCCCCAGCACGACTGGACAGGACGGTGGGGAGGCTGCACAGCGCAGCAGGGATGGTCCCCTCCCAGCCCAGGCACTCTCCCTTCACTAACCCTGCCTTGCTTTGCAGGGTACCAGGGCACCTTCCACTCCATCCAAAATTGCTTCCCCTATGGTGACTGCTACCGGACAGCTGAGCCAGCAGCTGGTGGGGACGGACTGGCTGGGGAAGCCCATGGTTTCAACCCCCTGCGGCCCAATGGCTACCACGGCCTCAGCACACCTATGCCTGCCACTGGTAAGCCTCCCCTGCCTGCTCCCTTCCCTGACCTCCTGCCACGGCCCTGCCCTGTGCTGGATGTTTATGCACATGGCCCTGAATCCCCAGGACAGCCCAGAGAGGCAGAGTCATCCCCACTTGACGGAAGGAGAAATTGAGGTTCCCAGAGGTCCTGGAACCCCACGGAATTGCGACGGGGGTTCCTCCCACATTGTCACCCAGCTGCTATGTGTCTGCACTGTGGCAGGTTTCTGAAGACAGAGAAGACTCAGACTGGGAGCCTACGGTCTACTTGACATTTCCCTTTAACTTTACTGAGCACCTACTGTATGCCAGGCACAGTTGTAGACCCTGGGAGTACAGCAGGGAAAGAGACAAAGACGAATCTCTATTTAGCAGAGGAAATGAGGCCAGAGTGGCTGCACTACTAGGAAGAATAGAACCTAGAAGTTGTGCTTGTCCCTTGTGTGGCATCAGTGTCTCCTACAGGGCCCTGGGCCTTCTGCCAGTAAGGCTTCTGCTGCGGTGGAGAAAGCCAGTGACAGGCCAGGGTGGAAGGGCAGGGGCATCAGAGCAGGGGCATCAGAGGGCTGGGGCCAGACCCTCCCAGGGTTCCTCGAGCCAAGCCCCACCCCAGGTCAGCCTCCAGACCCGTGTCCAGCTGGAAGCTACAAGGCCTGAGTAGGATGGGGGCCCCCAACAAAGGGGAGCCTAAGACTCTGTGCCAGAGCCATTTGGGCAGCTCTGGCTGTGTGTGGCTGGGGGTAGAGGATTAAGGACAAAGGGACAACAATGAAGCCACAGACGACCATGCGGAAGCCTGTGGGTCCGCCTGCACGTGGGTCCCTGGGCTCCTGTTCACACATGTGCTCTCCCATCTGTGTGTGCAGCACATGTCCGGGGTGCCTGTGCGTGTCGTACAGCCCGCAGCAGTATGAGCCCCCCACGTATTTAAGGAGTCCGCATGCATGTGCCGACATCACACTCGTGCCGATGTCCGTGCTCCGTGTCCACGCGCGCGTGCCCCCTCCCCCCTTATCCCCATCTGTGTGCACACTGTGTTGCTTGTTCCCATCCCAGGACTCCTGTCTGTGTGCACAGAGTGCATTCAAGCATGGGCTGAGTGTGTCTGGGGGTGGGGGCACATCACAGCCGTGCATCACAGGCAGGCGTGCACCTTCTCCCAGGGTGTGTGAGGGTGTCTCTGCACACACACAGGATGGCCACCATTCCCAGCACTGCCGGCTCTCGGCCCTCATCCTCCCCTTGCTCCATCCGGCCCACGGCGGGCTTTCTGGGTTTAGCAGCAGGAACAAGAAACTCGGACAGGCAAGAGGCGGCTTCCATGCCCCCACACCATCATAGCAGATCCTGCTATGTGGATGGCATCTCAGCATTTGGGGCGCATCCCAGGACCCGAGAAGCTGCCTATACCTCCAGCCATGCAGAGAATAGGCATGGACTGATCCAAACTGACAGGGTGGAGCTGTGGGGCCTCAGGGGTAGCTCAGCTTAATCCCGCTGCACAGATGGAAAGACTGAGGCCTACCTAGCTTAGGTTACAGAAATTTGAGATGGCAGCTCAGGGACAGAGCCCTTAGGGCAAGGACTGGATAAGACCCTCCAGGTGGAGGGCCTTTGAGCAGTGACCCCACCCAGAGATGGCAGGTCCAATGGAAGAACCAGGTGTCTAGGGGCTAGATGGATCTGGGTTCAAATCCCAGTTCCCCCACAGACAGGCACGTGGCCTTGGGCAAGTGTCTTTTTTTTTTTTTTTTTTTTTTTTAGATTTTATTTATTTGACAGAGAGAAACACAGCCAGAGAGGGAACACAAGCAGGGGGGAGTGAGAGAGGGAGAAGCAGGCTTCCCGCGGAGCAGGAAGCCCGATGTGGGACTCGATCCCGGGTCTCCGGGATCATGACCTGAGCCGAAGGCAGTCGCTTAACCAACTGAGCCACCCAGGTGCCCCTTGGGCAAGTGTCTTGGCCTCTCTGAGCCTGTCTGCTCAGTTGTAAAATGGGGTAATGACTCCTCCCTCACAGGATTGTTGAGAGGCTTAAGTGAGCTAAGACCTAGAACATTCAGTGAGTGCTCATCTCCTTTGGGTTTCTGGGTTCCGGTTGGGTAAAGGAACCTGAAAGGGTGGGGATTGTCTGGGTTCCCTCTGCTGGAGGAGACCAACTCCCAAGACACGAGCCGTGATAGCCCGCCCCTCCCTTCCCCACATTCTGCCCTACAGTCCAGCACTGGGTGATGGACTGTCCCAAGCCAGCCATCTGTCTGTCCAGCTGTCCTGGGCCCCTGGAGGGAGTGCAAGGCCTAGAGCACCCCCCCCCCCCCCCGCCGCCCACCGGCCCTCCTGTCTGGAAGAGCAGAGACTCTGAGCAGGCCCTGTGGAAGGGACACTGTGTGGGAGGATGGGATCAGAGGGCTGGGAAAAGATGATGAAGCAGAGCCCCGACGTTCTCCAGCCCGGACCCTGTTCCCCACCGTATCCACAGGCTACGAAGCCCTGGCTGAAGCCCCGTGCCCCACAGCGCTGCCGCAGCCTTCCGAAGACATGGCGTCCAGCGGCCCCGAGGACTGCAGCTTCTTCCCCAATGGGGCCTTTGACCACTGCCTGAGTCACATCCCATCCATCTACACGGACACCTGAAGGAAGGCCCTGCCCGCCCTGCCCCCTCCACCGCAGACACTACCTTGCCCGCTGGCCATCTGTCCCCACCCTCTGGGCAGCCAGCCTGAGCCACCAGGCTGCAGCCCCCACAGACTCAGGGTGCCAGGACTGCGGCTGCTGTCCAGCCCCACCAGGAACGATGGCCTGAGCCCGAGCTGGCGGCGCAGGTGCCCGTCAGGATCCGTGAGCTGCAGCGTTCCCTGACTGTGTTTTCCTTTTCTCTCCCCAACGGTTTTGAAATCACAGACCTCGTGTATATAAAATGTACAGAACTTGTTTTCCATTCCCCTTCCAGTTTTATATTTTGGTTTTTTACAAGAAAAACATTAAAAACTGGAAACAAGACGTGGGGGCCTGGTTGTGCCCTCGAGGCAGCGTGGGGGCAGAGGCGGCACGGTGGAAGTGTGTGTAAGGGGGCTCGGAGGCGCGGGCAGGGGGCCTGCCTCACATGACCCGCACCATCTGCTGCCCCAGGGCCACACCGCCTGCTGGCCCCAGGGCCACACTGCAAGGCCGATGAGCAGAACAAGGCTAGGGTTCAGACTGGAGCCCAGATCACCCGGTCTAGACCTTTGGTCTGTGCGAGAACCTCTCAGCCGGGGCTACAAGAACGGGCTTCCTTGCTGGCGCTGGCTTTGGGGCGGCAGGGCAGAGCCCAGACAGCCTCCCAAAGGTGGGGGTCAGGCTACAGACAGCATCCCCAGGACACAGACCCCTGCCCCACCCCCAGCCATCTGGGAGCGGGGAAGGAAACCGCTTCTGAGGGCACCAGGCTCACTCAGGGTTGCTGTCCTGTCCTGCCTGGCTCCCTCCCCCTCACGCCGACCAGACAGATGGGCTGCACAGTGTTCTGCATCTCACCATGTCAGCCTGAAGGTCACCTGGTGAAAATAAAAACGCCCTCCTGGAAAACTCCTACGGAGGCTTTGCCCGAGTGGAGTGGCGAGGGAGGCCGCAGGGATTGCAGACCGCACCCAGCTCTCCTCGGGCGGCTCGGTGGGGCGCTTCTTGTCCCCCTTTAGGTGAGGCAGAGCAGTTGGGAACCAAATCCAGTTCAAAGGAGTGCCTCTTTGTCACACATGGCTGGGGCAGGGAGGCAAAGCAAGATGGAAAGATCTAGCCAATCCCCCTTTTTTTAATGGTTTATTTATTTTAGAGAGTGCAGGGCAGGGGAGGGGCAGAGAACATCTTAAGCAAACTCCACACTGAGCGCGGAACCCAACTCAGGACTCGATCCCAAAACCCCAAGATCATGGCCTGAGCCGAAACCAAGATAACCGACTACACCGCCCAGGCGTCCCTATTCCCTTCTTTATAGAGAAGGAAACTGAGGCTCAGAGAAGCCATCCAGCCAAACGGTGACAGAACGAAGGTTGCCACCTGTGTACGTGCCCAGTCTCTCCCAGTAACCTAGGGAGACCATGCGTGCTGCTGTGAGTCCAGGGCTGACCCTTAGGGACTGGGTCTGGGGCTTCTTTCCCCCTGGCTTCCTGCTGGCTCCAGCCAGTGAGGAGCCCAGCATGGGAAAGGAGAGGGAGAGAAAGCGTCCCTGGGCAGGCTCTGTCCTCACTCAAGACCCTGGCTCCAACCAGGTGGCCCCCCAAACTGTGCCGGTCATGGCAGCGGCCCCCAGTCCTCCTCCTTCAGGCCTGGGCTGGGGGCTGGAACTGCTCCCACTCGTAGGAACGTTGGAGCACTGCTCTGCCCTTTGTTTGCCGCCGTCCACACTGTTGTATGTTGCCCTTTCCTTAAACCCTCCTCACCTGCCCTGGGCAGGGGCCCATCTGTTTCCTGCCAGAGACTGACAGTGACCCCATTTTACAGATGCAGAGACTGAGGGACCAGGAAGGCAGCCAGCGGGTGGTAGAGCAGGGATTCAGTCCTGGGGGTGGGGCTCCAGAACACACGCTCTCATCCACTGCTCTTCCAGCCCCCCAGCAGGGAGATTCTGACCTAATGCCACACAGCACGCGGGCATCTGGGATGAGGACCCCGGGCTCCTGACTCCCAGGTGCCCCTGGTCCCACAGTCCCATCCTCCACTGGCTTTATGGAACTAATTAGGTCGTGGCAAAATTCCTTTAACAGAGATGCTCCGGAATCAATACTGCATGTCATTGTAAGCACTTAATCCACTCCAGATAAGCAGAATTAAGCTGTACAATGAGGACATATTTCTATTAATAATGAAAGGGCTGCACTGTGAGCAGGAGAACACACAGGGAGCTGGCAGTTGGATCCCATTTAGTTTCTGAGAGACAGAGAGATGGAAAGAGGGGGACAAAGGCAGAGAAACAAAAGAGAAAGAGAAAAGACAGACGAGTGAGCTGGTGACAAAGGCCTGGCACACAGTAGGGACTCAGTCATAGCAGCTTTCATCCTGCCCCTGAGCTGTAAATGTGAGTGTCCTCTTTCCCTGCTGGGGTCCCCTCTGAGCCCCGTTCCTCCTCCTGGCACCCGGAGGCCCCCTGCCACCTAGACGCCAGCAGGTCTCCAACCTAGTCCAGCAAGCACAGAACCGGGTGGGCCCCTGGGGCAGGACCCACCAAGAGACTAGACCTGAGCTCCCTTCCTGGCCATGTGTTCTGTGTCCCTTACTTAGGAAACACTGAGAGCTGCAGCCCCTCCTGAGCTCTGACCCAGTGCCCGGGACTGCAGCCGGGACTATGCTGCCGGCACAGGGCAGGGTGCTTACGGCCCACCGCCCACACACAGGGGCTTCAGGTCAGGTGAAAGTGGTCAGTATCTCGTACCTGGAGAGACCCTAGGGGATGGGCCACCACTTGGGGCCCCGCAGGGTCTGTAGGGCAGTGGGGCTGATTCTGCCCAAGAGCCCCCAAAGGGGGACTCAGGGTACAGGCATGGTGCCCCAGCCTGCCGGTGACCGCACTGCCCTTCCAGTCCAGCCACTCGGGGCAGCCCCTGCTGCACTGCCTTTGTCCAGTCCAGGCTGAGACGGACTTGTTCCCCACCCTGCCTTATCCCGGGTCTCCATCAGGGACCTCTGTCTTCCATCTCTTCCTGTCCCTCTGTCTTCCATCCCCCTGTCCCTTTCTGCTTTCCCTCACTGCTCCCCCTGGTCCCCCAGCAGCTCCCTGCCCCTGTACCCTCCAGTTCCCCATCTCTGCTGAGCCCTTTTGTGCCCACATCTCTCTCCTTCCCCCTTCCTCTGCCCCTCCCAGTTCACTCCCTGGGTCTGTCTCTTTTTCTTCTGTGTCTCTCTTGCTGACTTTAAACTGCAAGTCTTTCTTCTCTGCCTCATTCTCCCTGCCTTACGCCCTCCTCAGTGACTCTTGCCTTGCCTCACTATCTGTGGCCTAAGGCAACACAAGGTCCTAGTGCCTGGGGGATAGGACCCAAAAAGGGCATCCCTGAAGAGTCCTGGTGGGACAGGCCCCTGGGGCAAGGGCCTCTGATAACTATCTCCTCATCAACTACTTGCCAGGGTCTCTGGGGAGAGTGGGTATCAGGACCTCCCCTTCTGCCCTTCATGGCCAGGCCCAGGGTCCCCTGATGCTAGGCATAGGGGTTCCCCAACCCTGGACCGGCCTGGACTCCCTCTGACCCCAGAGTCTCGGTTACTGCTGGACCTTGGGGTCCCCATAATCCAGACCGTTAGAACTGAGGGGCAGCCTGAGGCCACCGGCTCCGCCCCTCACTGCTGATGGAGAAACCCAGGGCACATGGAGAACGGGGCACCGGGCAAGGGGGAGTTGGGCGTGCCATGGGGACGCCCGTCTGCCCGCTGCTGTGACGCTCAGGAGGCGGGTCCTGCTCTGCCCTCCTCACGGCGGGCTGCCTGGCTCCTGCAGCGCTACTCGTCAAATACATCCGTGGGGCATGAGAGCCCGGAGCAAGGGACTCGGGACCTGTCTACGCAGAGCCTCATGCAGACTGGGGCCTCAACACACATTTGTGAGCTCATCGCCCTGTCCAACCCCTCCTTTTCCAAATGGGAAGACTGGCCCCAGGACCGGCCTCACAGTTTACAGAGCGGGTCACGGGCCAGCAGTGAGGCAATCAGGCCACCGGCTCCCCAGCCCATCCTGCCAGCCCACCTGCGCATCGACGGCACCCCTTGCCTTCCAACTCAGCCGGATCCGACGTCGTCAGGACCCTCCACAAGGTGAGTGTCATTAGCCCATTTTGCAGAGTTGTTAACTGAGTCCCAGAGAGTGACGGCAGAGCTGGAATTCCAGAGCCGGTCTGTGGCCCCAGCGCCGGGCCGCGGGGCCCTGCCAACTTGGGTCCTGGGGAGTAGCCCGAGGAGTTTTGGCTCACTTCCTTCTCCGTTGGCCAGAGGGAACCATTGGGGCTTTTACAAGTCCTGATTTATATACTCTCTTGGGCCGTCAGCTCTGCCAGGGATTTATAGGTTTCTAAGTGATCGTGTCTCTGGAGGGAAATGCAAACGTGCCGTGAACCAGGAAGGAAAGGCTGCAGAGCCAAACCGCTTCAGATTATTCCCAGGGGCCCCAGGCCCACGGTACAGCAGACCCTGCAGAAGGCCTGTCAAGGAGCCGGGGAGGCATCGGACCTCCAGGAAGCCGCGTGCCAAGCCTTTCCCCCAAGGAGACATGCCGTGTGTCTGCAGGAAGGTGGGGCTGCCTGAGCTCCCACAGGGTCAGAGAAGCATGGTGCTGGGCTTGGTCAGAGCAAAGAACGGGGCCTGGTGGGTTTTAGGATCATCTGGAAGAGGTGGGGCATGGAGGGGATGGAAACAACAGGCTGTGCCTCAGGTTGAAAATGTTCAAGCTGGAGAATGGGCCCGTTATACTATTCTCTGGGACTGGTTATAGTAATCTCTATATTTTCATGTATGTTTGACATTTTCTAGAAGAAAAAAAAAAAAAACTGACCCAGTCCCAGCAGGGCCAGGCTGCAATTTCCTTGCTTGCCTGGCAGCCTGGGTGGGTACAGGAGGCAAATTCAGACTAGGGCCCTGGAGGAGGCTCTGGAGCCCACATTCACCATTACTGTTGGCCTGTCTTGCCACAGCAGGGGCCTTGTTGCAGGCTTTGTGTCCCCAGAGCCCAGCACGGGGCCCGGCACACGGGTGCTTCTCTGGATTAACTTGCCAGTGCCCAGTAAGAGTCTGTGCGGAACACGGGTCAGGGCAGGGAGAAGTCCCCTCACCTCACACCTGAAGCTGCCTGTAAGTGCTGGAGGTGTGCCTCAGAGTACAAGAGACTCGGGGGACTTAGAATACACCCCCAAAGCTCTGCAGTGCCCTGGGAAGAGGGCGTTGACTATACTGGGAGACCCCTGAGAAGGCTGGGACCCCAGGGGGTGGAGCTAGGGGGCAGATCTCAGAGTCCTAAAAGGCAAAGCTCTGTAAAGCAGAATGGACTACTTTAGGATAAAGTGAGCTCCCCGTCCTTGGGGGTATGCAAGCAAGAGTGGACAGGAAACTATGAAGCAGTCCTGTCCCTGGATCAAGGGCTGGACCACACAACCTCCAGACTCTTCAGGCCCAACCTGAGACAGCAGTGGGCCTGCCACCCCGGCATCTTTGCTGAGGCTGGACTTCGGGCAGTGTGTGTTCAGGTGATTGATTGCATGTTCGCAGGGAAAGCAGGTGGCTGAGGCTTGGGTTACTGCCTAAATATTTTCTCAGAGGTTGGGGGCTGGCAGACCTCACACCCGGGCAGCCCAGGACAGCGGGAAGGGCAGCCATGATGGGGGCCTCTGTTCTCATGTTTCCCCGACTTGGAGCCCGTGTGTTGAGAAACCAGACCTTATCTGGAGGCTGCGGGGAAAGCAGTGCCCTCCAGAGTCGCAGGCTAGAGCGCGCGAGCTTCTGTCGGCCTTCAAAATCTGCAAAGGGGCCAGGCCACAGGGGGGACAGCATCTCGCCAGCATTTCCCCTCACAGATGGGGAAACTGAGACCCAGGAGTTCAGACTGGCCCCAAGGATGGGAGCGGTAAGGGACGGTTGTGAGGTTCGAGAGATCAAGTCCCAGGGAAGGAAAGGCCGCGCCCAAGACAGCTCAGTCTACCCACCTGCAGGCTGTCTAGCTTAAAGTGGAACCATCTTCTCCCCCGTTGATGACATATTGGAATCATCTGGGAGTTTCCACACCTGCACATAGAGACCCCCACCTCTGCGGGAGGACAGGGCTTCTGTGTGTGAAAGGCTCCCCAGGGGCTCTGCTGCGTGCAGGGAGGGCTGGGAACACTGGTCCAGGGGTTCCACTAATGGTTCCTGCTCCCCCTAAGTCGGGCACTGTGAGTGCTCTGCACATGTGGTCATTTAACCTTCACACAGCCCTGCAGGGCAGGGCCTGTTATCCCCCTTTTACAGATGAGAAGACCTGTGGCCCGAGAGGTGAAATAAATTGCCCGGGCTCACACACGGGCCAGCCAGACTTCAGACTCCCATCCTCCTGAGCAAAGCCCTTGCCCCCTGGCAGCCTCTGCGGCCCAGCACTTCGCTGTCCCCTAACTCCTACAGCCTTGGGACACCAGGTTGGGATGCATCCCTGGGGGTGGGGTCAATCCCAGTTACCACCTGGGGGATCCAGAGCTCAGTGGAACAGGAGATCGGCCTTGTGGGCGGTGCCTGGGCGAGCTGGTATTTTCACCCACGTTTGGCACTTGGGTCTCACCCAGGATTTCCTCCACATCGGTCTCGCCTCCACTGCCAGACAGGGAGCAACCTGAGGATCACCTGGCAGGGCACGGGAGCCTGATCCCCCAGAAAGGAAGCTCAGGGCCTTCTCCAGTTAGGAAGTAGAGGGGGAGGGGGAGGACGGCCCCAGGGTGAAGTTACTGAACCCTGCGTGAGGCTCTCCCCCAGGCCAAGCCAGGGGCTGCCTGCTGGGCTGCGTCTCTGTGGAGCCTGGCTTCACGGCTCCATGGTGGCTCCATGCCCAAGAGGCCTGGAATGTGATGGGCACATGCTGCTCTCTTTTTATTGATGGAGAAACTGAGGCTCAGGGAGCTTGCAGCTCTCGAAAGATGGGGAGGCCCAGTGTTGACAGGGGTTCTGTGTCTCCAGAATTTCTCCAACTGGGGCTGTAGGCAGGTCACCTCACAGAGTCTGGGGCTCTACTCTGTCAGGTAGGATAATGGCCCTCCCTCAGCCTGCAGATTAAATGGGACAATACTGTCCTATAGTAGGTGCTCGAGAAATATAACCATATTGCTTCCATCTGAGGAGTGCCCTTTAGACAAATGCCCTAAGTAGTCTCCCCATAACTCTAAACCACATTTCACATTGCAAGTAGGGAAACTGAGGCCCAGGAAGATGGTTGGATTGACTGGGGACACATGACAATTTGGCAGTGAGTCTGACCTCAGGATTCCCAGGGCAGTGCTCCCATCGCCCCACGCAGTCTTGGCACAGGTCTCACTGGTCAGAACACCCCAGCCTGTCTACTCAGGGCCCGTGACCTTGATTCAAATCCTGGCTATGCGTCCTGAGACAGGCTGTCTCTGGGCCTCCATGCCCTCAACTGTGAAAGGGGAAACCATGGTCACACGTGAGGTGTACTGAGGACTTGTTCCTCCCACACAACAAAGCACTCAGTGTGTCACACAGCGTGGATGCCAACAGGTGGGCTGGCGACTCCCACCCAGCCGTCGCCCTCCCCCCACCCCGGACCCGTGCCCCAGGAGATGGCCCCAGCTCCCGAGTCTCACGGCTTCAGGTCCCTCTATCGACAAGACTTGGAGTCTCACCCAGGCCATCCCAGAAAGGCCGGTCTCCATTTTACAGCTAGGGAAGGGTAGGAATTTGCCCCTGAGTGTAGAACCCAGGCCAGGACACTTCTGTCACAAGTCCTTTTCCTGAGGAGATTCAGCCCAAAGAGACTTTAGACTCAGCTGTTTCTCATTTTCCTCTTGAGTCCCTTGGCTCATGCTGATCAATTCGTCAAACTGTCTCCACGTCTTCCCCGAGCTGGGCACAGGAAAGTGAGATTCCTCAGTCTCGTCCTGGCCCCAGGCGGCCTCACAGTCGCGAGGAGAAGACAGGCTCATAAACAGCCGCCATCAGAGCCCTTGTCACACTGTGCGAACCAAGTGCTTTGCTCCCACACTCCCCCTGACGAGAGGCTCACTACCAGCGAGGCAGCCTCTTTTATCTTGGTTCGGCTCTGACTGTGAAGAAATCCTTCCCTCGATATTTCTGGTACGTTATATGGTGAAATAAGGCAATATATGTAGTGTGAAAACAATTTTCTAAAAATATATACATGTCCAGAAGAAAGTTTAGACAGATGTACTTCTAAAGGTTCAGAGAGGTCTGTCGGGAAGATGGGGTTGGTGCTGACATTCATTGCTTCTTCATCCCTATTCCTACTTTCCAAACATACTCCAGCTTTTTCAGCCTTAGTTTTCTAAGTTATAAAATAAGGACAAAAATTATTTCCACTTTACTAGAAATTATGTAAATGGGTCGAGCCATCTGAAAGAGCTAGATATACAGTAAGCATTTAATAGATAATGTGGTATTAGTATTAGTTACAGAATGCCTGAACCAAAAAAGGGCTAAAGAAAATTTTAGCAGCACTAAGTCCCCATCTTCTCATTTTGAAGGTAGGGACACTGAGGCTTGAAACTATTGCCTAGGCGAGAAGGAAAGGAGGAGAGTGACCATTTGACAGAGCCTGAAACATGCCTCTTGTTTTCCTTGCCTAGAACTCAGCAGGAGCCTGTGGGAGAAGTTGCTATTGCAATGTATTTTTAAAGTCTTTCCAAAACCAATTTTAAAACAAACCAAAAAAAAAAAGAAATGTTACTAGAGATAAAGGGTTATATGTGATAAAAGAGTCAATCCATCAAGAAAATACAATAATTATAAACATAAATGCATTGAAGAGCAGAGCCCAAAATACCTGAAGCATAAACTGACAGAATTGAAAAGAGATACAGACAATTCAATAATAGATGGAAGCTTTAATACCTCACTTTCAATAATAGATAGAACTAGACAGAAGAGGGACGCTTGGGTGGCTCGGTTGGTTAAGTGTCTGCCTTCAGCTTCGGTCATAATCCTGGGGTTCTGGGATCAACTCCCACATCAGGCCCCTTGCTCAGCAGGGAGTCTTCTTCTCCCTCTGCCCCTCCCTCCTGCTTGTGATCTCACTGTCGTGCTTTCACATTCAAATAAATAAACAAAATCTTAAAAAAAGAGAGAGAGAACTAGGCAGAAGATCAGCAAGGAAATTGACTAGCTGAACAATACTATAAACCAGTAAACCTAACTGACATAGGATACTAGAGGTTCTAGCCAGGGTTATTAGGCATATAATAAATAAATAAAAGACATCTGGTCCTGAAAAGAAGCAAAATCATCTCTATTTGTAGGTGACATGATCTTGTATATAGAAAATCCTATAGGGATTAAGGAATCCACAATAAAACTATTAGAGCCAATAAATAAGTATAGTAGGGTTGCAGGATATGAGATCAATACACAAAAGTTAATTGAATTCTATGCACTTGCAATAAATGATCCAAAAATGAAATTAAGAAAAAAGTCCATTTATAATAGCGCTGAAAAGAGTAAACTGCTTAGTAACAAATTTAACAAAAATACAAAACATGAATTCTGAAAACTACAAAAGTCATAGAAAGAAATGAAAGAAGACCTAAACAAATGAAAGGATATCCCATCTTCATGGATCAGAAGACTTAATATTAAGAGAGCAATATTCTGCAAGCTGATCTACAGATTCAACACAGTCCCTATCAAAATCCCACCTGAGTTCTTTGCAGAAATTGATAATCTGTTTATAACACTCGTATTCTATTCAAGGAACCCAGAATAGTCAAAAAACTCTTGAAAAATAAGAACAAATTTAGAGGACTCACACTTCCCAGTTTCACAATTCACCACAAAGCTAAACAGTAATTGAAGCAATGTGATACTGGCATAATGACAGTATCAATACATCAGTAGAATGAAACTGAGGTTTCAGAGATAGAGCTTCACGTTTATGGTTTAATTGATTTTTGACGAGGATGCCAAGACAATTAAATGATGGAAGTAGTAGTAGTCTTCAATAAATGGTGCAGGGACAACTGGATATCCACATGTGAAAGAATGAAGGTGGACCCACTATCTCACATCAGATACAAAAATTAACTTAAAATGAAACAAAGACCTGCATGGAAGAGTTCAAACTATAGAATTCTAAGAAAAAAAAATATAGAATAAGTTTTCATGACCTTGGATTAGGCAATATTTTCTTAAATACAATGGAAAGGCACAGCAGCACTAACACAACAAAGATCAACTGAACACTGAAGTTAAAAAAAAATGTGCTTCAGAGAACACAAGAAAGTGAAAAGACAATGTATAGATTGGGAGAAAGTACTTGCAGATTGTGTATCTGGTAAGGGACTTGTATCTGGAATATAGAGAGAATTTTTACAACTCAATAATAAAAAGACAAACTGACTTAAAAAATGGGCAAAAGATATGAACTAACATTGCTCCAAAGAAGATTTACAAATGGCCAACAAGCACATGAAAAGATGCACCAGATCATTAGCCACCAGGGAAATAAAAGCCAAACCAGGACGGGATACCACGTCCCACCTACTGGGATGGCTGCCATCAGAAAGCCAGACAATGACAAGGGTCGGTGAGGCTGTGGAGGACCCCGAATCCTCAGACAGTGCAGGAGAAATCAGTTTGGCAGCTCCTTAAAGTTGAAACATAAAACTTCAATAAGACTTAGTCGTCCGTGTGGAATAAAACATGAGAGAAATGAAAACCCATGTCCACACAAAATCTTGCACGTGACTGTTCACTACAACATGATGCGTGATTGCCAACAAGGGGGACCGACTCAAATGTTCATCGTAAACAGGATGCGGTATGTCCATACAATGGAATGTTATTGAGCAGTGAAAAAAATGAAGGATTAATATTGTGGCGAGATGGGCAAACCTTGAAAACTTTAGGCTGAGGGAAATAAAGCCAGTCACAAAAGACCACGTATTGTATGTTTCCATTTATACGCAATGTCCCAAGTAGGCAACGTAGAGCGACAGAAACTAGGTTTGTGTTTGTTTGTGATGGGGACTTGAGAGGAAATGGGGAGTAACTGCTAGTGAGTATGGGGTTTCTTTTCGGGGTGATGAAAACGCAAAATCGATTATAATGATGGTTGCCCAACTCTGTGAGTATGTTAAAAATTGTTGAGTTGTACACTTTAAATGCGTGAATTTTATGGTATGTAAATTGTATCTCAATAAAGCAATAAAGACACAAAAGAGCCTGTGTGCTGAATTTCTTACAAACCTCTTAATGATGACAAAATCCATGCATTCTAATAAGTGACCATCTTGGCAGCAGCACCAAATGACTAATTATTATTTTTCCCACCTGCACTGTGTTTCTCTTCAGTATGAAACCCTGTCCCTTGCTTGGTCAGCTGTCTTACCTCAGAGACAGAAAACTAACAGGTTAGGCACCGATTATTAAAAAAACAACTCTCCTCGAGTTAAAAAAAAAAAAAAAAAAGAATCGCTGGGAAGGGTATACATTCCAGGCACAGACTGAAGCAAACCTTTTATACAAACCAAAGTTAATAAAGGAAAGAGTTTTATTTCTAGAAAAACCACAAAGAAATACTATGGGTAGAGAGGGGCTCTTGCAGACACAAAGGCTCATGGGAGGTGAGTTGGGGCTTTCACCCTTGCCTTGAGAGCCTGGGTAATCTTTATTCTTACAAGCAAGATCTCCCCTGATGTCTTTGATTCCTTCTCCAGGGGGACAGCCTGTGCAAAGTTGTGCAAGTGAGAGAGAATGTGGGGCGAGCAGAGCACTGGGCGTAGTTCAGTCTAGTGCAGCGGGTAAGGGTGGGGAAGAGGGAGGCTGGAGGGGTTGGCCAACCGGGACCACCAGGGCTCTGACTCTGGCTGAGGAATTGGACGGGCCTCACTGGGTGACCTTGGGCAAGTCACCGCCTGAGCCCAGCTCCACATCTACGATTTCCCTCGGCGGAGGGTAGTACGAAGACTCCCACAATATGGTAATATTGCAATGTAGGAAACAAATGTTGGCGGTTATAACGACCGTGATGTTTCCTTGGCGCCTCTGGTGGCCCGACACAAGCAAAGTCTAACTGAAATAGTGGAGAAAAATAAGACAGAAGTGCGGATCTCATCTCCTTCTACCACTCCATGAAGGTGACGGTATAGAAATAAAAAAGGCGTGAGAGCAGGAGAGTTGCAGGTGGAAGATGAGGCTGATGGGGGGCGGGGGCGGAACCAGCAAGGTGGAGCAGCTCCGTGGCTGCACAGGGAGCATTGCCCGCACAGCGCCCCAGAAAGCCTCAGGACTCAGAGGCACCAGATATTAAGGAAGAGGGAAGGGGGTGGATTAAAAAGAAGGGGGCTGGTGGCAAGCCAGTGTAGGAGCAGTTCGACTTCCTGGTAGCCCCTTTCCCAACACGCACAGCCACTCCCAGGAAACCGGGAGATGGAGGTCATGCACCAGAGACAGAAGGAGAGGGGATCCTGGCCCCGAACCCCACCCGAGCAGCTGCCCCCAGCCCCACCCCCACCACGCACACACAGGACAGGAGAATGGAGAGTCTTCTCTGCAGCAGCTGGCCTCTGGAAATAGGCATTTGGAGCCCTCCCAGAAAAGCTGACTCGCCAGCAGTTCGTGTTCCTCCCCCACTGAAATCAGGTGCAGGTTCTTGTGGGCTTGTAGTGCCAGCAAGGATCACACAGAACACGTCCGGGAGAAAGCATGGAGGAAACAGAGACAACACAGGCAGCAGAGCAAAACCGAAAGAAATAAAAAACAAACAAGATAATGGAAATGAAATCTTTGATAGAAATTGCAAAAGGTAAATGAAGGAAATCACTCAGACAGTAGGCAAAAAGTCGTAGAAATTGGGAATAGGAAAAAAATAAGTAAGGAGGATTGAGGATCAATCTAGAGAGTCAGTATCTGACTAATAAATGTTCCAGAAAGAGAAAAGACAAAATGAAGGAAGAAAAGTCACCAAAGAAGCATGATCAGAACAATTTCCAGGATGAAGGATGTGAGCCTCCAGCTTCCACGGGCTCACTGGGCGCCCAGTACAATCAATGGGTGAAAGCACCCCCTCACCAAGGCACATCATTCGAGAACTTCAGAAAACCAGGGGTAAAGGAGGGAATCTTTAAAAGAGGAGATGGAGAGAAGGAACAGAAAGCCCCGTGCAAAGATAGGGAATCAGAATGCCATCAAGTTTCTCAGAGCAAGAACGCACAGAGAAAAATGTCTGGAGCCAAGAGAGAAAACATTCTGAAGACAATTTTCAACCTAGAACTCTTGTACCCAGCTAATCGACTGAGGGTGAGTGTGGAAAAATGTTATTTTTCAGACATGCCAGTTTTTTCAAAAAGTTACTGGAGAATGAACTCCACTAGGACAAGAAGACATGGGACCTTGTAAAGAGGAGATCCAGGGCAGGACACTGTCAGGGTCAGGTAGGCACCTCTGCAGCAGGACTGGAGGCACGTGGGCTCTGAGACGCTCGGCAGCGCAGCCGGTGATGGGGGGGCGTGGCTATCAGAAGGGTCAGGGAAAGGGGCACCTGGCTGGCTTGGTCACAGCATGCGACTCTTAATCTTGGGGTTGTGAGTTCAAGCCCCACGTTGGGTAGAGAGAGTCCTTAAATAATTTTTTTTAAAAAAGGGGGAGGGTGTTGGGAAGAATTAGCACGAGGAACATAGAAAACCAGATACACAAGAAAACAAGGCAGTTCTTAATTCCGGAAAACCGTAGAAGTATGAGAAAAAGTCATCAGAGTCCGGTGTTTGGAGGAACTGAGAGCAGTTACACAGCCATGAGAGCAGAAATCCAGGATCTGCTCACTGAAACTGTATGCCATAACTACTGGGAGCCTGGGGAAGAGGGAAGAGGTGGGAGCACCGGAGGAAAGATCATCACGGCTGTGCCCAGAAAGCCTATAGCAGTATCTCCAAGGGAGGAGCCAGGAAGGAGCAGTTACCATATGGCACTGGAGTTGGGAAAGTGGGCAAGAAGAAGCGGCTTCAGGATTTGAATGGAGCTGGGAGTGGGGCTGGGTGAGAAGGATAACGTGGGGACTGATGATTTCTGTTTAAAGCCCATAGGATACTATTTGGTTCTTTGAAACAATGTGTTTGCGTTACTTTGAGAAGAATAAAAATGAATGAGCAATAGGTATAATTAATCCCTCTTGGTAAGAGAAGACAAGCTCAGAAGAACCTGATGCTGGGGTAAGTATGTGTCTGGCCGAGCGGGGGAGGGAGCTGGGTCCCCTGCTGCCAGGCGGCTCTCAGTGGCCCATGACTGCAAGTGGTGGTCACGGCAATGAGGAGAACGGATGTCACCACACTGACTCTTTGGAGGAGAGTCTGCTTGACCCTCCAGTGATGGAAGGATGGTTGGAACAAAGTTCAATCCATTTCCGTGTGGCTGGTGAAGCCCGTGGAGTTCAGAAGAAATATATTTGCATTTATTTGATCCACAGGCTTTACTTTCAAAGAGGGGAAAATATGGGACCAGGGGAAATTCTTCTCAATGACCGTGAATTCCCAGGCCACAGAGCAGAGGAGACAATTTCCATAATATTCCACCTTATTCTGTACACGTTTCCAAGCAGCCTTTGATGCTGCAGTTTACAAAAGCAGCCCAGAGCCTCTTCTGTAAAACAAATCAGCTGCTTCCCACCGCCCTCCTCACTGCCCCCCCACCCCCACCTCACTGCCCACTTCTGCTCCCCGTTCCACTGCCCCCTTCCAGCCTGCATTCTGGGGGTGGTGCAGCTCAACACTATGGGGCAGTATTTTGGGGGGTCATGGTGCTCACACAGTTAGCAATGGGAGCCCTGAGGCTGGTGGGAGACTTTCAAGTGAAAAGACACTTGCAGGCCAGTGTGAGAGACATCTGAGCTCCCCTACCCCCAATTGAAAGTTCAAAGGCTTCAGGGAGGCCTCAGGTCCCCTATATCAGAGCCCTGGCCCTCTTCCCCTCATACCCTCCCTTCCCATTCTTTCAGTTCTGCCTCTTGCTTCTAGGCATTTGTTCATGCTGGTCCCTCTGTCTGGAACACTCTTCCCTGAACTTTCCCAGACATTGCATAGTCTGCAGTAGGCCAGCGGCTCCCCCCTAGGCTGGGTGGGCAGTGCGCTCTCTGAAGTGTGCTGGAATGGGGGGCAGGGGGAGCCTCAGCAGCCGGGAAGGGTGTTGTCAGTTACTGCTCCTGAAATGAAAAAAGAAAGTAGCCAAAGTGTGACTGCTGAGCTTGGAGGCACGTCCAGTCTGGGGCGGCCTCCACAGAGTATGAGTGCCTTCCTAGATGATGGTCTTTGGTCCCCTGGTTCAGAGCCACATGGGGCAATGCAACAGAGGCAGAGCCCCAGCCCTTCTGAGGCTCTCTAAGGTGGGCAGCCACACTCTAGGGCTGTGTCTAGGCTCAGTGCCCTTCCTCCAGGCAGCCTTCTACTGGGCTGCTGAGTATCGCTGTGGCCCCTAACTCTGGTCCCTAGGGATTTCTGCCTCCTAGATCCTCCACGCAAGCAGGGCAGAAACAGAGCCCACCCTGGCCCCCAGGCCCAGAGTGCAGAGCTGTTTTTAGGCCTTTACTTCCCTGGGCCTCAGTTTCCACACCAGCGGGGTCAGGGCTCCTGCCCTGATTCCCAGAGAGCTGTGAGGGTTGGGCCAGTGCGGAAACATCTTCAGCAAACCCCAGAGCCCTTTGGAGACTTGAAGACAGCCTGAGGACCAGGAGGACTGCTGGAGGCCCGCACAGGCAGTGGGGGGGGGGGGGGGGACACAGGCCGTTCTGGACCCTCTCCTGCCCTCATTCCCCCAAAGGAATAATACCCTATCATAGACCAAGGGGCAACAGGCCCAGAAAACACTAGCAGGACTGGCCCGAAGCCTCTGGCAGATCTGGGAACCGAGCTGGGCCTCCTGCCTCCTCTCAAGGACAGGAGAAACCCTACACCATGATAAACTTAAGAATTCTCATTGCAGCTAACAGCCCCTTAGAAATATATACTAAATAGGGGCTCCTGGTGGCTCAGTTGGTTGGGCGACTGACTTCAGCTCAAGTCATGATCCCAGAGACCTGGGATGGAGCCCTGCATCAGGTTCCCTGCTGCGTGGGAAGCCTGCTTCTCCCTCTCCCACTCCTCCTGCTTGTGTTCCCTCTCTGGCTGTGTTTTTCTCTCCCAAATAAATAAAATCTCAAAAAAAAAACTGTCCTTAAAAAAGAAAAAAATAAAAGAAAGAAAGAAAGAAAAAAAAAAAGAAATATATACTAAAGACCCAAGCCAATCCGCTACTCCTGCTAAGAGTAGCGGATTGGCTTGGGTCATGGCGCCCCCTAGTGGCTCTTCCTTCATCTTTCCCAACAGACATTTGTCCTACTTGAAGCACTGGTGGCAGGAGACTAGGGGTCCCAGAGGCTGCAAAGGGCTGTCCCCAGTGGGGGAAAGGGCCAGAGACCTGGATCCCCCTTGCACTCACTGTGAAACCTTGGACAAGCTCTTGAAGGGACTTCATCAGAAGGGACTTTGGTGATTACTAACCTGCCCCAAACTCAGGACTCCAAGAACAGCCTAGAGATGCCAGGCAGAGGACATGCCAGGTGCAGGAGTGCTGGGGGAGGGGCTGCATGATCCTGGAGAGAGGGCTCCCAGAGCCATCTCCACCAAACCCCTACTCCTTCCCCAGCACTACCGGGATGGTCACTGAGGCTGAGGGCAAGTTGGCGTTCCCATCCCAACCTCAGGGCCACCCCAGCTTTGAGGCCTGGGGCACCTCTCCCTGCTCCACACCCCTCCAATAATTCAGTGCTCACACATGGGAGGCCCCCATGGGCCGGTCATGTCGGGCACTGGTACCAGGCACCCGTGGAGCTCACAGCAAGCTTTCTCCCATCTCCCTTCTCTCCTCCCTCCCAGACCTCCACTGCATGGGGCTCCTCCCTGGCTTCTCCATCTGCAGCCTTTCTTCCTCCCTTTCCTCAGCAGCACTTGGAGGCACTCTCAGCTCGTCTGAACACATGCATGGGCCCCCTGCCCTCACTAGCCACTTCCCATTTCTGTCCTCCCTTCAGAGCCCAAGTGTTCTCTCACTAGCCCTTGCTGCCCCACATTCACTCCATCACCCCTTGTTCCCGAACCCAACAGACACTTTTACACCCCGCTCTCAGCGCATTCACCCAAAGGCCTGGCCAGGGTCACCCCACACCATGCCCCCTGCTCCTTTGATCCTCCAGGCCTCCGCATCTGCTGTTTCCTCTGCCTAGAACACCCTTCCCTCCCTTCCTCGCAAACTAATGCCTCTCATTCTTCAACACCAAGCCTGAGTGTCACTTCCTAAGGAAGGATTCTGAGCTGCCCCAGGCCAGTTTGGGCAATCCACTAAGGGCAGGGCATGATCCATGTGACCCGGCCCCTGGGTCTCTGAGCCCCAGAGAATTTCTTTTAGTTTCTCAAACATAAAAACCTCGCTTTACAGAGCCTTTACATGTGCTGCTTATCTTGCCAGGACACGTCTCTGTCCACCCTATCTCCAGTTTATGTGGGGAAAACTTGTGTCCCCTCCTCCAGGAAACCTCAGTCTCTTCAGGTCCCAGGCTTCTCTGTCCAGCGCTGATCCCCCCTGGGTATCACAGAACACGGACACGTGTGTCTCCTCTAAGAGGAAGAGTTCATCCTTCCTGGCACTTTCTAAGCACTTTGCATATATTCATCCTATAGTGTGTAGAATAATGCCATTGTCCCTCTGCCGCACAGATGGAGAAAGTGACGCCCGTGTCCTGCATCCAGGGCCAGAGCCAAGCACACTGTACCGGGCAGGCCTTCCCAGACCCAGGGCCCTGCAGGAACAGATGCCTCCAAACCTGGTTTAAATGGAAACCAGCCTCCCAGCCGCTCCCTGCCCCACCACCAGCCCTGATGAAGGCTCTGCACCCCCTTTCATGCTGTTTATTCTTTTGAACAAATTGTGAGTTTTACAAGACACTCAGGGCCTGCGGTGGCAAACAATGCTCCCACGGCTAGAGCTCTTGGACCTGCTGGGCCGCCAACACTGCTCCTGCCCGGGCTCTGCCCTGCACCTCAGGCACCCTCCAGCGGGCTCCCACCTGCCCCTCGACCTTTAAGGAATGAGGGCCTCCCCACCTGCAGCAGCTGGACCCTAATCCCAGGACAGGGCCCTACCACTATGTCAACTCAGCAAAGGAGGAAACCAAGGCTCCGAGAGGAGAGGCAAGATGCCCACAGTCGCATGGCTGGCTGGGGGGGAAGCTAAGAATTCAAACTCAGGTCTCCTGGCTACAAAACAAACAGCTTCACTCCTGCCTTCAAGGCCCAGAAAGCTGAGGGGTTTTGTGCACCTTGTGGCTGGCCTGCTGTTCTCCATCCATGCTGTCCTGGAAAAGCCTGAAGGCCTAATAAGCAGGGGCCTTATATTCTTGACCTGGGTCTGCACGCTGCCAGGCCTCAGTTTCCCCTTCTGATGATCGTCAGGTCACACCCCTCTGAATGGGGACTCTGCCGTGATGAGGTTCTCCACCTCTCTTTTCTACCAAGTTTCAGGCAGCCATCAGAACTGCCCCAAACACTGGAGCTTGGTTAGTCCAATGTGCATTTCCCATCTAAAACTTTGTTTTTCAGAATGAGGTAATTGAACAAGGGCCCCATAAGTGTAAAACTATGCAGACTCCACAATGAGGCAACCCCCTCTCTTCTGAGGGATCACCTGGGGGAAATCCCACTTTCCTTGCATTCAAGCATATGCAGGAGCTGCCCGTCCTCAGGGGCCTGGAGGGAGACCCTGGCCACACTGGGCTGCCTTTGGGGGTGCTGGCCCTAACACACTCTGGAGGGCAAAGGTGCTTATGGCCTTGTTACCACATATTCAAGGCTTCCTGCATCTGGTCTTGAATAGCTTCTCTGGCCCATCTCTTACCCCAGCCTTGTGCCCCCGTGCTCCAGCCATCCTTCCCAGAGCTGCCCAAGACTTCAGACCCATGGGGACATTTCCTGGGCTCGGAGGGTTGTAGACTCAGAAGGGCCACGGCCGGCAACGGCATTCCAGAGAAAGGAAACAGCAGGTGCAAAGGCCCGGGGGCAGGGATGAGCTCAGAGTGTACACAGAGGCAGGTGCTGGCATGTGGTGGGTGAGGGGAAGAGTGAAAGAAGGCAAAGGGAGAGGTGGGCCAGTAGGGGCTTGGGCAGTGACGTCCTCAGCAACACTGGCCCACAGTGGAACCCCCACACCCGAGTGCCAGCAGGAGGGAGAGTGTGAGAAGCCTGGGTCATCATGAGGGAGCCTCATGTGGCGGGTAAAACAAATGGGCTACAGCAGCCTATGGCAACATGGGTGAGTGTAAGCAATACAATATTCAGTGAAAAAAGTTTGCTCCAAAGACAATAGCCTAAAATAACTTTTAAAAACTAACCATTTAGGAATACATATGGATGTGATGAAATAAAGGGGAAAAAAGGAAAGCAAGCAAATGAGGCACTGGGATTCAGGATGTTGGTGACTGTGGGTAGGGGAGGTGAGAGCAGGACTGGGGAGCAGATGGCTGGGTGGGGGACTTTAGTCTGGAGCGATGGATTCATGGGTGCTTATCCCATTATTAAAAACAAACAAGCAAACTCGAGTGGCTCATGCATGGACCCATGGAGAGTTTGTCTCATGGACCAGCCTGGGTAGGAGCCATTTGATCCAGACGTCAGAGACCAGGCTGGGGCTTGGGGTTTTACTAGGAGCCACTGCAGGGCTTGGGGCAAGGGAGTGAGTTGATGTGACTCCTATTTTATAAGGATCCCTGTTTATGGAGAACAGAGGGAGGGGTGGGGAGAGAGGGAGGCAAAGCCACCTAGTCAGAAGGTCACTGCCATTGCCCAGGAAGGGAGCAGTGTGGGGTGCAGGGGGGCAGCAGGGGCTGTTAAAATGAGGGCTCTAGCTTGCCCCTCAGGCTGGAGATGTGAGCTGGTTACTCTCCCTTTGCGTCTCCCTTCTCTTCTCCACCCCGCATTGTGTCCAGAGGGGCTGTGAGCCCTGCAGACAGCATCCCTGGGCTCCCTCCATCTTTGACTTCCCAGAGGAGCTAGACTCAGGAAAATCTCCGGTACCGCGAAACACTCGTGGCTACACCACGATCCTACCGCGTAAGAAGCTCGTACTGGACAGGTCTCTATGGATTTGGGAAATTGTCTACACCACACCTGGGGCCATTTACTTATTTCCTGGGGACCTGGCAGGCCTGCCAGCAGAGGGGTGGGCCCAAAGTAAGAGAGGCCTCGGCATTCTGTCCGGAGTCTGGCGCCCACCACCCTGCCGCTTGGGCCTTGTGACCCAGCAGAGCCGGCGGGTTGCCGGCGGGGTGCAGGCGGGGTGCAGGCGGGTCAGCACAGGCCGCCGAGATTCTGGAGCTCAGCCTGCTCTCCCTGCTGGCAGCGCTCCGGCCTTAGAAGGCAGCCGGCCTGGCCGCGGGCTCTGGGAGGGGCCAGACCCCATAGCCACGGGACACCCAAGGGCTGGGTGAGCTGAGCTGCTGGCCGGATGTCCTCCTGCTGCCTCCCTTCCCCTGCCCCCTTGCCCTTTCTTCTGCTCTGGGCCACAGGGGGCTGACCTGGGGTGACTATATTAAGGGGCTCCTTTGCCCTCTGGATTTTGGCTGAGCTCAGCACAGAGGAGCCCTAGCAGGAGAATGGAGGGGGCGGTAGGGGTGCTCCCAGCCACTATTCTCCCAGCTCCCTTTCTCCGGGGTGTCCCTGGGAGAGGTCATTGCTCTGTCATAGCAGATTCTCCACGTGACTGTCTCCTTCCAGGTCCCATTAGCTGCTCTGCCCTCTCACTTCTTCTGCCCTAGGGATGTAAATGAACTCTCTAGTTACTACACTAACCTATTGTAATTTCGTATTGCCAACCAAATCTTTTTATGATTTCCCATCTTGACACCCCTCCTTAAATTATCTCAATTTGACCATGTTTCCTGTTGAGACCCTATAAGATGATAGGTATATAGGCAGAATTCTTTTTTTTTGAGAGAGAGAGAAGGAGAGAAAGCTGTAGCGAAGGAGAGGGAGAGAATCTCAAGCAGACTCCCCTCTGAGCTTGGAGCCTGACCCCGACATGGGGCACAATTCCAAGACCCTGAGATCATGACCTGAGGCAAAATCAAGAGTCAGACCCTTAACCAACTGAGCCATTGGCACCCCACGCAGGCAGAATTCTAAAATGACATCAAGGGTCCTGCACCCTGCTATATGTGTTCCATAGAATCCCCTGAGCCTGAGTCTCTGCATGCTGCGACGGTCACTCCTGTGATTATGTTATGTGAGACCCTATCCTGGCAGACTGCACAGAGAAGCCCCTGCTGGTCTTGAAGAAGGAACTAGCCTGCTGGGAGAGAGCCATGTGGCTGGGACTGGAGGGTGGCCTGTAGGGACTGAGAGTGATTCCCAATCAACAGCGAGCTGGAAGATGGGGAGCCCGGTCCTGCAACTGACAGGAACCACATTCTGCCAACAAGCTGAATGAGTCTGGATGAGGACCCTAAGCCTCAAATGACATCGCAGCTTGGGCTGTCCCTCCGATTTCTGCCTGGTGAGACACGGAGCAGAGAACGTGGGCATGCCGTCACCCAGTTTCTGACCTCCAGACTCTGTGAGATAGTAAGTGGGTGTTGTTTGAAGCCACTACATCTGTAGTACTTTGTCACGCAGCAAAAGAAAACAGACATGCTGGATTGGATTCCCTCCTCCAAGTTACAACACTGGGTGTGAGCAGCGGCTCTCCCTGGCTCCCTGCAGGCGTGAGCACAAGACTGGGCTGGGGCAGGCCCGGCAGGCACGAGAACCTCAAACGGACACGCGGCTTCGATGCCATCAGACCTGCTGCTGGTGCGCTGCCACCCCTTCAGGGGAAGTCCCTGTGACCGGTCAGCAGAAAAGAAACCACTAGAAGCCCCCGGTTTACACATGAGTGTGCACTGGAGTAGATGGGGCGCATGGCAGCCCTAGTCGGGGCTGCCCTGAAAGAGAGTCATGAAGGGAGGTTCTCCCACGGGTGCCTGACCACCCACTCAGTGCAAGGAGAGAGAGCCTGAGGTGTGCTTTTACATGGATTCGCGGGCAGAGGTTCCGGGGCTAGCTGGCTGCTCGGTGACTTGAACAAGACTGGAGAGCCAAGGGACAAGTTGATAGGTGTGCGGCCCCGCCTCTCAAGATAGGCAAGGAGCGGACACTTCCCTCTCCCGACTAAATGCGCACCAGAGGGTGACCACTGCAGAAGAGCCTTTTGTGAACTAGATGGACGAGATGGATGTCAGTTCAGCTCTCTCCCAGCCAGTCCTGTCCTCCTCCATGGACTCATGAACAAAGTGACCACGGCAGCAGGTGGATTAGTCTCCGTGGGCTGCCATAACAGAGTGGGTGGCTTAAACAACAGAATTTTACTCCCCATGGTTCTGGAGGCTGGGAAGTTCAAGGTTAAGGTGTCCACAAGGTGAGTTTCATTCTGAGGCCTCTTCTCCTGGCTCAGAGGTAGTGCCGTCTTACTGAGTGCTTCCATCGTCTTCCTTGTGTGTATAGAAAGGAAAAGAGAGGGAGCTCTGGGGTGTCTCTTCTTATAAAGACACTAATCCGGGGTGCCTGGGTGGCTCAGTCATTAAGCGTCTGCCTTCCACTCAGGTCATGCTCTCGGAGTCCCAGGATTGAGCCCCACTCAGGTTTCCTGCTCGGCGGGAAAGCCTGCTTCTCCCTCTCTCACGCCCCCTGCTTATGTTTTCTCTCTAGCTGTGTTTCTCTCTGTCAAATAAATAAAATCTTAAAAAAAAAAAAGAAAGACACTAATCCTATGGGATCAGGACCCCTTCCTTAGAAATTCATTTATCTGTAATTACCTCGGCAGAGGCGCCGTCTCCAAATACAGCGACATGGGAGGGTTGGACCTCCACATATGAATTACGGAGGGACACAAACATTCCGTCCATGCCAGCTGGGGTAGAGGGTTCTCTCAGGCTCCCCCTACCAAAGCTGATTTGGCTACTGCCACTGTTGAGGGCACAGTCTGCCCATGACACGGGCCAGGGCTGCCCTGTTTGGGCACCACTCCCCAGGAAACCATGCTGATGGCAAGTTGATCACATTGGGTGTCTTCCACTACAAGGAGCACATCAGTTGATCCTCCTGGGATCTGGGTATAGATTTTCCCTCTGCTGGGTGCTTCTGCCAGGAGCACCATCTGCGGCCATGCAGAATGCTTTCTCCACCACCAGGGTATGCCCCGCCCTATTGCCTCCAACCCAGGAATGCAATTAACAGGGAGGGAAGTGTGGTCATGGGTAAGCACCTAGCAGCTAGCCTGCGGAGATGGTGGGGCGACCTTCCAAAGGTTCAGTGACAGCACCGGCGGGAGGCTAGCACCATGGGAAGTAGCAGATCTGTCACGTGGGAGGGCTGTGGGCCTTAATTAGTGACCAGTGGGATGGAGCTGTCTCCCACCAAGGGCATCCCCACTCACACTTCCCCCTCCATAAATCTCTTATAGAACCTTCGGTTCCTGTCTCTGCAACACAGCAAATCATGTTGAGCTCTGCACAGATCCCTTCAGATTCCCTTTTTTCCATATTTGGGCCCCCCCTAAGTTCAGCATGTCTTTGCATCCGACAGGGACATCTGAGGCTCTTTCTCAAAGAATGTCCCTTGGATTCCCAGAACCTGCTTGGCTCATGGGCTTGGAGAGCTGGACGTACCTGGGTGCATACATGCCCCCCACCCCCCCCGGACAGCACTTAATCAGTGAACTGAGAGGGGAGGGGAGCAGAAGCCTGACTCTCCTACTTCGTGTGCCGATAACTTGGAGGCATGACGTCCACTCCAGAGCTGTCGCACCGAGGCTGAGAGCTGGGCTAAAACAGCATCATTCTGGCTCCCCCCCACTTCCCTGCCCTGCTCCCCACTCCCTCTTCCTGGCCTCCCCCAAGAGTACTTCTTTCATAAATCACTTCTTCACCAAACCTCACATTGGGGGGCTGTTTTTGAGGAAGCCACACCATGACAACAGCCTTTGGCTCAGCAGGCTTGGGGGTGCTCTTTCCCTACAGCCCTTCTCAGGGGGCTTCCACCAGGAAACACAGCCATGATTCCCCCCGATTAGAAGCTGGGCTTCTGCTGAGCCACTCTGAGCTCCTCGAGCTACTGAATTGATAGGCAGAGTTGCCACAGTGGCCTGGGCGGGCGATCCCAACTACTGACAGGCAAGTGGGCTCTGCTGCACATGGGGTAGGGCGTGTCCCTCAGGGACCCACTGAGGTCGGGGACAGACGCTTCTAGTAGGCAGGAAGCTGCTGCGCACCCCAAGCCAGGACAAGGATGACTCAGGCCCTGGGAGGGTAAAGAACTGGGTCACCATGCCAGGTACGGAATCCCCCCCCATGGTGCTTCCGGAGGGTGAGGGGAACTAGATTGGGAGCTAGAAAACAGCAGGAAATGGGGCGCCTGGGTGGCTCAGTTGGTTGGCGACTGCTTTCAGCTCAGGTCATGATCCTGGAGACCCGGGATCGAGCCCCGCGTAGGGCTCCCTGCTCAGCGGGAAGCCTGCTCCTCCCTCTCTCAGCCCCTCTGCTTGTGTTCCCTCTCTAGTTGTGTTTCTCTCTGTCAAAAAAATAAATAAAATCTTTAAAAAAATAAAAAAGAAAACAGCAGAAAACAGACTGACTTCTGCCTTTCAGTGGGCCGCAGACATGGTGACCGGAGCCACCATCTATACCGCATGCTGACTGATTAATTTCCTTTCCCTTTCCTGCCGTGTAGCGCACGTTCTAGCTTAGGGTTCAGGTGGCAGAGTGACCGCCTGAGAGCGCCCGTGGGGATGCAGCAGCTGGTGGGCTCCCTGTTCCTCCCCCCATTTTTAAGATGAAGGTTTCCTGCTCTGAGAGAAGAGCAAAGATAGGGAGGGACACAGGGGACTACAAGAATGACTCTCTGTGTGCCCCTCCCCAGCCCATTCTCCGCCCTTCTCTGCCCCATCCTGTGCCCTGGGGCCAAACCAGAACACTGAACAGCATCACCCAGGATCCTTTGCCGTCCAAATGCCGATGGAAGGCACTAGCAGGAGATCCGAGGGTGGACGGAGGGCAAGGCAGGGTCTTTCCACGCCATTCCTTCTATGGTCTGAGCTACTTTTTTGGGCTGCAGTTCTATTGCTTTGTGACCACAGCCCTCGTATGACAGACCCCCCTCCAAATCCTCCAGCCCACTCGGGGAACACTCTTTGTGAGTCTCTTGAACCTTCCAAGTTGACTTCTGTTTCCTACCAGAACCCTCACTGCCAGCATACCTACCAGACAGGCAGGAGGAGAGACGACACAATGCCAGAGCCCAGGCTGGCCCTGACTATGCACTGGATGGACGGTGAGGGGTGGACCTGCAGACCACTTGAGAGAAAGAGCCCTGAGAAGCAGAAAGGAGAGCCCAGGCCCCGCCAGGGAGTGCTGACATGCAGAAGGCAGGCCAAGGGGTGGGGGAAGCACCAAAGGTTGGAGGAGGAGGAGCCGTGAGATAGGAAGGAGAGAGGAGTGTCTCAGAAGTCTAGAGCCAAAATTAACAAGACAGAAAACAACAAGTGTTGGAGAGGCTGCGGAGAAAGGGGAACCCTCTTACACTGTTGGTGGGAATGTAAACTGGTACAGCCGCTTTGGAAAACAGTGTGGAGATTCCTTAAAAAATTAAAGATAGAGCTACCCTATGACCCTGCGATTGCACTACTGGGCATTTACCCCAAAGATACGGAAG
>PITA01001086.1:0-193640 GCA_004023965.1 Spilogale gracilis
AAAATACTGTCAGGTTGATGTTCCCAGATTAAATAATAACACATAACTCAGAGTATTCTATATAATAACAAATGTGATTCAGTGCCTTGGCTCACCTCTCAAAGAAAAACTGGGGAACTGTTGTTGGCCAAAAAAATGAACCTGACATCATCAGAAGTCACTGCTTGAAGGCTGAAAATCCATGAATTTTTAATCTTCTCCTGAGTATTGAGAGATATTCAGAGGACTGGAGGTGTGATAGATATTTGAGTTGCCCATGTGTGATATGGAAAGAATAACTACCACAGAAAAGATTTACCAGTGTGTAAGACTAACACATTTCCCTTAAACTCTTCTTATCGACCACCATCTCCTCCAACTGAATAGAAATTATTTCATTATCAGGATTAATCAAGAATATGTGTACCCAGTGACAGATTTTCTTATAATGCTTAATTACCTTTTCTTAAAATGCAAATATCAATAAAAGTTCTCCAAGAGACTTTTTTTATGTCTATACTGATGGTTCTCTTTTGGGAGGAGATGACAATTTTGCCCACAAGGAGTCATCTGAGGATACCCAGAGACATTTTGGTTGCCATCCTGGGGAAAGAGGCTGCAAATGGCATGTAGTGGGTAAGAGTCCAGGGATGATGCTAAATGTCCTCTTACAGGACACTGCCACCACCCCTGCAACAACCACCTCCTCCCCACCGCGAAGAATTATTAGGTCCCAAATGTCAACAGTGCCAAGATTGAGAAACTCTAGTCTATACATATTATAAAATACCCAATGCCTAGAATGTGTTTTCTAATTAAATCTGGACTTAACTGCATGCTTTGGGTCCAAGAATTATCTAAAGTTGAGCTGACAAGAATATTCATTTATAAATACAAACCATTATAAAAATAAACTAATGATCAAAAATAAAAATTATAAAGCCATTATAAATTGAATTCTACATTTAAGTTGCTCTAGTAGAGAAACAACACCCTTCAAAGTACAGTGGGAAAAATCTAAAATTTAAGACTCAGAAAGTCAACCTACTCCCAATAAGACTGCTTTACAAATAAGAAGATGCTAAGTGCTCTAAAAAATAAAAAGATGCCAAATTTCATGAAAACAATCACCCACACAGTTATAAGCTTTTATAGTTGCAAAAAAAGCCAGAAAGATCAAGACATACATTACTAACTGCAATCTAGTTCCATAACATTCCTTGTCAATTTAGTATCATGCTTTAATTTTGCCCTTCAAGAGAACTTAGCTGTAGAGTTAAGTTGTAAATACAGTTTATCCAAAGGCTAACTATTAACTTTTTAACAATTACTTTTTTTCCCTTTAAGATTGTATTTATTTATTTGAGAGAGAGCCCACAAGCAGGGGGAGCAGCAGGCAGAGGGAGAGGGAGAGGCAAGCTTCCCTCTGAGCAAGGAGGCCAATGCAGGGCTTGATCCCAGGACCCTGGAATCATGACCTGAGCTGAAGGCAGTGGCTTAACCAACTGAGCCTCCCAGGCACCCCTTGCTGTACAATTACTACTGATCCAACATATCAAAAGCATGTATAACCTTAAGCACAATGAAAATGCATCCGAATCCCACATGTATAAGATAATTTTTTATCATTTCAGTTTCTAGAAAAGTAGACTGAATTTAAGCACTGTCATTTCTCATCTTTTCCCTAAACAAATGCAAGTGGTATGACAGAAAAATGTTCACATGACTTACAATTTTGTCTGACCCATAGATCTTCTCCAGCTGTTCAGCAACGTCCCTTGTTCCATCTGGGCTTCCATCATCTATGATTATAATTTCATAATTGATTCCACTAAAATAAAAAACAAAATGAAAGTTTGAATTGTTTGGAAACAGTATTCTCAAAATAAAAAAATCTTTTTAAATTACTAATTCCTCACCAGTATAAGTGGGAATTTATTACCATATTAATCACTAAGGGAAGCTTCAATTATCAAATAAAATGTTATTTAGTACTTCACCTTCAAACTCAGCATGTTGCTGAAAAATGCTGTAATAAAGTCCTAAGATGTTAAAAAATTCTCACACAGAAAACATACTCATTAATTTAAAAAATCATGGCAATTATATATTCTATATGATAGGATATTATAAAATTTTACTTACCTACTTTGGAAATGGAATTATAGGACCTTAATATTAAATCTTGGTTACAAAAAATATTTCAAAAGTACAACTTAAAAGATATCTCAGGTTGATTGAATTGCTAAGTGAATATTATTTTAAATTTAATTCCACACAGATTTAAATAACATAAGGAACAAATACGATTTCATTTCATCCGTTAAAAAGCCCTCTTTAAAACGGCAACATAATCTCTTACATCACTATTTCAAACAATTGTACCCATTAACTCACACTATTAGTTAATAACAAAAAACACAGAGAATTACATAAGATTTCAATATGCTTCAAGGTGAACATCTATTGGCTCTCCATTAACTTTATGTTACTCTTCTAAAAACAAGCCAACAATACTTGGTTGTACATGCTATCACTATGTTTTCCCCCACTTCGTTTTAGATTTTTTTTTTTTTTTAAGTAATTTTACTGGGAAACTTAAGCTGAAAGTAAAGGAAAGCACAGCAAAACTCCCCTACAACACTATTTCCTCTTTGTCCATACTAAAAACAAATACAAGGAAATCAACCAGACAACACATTCCACTCTCAAAGGCTTAAAAAAGCCAGCCCCAGCAAACTAGGAAGAAAGCTAAATTCAGCCTTTCTGTTAAGAGGAAATACTAGCCTTCAGTTTCCCACAGTGCTTTAATTTGGGCAATTACTTTACAAGCCAAAATATGTAAGGTGTTGATTCTAGTTGATATCCTGAAAGAGACATACTGCAAAAACAAATGAAGTCATTCATTAGCAAATTATACTTTCCCTCACTTGCCCAGAACACCTGAGGCTAAGAGAGGCTAAAGGAATCCAGCTTAGCTGCCTTTAAGTAATCTAACCACATCTGAAAATAAAATTGTTTTTTCCTTCTTGAAACTTCACTCTGTTTAAAGCAAAAAATATCTGAGAAGACAAACTGAACAAGATCAACCATTTGATAATTTCTCTCACGTGGAAAGTGCTTACAGAAACCAAAATAAGATAACTAAATAAAAGAGGAAAAAGATATGAATTAAAAAAAATTGTGAGGAGCCATGCACATTATGATAGTTATGTCATGTCAAAATAGCAACGCCTTTCACCAACCACCATTTCCAAAAATGTAAGTTTACTAAAGTCCAGGTTGGCTCCATGAGGAAACAAGCACTCTCGGAGTACTTTCCAAGCGCTTTAGTAATAACTGTCAATTTCAAGCACATCTGTTGACACAGCAATTCCATCCTATAGCCTTATCCCCAATACACTAGTAAAAGTAT
The DNA here is from genome assembly GCA_004023965.1 of Spilogale gracilis. Lineage (NCBI taxonomy): Eukaryota > Metazoa > Chordata > Mammalia > Carnivora > Mephitidae > Spilogale > Spilogale gracilis. The sequence continues at coordinate 3,395 of PITA01001086.1, forward strand.
GAGCGTGTTTGTTGCAACATTCTTCCAAAGGAGCACTCACTATGTGTCCAGTACTTTTCTAAATGGTGGAAAATATGGGGTGAACAAAGTCTCTGTTTTCATTTATAAAAGCAAGAGTCAAAAAGGAAAAGCAAAAAACCTCTAGAAATAATCTGTATTCACTGGGATGATCCAATTAGTTAAATTATAAATCCCATGGAATATTATCGAATTAAAAAAATAATTTCCTAAATTGGTATATGTTGATCTTTAAAGATCTTAAGAGATCTAATACGTGATCCTATTGGTATAATCCTAAAATAAGTAACTTTGTCCTGATACCAGGCTATTCCGAAATTTTAAAAATATTGTGTAACACTTTCAAATTCAAACTCTAAACGCCCTAGATTCTAACAACCACATCAAACATCCACTAGTGGCCAACAAAGTTGCCCAGCCTAACAGCAGCTCCCTAACCCACAGAGATCAAACCTCATGCTTACATAAGCACTCAGTACGGGGGCGGGAGTGAGCGTGCTCATTTAGACTCCTGGCTCCTGCCGCATCCTGACCATCTAGAAGCGGGAGTGAGGTCAAGCTTTCAACCTCACTCCAAGTGAAAGGGTGCCCAAGTCTAACTTAAAAAAAGAAAGGGAAAAAAAAAGACAGCCGGGGGCGGGGGGAAAGAGGCGGTGGGAGTGTACAATAAAAAAAAATGTCTTACAAAACCCAAGGGCAGGAATGAGAACCCAAGACACGGAGAGAATCCCAGAAGCACCCGCCTCTGCTTTCTCCAAGGGTGGCCCTCTCCCCAAGGCTTCCCTCAAGAGCCAAAGGAAGGCCGCGCAGGGCCGCCTCGCGCAGCCAACTGTCGACACCCAGGCCGGCGAAGCCAGCTCATCTCATTCCTCAGGGAGGACAGCCGGGCACCCTACCTCTCGGAGAAGTTCTTCACCAGCAGCCATACGATGAGCGGTAGGTTCTCGCGCTCGTTATAGGTGGGCAAAAGCACTGAATACTTGTCGTTTACCGGGGCGCACCGCTCCGGCTCCCGCCGAGACCTACGAAGACTACCCCTCGCTTCCTCGGAGGCCATGGCGGAACTGCGCGAGACGCCGGAAACGGAACTACGTCAACGCGGCGCGGGAAGGGGACGAGTCGGACCATACCAAATTCGGGAAGAGGGGGACAGGCTATGTGGTTGGGTTCTAGTTCTTCTAAGGCTCTCTTCGTAGTCCCTGAAAATATCCAGGAACTATGACTCTTTAAAGTTGAATATGATGGTTTCTCCAGGAAGTATATATCTACTTATTACTTTTTCTCATGCTTCGTAAAATTTTTTTAGTTTATTCCAGTCGCTAGGAGACGCTAAGCCGGAAAAGGAAATGCCTTTCAAGACAACTTCCGAGAGTGGCGCCATGGGTTCCAGGGAGGAGGTGCTCGCCTTGCAGGCTGAAGTTGCCCGGCGTGAGGAAGAGCTAAGTTCTCTGAAGCAGAGGCTAGCAGCGGCTGCTTTGGCGGAGCAGGAGCCGGAGCGGTTGGTTTCGGTGTTGCCCCTGCCGCCGAAGGCCGCCCTGTCTCGAGATGAGATTTTGCGTTATAGCCGGCAGCTTGTGCTGCCTGAGCTGGGCGTGCACGGACAGCTGCGCTTGGCCTCCGCGTCCGTGCTAGTCGTGGGCTGCGGTGGGCTCGGCTGCCCACTGGCACAGTATCTGGCAGCGGCCGGCGTGGGCCGCCTTGGCCTTGTGGACTACGACGTAGTAGAAGTGAGCAATTTGGCCCGCCAGGTGCTCCATGGCGAGGCGCTGGCCGGCCAAGCCAAGGTCTTTTCGGCCGCCGCCTCGCTGCGCCGCCTCAATTCTGCGGTGGAGTGCGTGCCTTACGCTCAGGCTCTTACCGCAGCCACAGCGCTAGACTTAATCCGCCGCTATGACGTAGTGGCCGACTGCTCTGACAATGTGCCCACTCGCTACCTGGTTAATGACGCATGTGTACTAGCCGGCCGGCCTCTCGTGTCGGCCAGCGCCCTGCGCTTTGAGGGACAAATCACCGTGTACCACTATGACGGCGGGCCTTGCTATAGGTGCATATTCCCCCAACCACCTCCAGCGGAGACAGTGACCAATTGCGCGGACGGCGGGGTGCTCGGTGTCGTAACTGGGGTCCTGGGCTGTCTGCAGGCGCTGGAAGTGTTGAAAATCGTAGCAGGTCTGGGTCCATCTTACTGTCGTAGCCTGATGATCTTTGATGCCCTCAGAGGACAGTTTCGTTGTATTCAGCTTCGGAGCCGCAGGTCTGATTGTGAAGCTTGTGGCGAGCGGCCCACTGTCACTGACCTGCAGGACTACGAAGCCTTCTGTGGCTCCTTAGCCACTGAGAAGTGCCGCTCTCTGCAGTTACTGAGCCCAGAGGAGCGAGTTACGGTCACCCACTATAAGCGACTTCTGGATTCAGGCTCACCCCACCTGTTGCTGGACGTCAGGCCTCAAGTGGAAGTGGACATCTGTCGTTTGCCTCATGCCCTACACATCCCTTTGAAACATTTGGAACGGAGGGATGCAGAGAGCCTGGAACTCCTAGGAGAAGCAATCCGGAAAGGGAAGCAGGGCACACAGGAAGGGGTAGCTTTCCCAGTTTATGTGATTTGCAAACTGGGCAATGACTCTCAGAAAGCCGTGAAGATCCTGCAGTCCTTGACAGCAGTCCAGGACTTAGGATCTTTAACGGTTCAGGATGTTGTGGGGGGCCTCATGGCCTGGGCTGCCAAAATCGATGAAACATTTCCGGAGTACTGAGGAGAATGGGAGAGTCTGACCTGAGGCAGATGTGGATTGCCATGTTACCCAAAAGATACATTTATTTGCATTTTTTTCCAGGAAGGCATGGGAGAGACTGGGATTGTCCAATAACAATACATGGACCCCTTTTTATAAGGGACTTTTTTGTTGTAATGTAGTTCATGCTGTTCTTATTAATGGGTTATAATACTGTTTCTGAGAACTGTCTTGTGTTTTCAGCACTTGGGAGATGTCTTGAACGTGTGAGTTATAATGTTAAGTGACAGGATTTTGTGTTTTGAAAGATCAGTTCTCTGTTCTTTTTTCTCCACCTCCCCCAATCAAAAAAGTACTTTAGTCTGTTTTAATGCTTGGAAAGCTGTAATAAACTTAGTCTCCTTGAACTGATCACAGACGATACACTTGAGGTCAGTGTATTTGCTAAGACATTGTTTGGGTCTTCTTTCTTTTTCAAATGATAGACTGTATTTTAAAGAAATGTTTAAAATGTAAATTATTTTAATTATCTGTGAAAGGCTCATTCTATTAAATATTTGAAATAATGTAAAAGTGAGATACTTAATGAGATAAAGGAAACCACCTTTGTAGTCTGTCAGTTTCTCATAAATTGCTGATTTGGAAAAAAATTTCTTACAGTATTGTACACATTGTATACTGTGGTGGCCTGCTTTGGAATCTTCAACTCTAAGGCCCAACCTCTGCCTGCCACCATCCTTTATTCCTTACCCAATCTGTTTTTGTTTTTGTTTTTTCTTGCTTTACTGGCCAAATACACCAAATACAATATTGAATTAAAGTGGAATAGTGAGCATTGTTATTTCCTTCATGATCTCAGGTGAAAAACTATGTGACCAATACTACTTGTTACTGCTTTACTGTAGCTATTGCCTTTTATCAAATTAAAGAAATTTCCTTCCTTTTATAGTTTGCTAAGTTTTCATTGAATTCATCAAATGCCTTTTCTGTGTTACTACGTGCTGCTTTTTTCTCTTTGGTTAATGCAGTGGATTACAGTGATTCTCTTTGGTAACACATACACACACACACACACACACACACACACACACAATTTCCCCTCTCAGTAACTTCCAAGTGTACAATATGGTATTGTCAACTGCACACACATGGTGCAAACAGATCGCAGAACTCCCCGTCCTGCATGGTTGAACCTTGACACCCACCAACCCACTCCCCGTTTCTCCCCTTCAATTTGCCTTTTCTATTTTGATTTAATCTATTTTAGTCCCATATTTTACAGTAGTACAAAATGTAGCTGATTTTATGTTTACTGATTAAACAACATTTTCATGAAATGGCAAGTCTGTGTAACTTATATACAAAATTAAAAGGAAAGATTTGGTCGATATCCATGGCAAGTTGAAGAATACCTGCCATGTCAAAAGAACCTCCACTCTCCAGCTGATTGTTGCATCCAGGTCTGTAATTCTCAGAAATCACAGATGTAAACGTGGAATCTTTGTATCTCTGGCTACAATTTTTTTTTTTTTTTAAGTTTAACAGCTTATGGACGAGACAAGCCCTTGCAGGTCAGATTTACTCAGTTTGTAACCTCCTATATAGACTTATTTTTATCATAAAAGGATGTTATTTAACAATCAAATACAAAATTAGGATAGTCCTTACCTTTTAACTGTGAAACATTGTAACCCATGTGTTGAATGGGTATGGCTCAACCTTTGTTGTAAAGATGGAGCAGGTTTCTTACGACTCTTTCCCAAGGAGTTGTGGAAATAAATGGAGACCAGGAGAGGAGGGTAAAGATGGCTAGACTGTGTCTTAGCTTTTTACTTCCAGGACAAAAGCTGCTCCTGACACATACCAAGAAACAGTAAAGTGGGCAGACATGGGAACTATTTCCTATTCTAAGAACTGATACCCTGAAGTCAAACAGTTTTGGTAGTTCCTGCAAGCTAGGTTCTTGATAGGCAACAGAAGATGACTCTGGCTGCTTAAGTAGGAAAGGGGCTTTTCAAAGTGAGATGAAGTGCTTCCAAGAATTTTGGGGACAGCCTTAAAGCTGTAACTCCAGAAGTGATGTCCCAAAGGAGGCAGAGAACTGACCTCAGAATACTTCCTATGCTATATTGCCCCATCTAGCCCTAGAGGAAACTGCTAGCATAGCCTCATTGCTCTCCCAGAAAGCCCAGCACTTTAGTCATGGCTCAGGGGACAGAAAGCGGAATCGCTCTACATCAACTGCTCCTCTGAGTCAGTCTGAGGTGTGCCTGGTAGGGAGAGCCTAGTGTCATGCCTCCATCCTAGTTGCAAGAGTGGCTGGGGATTGAGTCTTGAAATCTACAATTGGGAGACAAAACCCAAACTGGCTTTTTCTCAGTGAGAGATTTTTTCAAAAGTTGAGCTGTTCATATGATCGGTATCTGTTACAGGTGCCAGATTTTTTTATTCTTTGAAATTTTGTTTTCTCTGAGGATTGTGACTAGCTTTTTTTTTTTTTTTTTTACATTCAGATGGGATTTTTAATTTGATATATGTGTTTTTCCCTTTTCATTTAACAAACATCAGGTGTACCAGTTACTATTCTAAACTCAGATAAAGATGAAGAGATTTCCTATTTCAGAATTCACATGTAAATGGGGAGAGACAAATCAACAAATCAGTGTTAAGTGTCATAAAAGAAATGGAACGGATGTGTTTGGGCTGGGGATGTATTTTGGTAGACTAATTAGAGGAAAGCTCTTTGCAGAAGGGTTGACATGAAACCAGAACCTAAATGGTGATGCTAAGAACTTCTCTGACTGGGAGAAAAACAAGTGGAAAGACCCTGAAGCAAATAACCTTAACGATGTTCGACAAACTGAAGAGGCAAGTGGGTTGTGAACAGTTGGAGAAAGTAGAGCAAAGGTGAGGTGTATGGAGATTGGGGACACATCAAATCAGTTGTAGACCAGAAGTTTGGTTTTTATTTCAAGTAAAATAACAGCAAACATTTATTGGGCACTTACTATGTGATTTGGAACTTGAACGCAGATGGTCTGGCTAGAGAGCCTGTGTTCTAAGCAATATGCTAGACTGACACTCAGTGAGAACTTTGTACTTGTTTTATATGTTTTCACTTTTGAAAAACAATCCACGCCCTAAGCATCATGATGGAAAGAGCTTAGATTTCAGATGCAGAAAAAATATACTCTGACTCACTTGGCTTGCAGACTTCTCTCTAGGGAAGGAAACCCGCAGTGAAATCCCTGGGAGCCCTCTGACACCAATGTGTTACCTAGGTAACTTCTAGTTAATAATGAGCCACTTTGGTCAAGGAAATTGAGAAATAAGGTCTCAACGTGAGCCACAGCTGGTAAATAGAAGGGTTGCCAAGGAGGGGGGTCAAAAAAGGGCAGGAAGTCTCCCGAGACTGTTCCCATGGGAGAGGAGTGATTTTTTTTTTCAAGATTGTTTATTTTTAATTAGCCGCTCCCTGCCACAGCAGCATAGGGGCCCCTCAGAGCCTGAGGTCAGGTATGCAGCCCAGTTTGCTCTACCTAGGAGAAAATTTCTTTGCTTTTATAGGTTGTATCTTAGAATTCCATATGTAACATGAGGTAGCCCTGTCCAGGTTAAGAATAAAATCTCATCATTTGAAATCATGCACCTGTCTTCAGATTCAGGATAATTCTTGAGTCAGTTTGGAATATTGGGAGAACAATGTTGCAGGGGTAGTAAAGTATTTTGCAAACAAAATAGTAAAAAGGGTTAATTCATGCCTTCAATGAACTATGATCTCTGAAACACTCAGGATATGAGAGAAAAGCTGATTAAACCAACCCAGAATTGGGCGATAAATAGGATATCATTTACTATGAAGTTCTATGTAGTGATACTAATTCTGGCTTTTAATCTTCAGCCCAATTACTCAGAATGTAAAAAAACTAAACAACAATGAACTGTGAATCATTTAGGTGTTTCGTTCCTTACTCTTAATATCATTTGTTGGACAGGGGTGCTAAAGGTAAGGAAAGAGAAAAGTCTTATGTATTAAGCTTTTCCTTTTTAACCAAGGTGCCAGAGTAGAGTGACATTGATGGAAGATTTTCGGGGCATATTTTTAAATGAACAGTGTTTTCTTTCCCTGGTGCTTTCAGATCAGGGAGACCAGACACGAAGTAGAATTTAGCAGCCCAAAGTTCAGAGGAGTTGAAATAGGGGACTCTTAAGCACAGTAAAACTCCCAAGCAACATTTGCTTTATGTAGGGACAATGGGAAGTAATATTTTACAACCTTGATTTAATCATTCTTTGGAGGTAAACAAGGCTTTTCTACCCAACAGCCTCCCCACTTCCGCTTTCCTCCTCACTGGCAGGGCTGAAAATATGCCTTCCGTGCTTCCCCTGCAGTTTTTGAAGAAGCTGCCCTTCTAGACAATTTCTTCCATCAAATACAGTTCAAATCTGTTCACTGCCTACCATCTCCATGACTGGCACCTTAGTTAAGCCATCTCTCCATCAAATGTACAGCTTTTTAGGAACACACACACGCACACTATCAGTTTCATGCTTGAGTGCCAAGAGTGCTATAGATCTTAGGTCCTAAGACAATTAAAGAGGTACCTTTGTACAGCCAGGATGACAGCTTCAAATCTATGTTAATGTAAGTGTCCTTTTGGTAGTTTTGAGAACTGTGAAGGGAAATAGGACTTTTAAGATCACAAGTTTCATTCGACATGGTGAGCAATAGTTCAGTATCTATTTTGCACAGAGCTTCAAGGGATTTGTAAACTCAGTACCTGCAGGGCCTAGCCAAATAAAGACGTGAATAAGGGCAGCTAGGAAGGGAGCATGGTGGACGAGGAACACGCAGCACATCTAAAGCCATGGTATATCTTTAGCCAACTGTGCCAGGCAGAAATATGGGTAGGATAGTCCCAAATCCTTTTGTATTAAGGAAACATCTGGACATTTGTAGATCTGAAATCTGATCCTTGGAGTTTTCTGTGAAATCTTCTGATTTTAAAATGTTGAGAGGGTGCCTGGGTGGCACAGTCAGTTAAGCATCCAACTCTTGGTTTAAGCTCTGGTCATGATCTCAGGGTTGTGAGATTGAGGTCCGCCTTGGGCTCTGTGCTTAGGATGGAGTCTACTTGAGAGTCTCTTTCCCTCTCCCTGATCCTCCTGCTTGTTCTCTCTCTCTCTCTCTCTCTCTCTCTCTCTCTCTCTCTCTCAAATAAATAAATCTTTTTAAAAAATGAAATGTTGAAGATCAGTTTTAAAGTTCCAATACTGTTTTACCAGTTGAAATGTATCTGTAGACTGGATAAAACATTTATTCATTTTTAAAAGATTTTATTTATTTATCAGAGAGAGAGAGAACACAGGCAGGAGAAGCAGCAGGCAGAGGGAGGAGCAGGTTCCCCACTGAGCAAGGAGCCTGATGCAGGACTCAATCCTGGGGCCCTGGGATCATGACCTGAGCCAAAGGCAGATGCTTAACCAGCTGAGCCACCGGTTGTCCCTGGATAAAGCCTTCAGGTTTAAATAGAAACACAAAGCAAAAGAAAATAAAACATGATTTGGGGCTTACTTACTCTGGTGGACGTGAGTTTTGGGATAGCCTAAAGTAGCTTACCCGTTGAACACTTGTATTTCGTGCTTTTCATTTATATCATAGTTATAAACTGATTATCCCAGGTGATTAAAGTTTGGAAACAAAACATATTTTTCTCCATTTTCATGTCACGCAAATCTAGTATCGCGTGACAGAGAGAAGAATGCTCCCTTCTGAACAGGGAGCTCAATAATGGGCTGGATCTTAAGTAGTTTGAGATTGATATTTTTCAAAGACTGAAAAATTGGAATTGGTGTATTTCATGCACCGCCAACCTACACTCTGCTTTTTCTGGTATTTTGATGAATTGGTATTTGAGCATAATATCTCAGAGAAAGATAATGACCATGAAGATGGACAATTGTGATGGGAAGTTTACACATAATAGATTTGGAAATTGGCACCTGTGGTGTTTAGGCTAGATTAGACTCATACATTAACCTTGAATAACAGCAGGAAAAAAGAGTGATTAAATGGAGTTTTCTAAAAAAAACAACAACAAGAACTATTGAAAGATTCATAATGATTACCTGAAAAAGAGATTTTATCCTTTTGAACATGCACTTCCACTTTTAAAGAGCAAAATATACCTTCAAGACATCAATTTAACATAGGGGTATGATCATTTACTCAGTTTTTAAAAAGGCTTAATTTAAAAAACTACTTGATGCTCGTGGTAAAATTTGAACAGGTCAAAAATATATACACTAAATGCAGTGTGGGATCCTGGGATGGAATCCTGGAATAGAAAAAGGACATTAGTGGGAAAATGGGAAATCCAGGTAAAGTCTGTGGTTTGGTTAATTTCTTAGATTTGACAAATGCATTTTGGGGTACAGGGTATTAGCATTAGGAGAAGCAGGATACAGAGGAACCTCTTTACTGTCTTTGCCTACTCTAAAATTATTTAAAAATAAAATTTTTTTTCTCAAAGATTTTATTTATTTATTTATTTATTTTTAAAGATTTTATTTATTTGACAGAGAGAAACACAAAGAGGGAACACAAGCAGGGGGAGTGAGAGAGGGAAAAGCAGGCCTCCCGCCGAGCAGGGAGCCCGATGTGGGACTCGATCCCGGGTCTCCGGGATCATGACCTGAGCCGAAGGCAGTCGCCCAACCAACTGAGCCACCCAGGCACCCCTCAAAGATTTTATTTATTTATTTGACAGAAAGAAATACAGCTAGAGAGGGAACACAAGCAGGGGGAGTGAGAGAGGGAGAAGCAGGCCTCCCACCGAGCAGGGAGCCTGATGTAGGGCTGGATCCCGGGTCTTCAGGATCATGACCTGACTGAAAGCAGTCGCTTAACCAACTGGGACCCTAAACTGCCACCCAGGTGCCCCTAAAAATAAAAATTTAACAATTAAACAAAAAGTAGTACTACATTTGACCCTTGAACAACACAAGATTTAGGGGCATCAGTCACCATGCAGTAAAAAAAAAAATCCCCCCAAACTTTATTAATATCCTACTGTTAACTGGAAGCCTTCCCAATACTTAGTGGATCAACACACATTTTGTATGTCATATGCATTACATACTATATCCTTCTAGTAAAGTAAGCTAGAGAATAGAAAATGTTAAGAAAATCGTAAGAGAAAATACATTTGCAGTACTGTAGTGTATCTTAATATAAGAAAGTCTGCGTGTAAGTGGACCCACAAAGTTCAAACTCATGTTGCTCGATGGTCAGCTGTATACACAGAAAGTGTGTCCTCCTTCCCACTCCTAACTACTCTCAGTTCCTTCCCCAGAGGCCATCTCTGTAACCAGTCTTGGTATGTTTCCACACACACATTTTTGTGCCTGTACCTTTTAAATACAAATGGTATTTACACTGCTTCTATACTTTTTTAAAAAAAAGATTTTATTTATTTATTTGAGAGAGAGAGAGAGAGAGAGCAAGCGCATGCATGAGCAGGGAGCAGAAAGAGAAGAATGCTCCCTTCTGAACAGGGAGCTCAATAATGGGCTGGATCCCAGGATCCTGAGATCATGATCTGAGCTGAAGGCAGACACTTAATGAACTGAGCACCCCACGCACCTCTGTATACTTTGGTTTTTTGTTTGTTTGTTTTTTCTTTAGAGAGAGAGCAAGTACACAGAGGAGGGAAGAGGCAGAAGGAGAGGGAGAGAGAGAATCTCAGGCAGGATCCATGTCCAGTGCAGAGCCCAATGTGAGGCTTGATCTCAAGACCCTGAGATCATGACCTGAGCCAAAATCAAGAATCGGATGCTCAACCAACTGAGCCACCTGGAGTCCCTGTACTTTGTTTTTTTAAAAAGTATATATATATATTGGCCACTTTGCTCTCCATTGGCATAGACCAGCCTCGTGCTCTTTATCCAACATTTAGAACATCATGACATACATGCCCTGGAGTTTCTTTAACCAGTTGCCCCACTGAAGGACATTCAGGATTTTTACAGTCTTTTTGCTATTAGTAATAGTGCTTCCAAGAATGTCTTGATATTTATATCTTTGAAAAAATACATTTAACAAATAATCAAGAGCTTACTAGGTGCCCGATATAGTTCTAGGAACATCTGTGAGAGTGTATGTGTAGGATAAAATCCTTGCCGTGGTATTGTATCACAGAGTATGCCCAGTTCTGATTTTGAGTAGGCAGTGCCAAATTCCCTTCCAAGGGGCTATATTGACATATACGAACATGCCTAAGGAAGGCTGTTTCCCAACACCCTTGCCAACTTAGTCTTTTCAGACTTTTAGATCTTTGCCACTCTGATCGTTAAAAAAAATCTCATTGTCTTATTTCACGTTTTACTATAATGTTGAGTGGTTTTTCATTTGCTTAAAAGTGTTTTTGAATGAAACATTTTTGTTTATTCTTAGTTCATTTTTTTCTACTGAGTTGTGTGATCTCTTCTTATTGATATATATTATTAAGAAAGACCACTTGGGGGGGAATCTGTATTCCTTAGCAAAACAGTTTTGAATGAATTTGTTTTTGCAGATTTGTATTAAACTCGATTATGTACTGGGAACTGGCCACATTCTGGGTACAAGATAATTAGGATGTGAGGCTTGCCTTCGAGGTGTTCATTGCTCATTTTATAACTTTATACATGTAATTTACAGAGTCCTCCCACCTACACTGTTGCATCTAATCCTTCAGCAGGGATTCAGTCCTTCATCTAAGATACAGAGAACTATCCCTTGTTCAGTTTCCTCTTATGTGTTCTTACCACAAATAGGTTTCCTTGAAATAACGTGGTGGGGAGCCTTATACTCAAAGTGGAACCCTTCCATCACTAATTAGGTCAGCCTCTTTTGTCCCTGTATAGCATTTTAGAAAAGATTGTATTGTAGCCTGGGCGAGTTTTTTCAGCTCTTCCCAAGTGTTTTATGTGTCCTGATGGCCATCAGAAAACCTTTTCCTTGGAGGTATGGTTGGTCATTGTAAGCAATGATTGCCACTGTAATGAGGCTTGTGTCTGGTTGTCCATTGTTGATGACCTCCTGATGAAGTCAGTGCCATCTTGGGTCTTAATTTAGGAGGATATGGTTGGGGTCAGGGCACTTGGGACGCTTAGACCATTAGCTAAGCTCAGATATTTCTGATGTACATTCCTTTTTTCCAATGCATGGGTTGCCCATACTATTTTATTTAAGATTCCCTATGAACCTCTTTATGATATAACTTCACACTTAAGTTTCTTGGTTTGAAAACAGACGTATCATGGGAACTGGTTTTCATTGGTTGAATTTCTGAAAGCTGGATTTATCAGGATAATGGCTTTAGCACTTACCACTTTTCCAAGACCTTGGGTCTCATTCCTCCATTCCCCTACTAGATCTGGATCTCCTCCCACATCAATGGCTTCACCCAGATTCTTGTCTCAGGACCCCTTCTCTCAACTCTCTCCTGGGACCTGACACTCAGCAGGCGTCCAGAAAGCCTTTAAACCAGTGCCTCTGGCAGCTGAATTATATAGAGAAAGACTGGCATGGAGGCTTAGGATTTTATTTCTTCTTGATTTGGTTTTGATTTTCTTTTTAAAAGGAGGACTAGACAGTATTTTTGTCTTAATTCATACTAGATTTTTTTTAAAAGAAATTCATATTAGATTTTACCAGAATGGACTGCGTTACATTTTATGCACTCCCCAAATACTCTGGTTTCTTCTACATGCCAGGTACTGGAACTTCTCCTCTGGAACTTTATTCCTGGGGCCCTTAGGAAGCATACAGAAGGGACCTCTGCTGGGGCTCCCTCTACCATACCTGGTATGGGAGGTAGAAGCTGTCCTATCACTGGCTTCTTCAGTAATGGCCAGGCAGAAACAAATGTCTCCTCATGCCCATTGTCGCTCCAAACTGGCAGATTTTCTTGGCTGGATGCTGGGGACATCTGATGGTCACCAAGAGACTGACCAATGACAGTCATCCAGTAGATCAAATCTACTGCAATTCTTACAAAAGACATAGGATCTCATAAGGCTAATAAAGTTGATGTTGGAGAACTGCTTGAAACTCCCAAAGTTACTGCATGAGGATGTGGCAGACAACAGCAAAGACAAAATCCACAAGGATGATGTTCCAACTGGTACTTCTTTAGGAGAATGCTGTGATGATTTAAAAAGTCCTTTAGAATATCAATGAACCTTCGTGTAATTTCCAGGAGTGTCCAGAAATTATATTCCAGAAACAACACTTCTGTTTGGGGTATGAAAGTGAAGTGGATAATTTGTTGGAGCATGGGACGGTTTTTGTGGAAAACTTACCAAAAAAAAAAAAAGTCCATTCCTGAATTGTTCTAGCCTTTGTTCTAAGAATGAGGCCATGGTCTGAAGTAACCTAACTTTTATTAAATAAAATTATTTTAAGAATTTTTTTTTTTATTTTTGGGGCTGCCTGGGTGGCTCAATTTCTTAAGTGACTGCTTTCGGCTCAGGTCATGATCCCAGAGTCCTGGGATCAAGCTGCACATCGAGCTACTTGCTCAGAGGGGAGACTGCTTCTCCCTCTGCCTCTGCCTGCTATTCCAGCTGCTTGTGCTCTCTCTGTCAAATAAATAAATAAAATTTTTAAAAAAGAATTTTTTATTTTGGAGTAGTTACAGAGGCACAGGACATTGTGGAAAATGTACAGGGAGTCCATGTACCCTCTCCCAGTTCCCATCTTGTGTAAATAACTAAGCAACAATATCATAACTAGGGAAATGACATTATTACAATTCAGGGCTCATTCAGCTTGACCAGGTACGTTCATTTGTGTGTAGCTCAGCCGCTTTACCGAGTGTAGATTCTTAGCAGCAAAGATACAAGGCCATTCAAGTACCACTAGGATCCCTCTAGCTACCCTTTATAGCCACATCCCCCTTCCCCCATTTCCAACCCGGGCAACTATCAGTAATTTTGTGATTTCAAAAATGTTATATCCATGGGGGTGCCTGGGCGGCTCAGTCATTAAGCCTCTGCCTTCCACCCAGGTCATGATCCCAGGGTCCTGGGTTGGAGCCCCACAGCAGGCTCCCTGTTCGGGGGGAAGCCTGCCTCCCCTTTTCTCACTCTCCCTGCTTGTGTTCCTTCTCTTACTGCGTTTTTCTCTGTCAAATAAATAAATAAAATCTTCAAAAAAGAATGTTATATACATGGAATTCTACAGTATGTAGCCTTTAGCAATTGGCTCTTTTTCACTCCGAAAAATATCCTTGAGGTCACTAGTGGGTTGAATCATTTTTCCAAAATGATAGGTCTAAGCCCTAAACCCCAGAACCTGTGAGTGTGACCTTCTATATGGAAATAGAGACTGCGGAGTCGCTGGCCGCCACTGGAAGCTGGGACACAGGCCTGGAACAGGTTCTCAGAGTCTCAGGAAGGAACCCGCCCTGTCCACACCTTGTATTGCATTTCAGGCCTCCAGAGCCAGGAGGATAAGATTCCTTTTTAAAACCACTAAATTCAGGATAATTGGTTACAGCCGTCCTAGGAAACTGATGGAAACTCCATCCAAGTTGTTCCGAGGATCCCTTTCATTGCTGAGTGGGGTCCCTGGCGCCGATGGCAGAGCAGCTCATTTAATCCTTCATGTGGGTATTTCCAGGCTGGAGCCATAATGCAGAAAGCTGCTATGAACAGAAATAGATTTATTTTTTAAAATAAATTTTGCTTTCATTTTTCAAGATAAAGCCCCAGGCAGATTCCTTCCCCTCCGCTATTTACTCTGCAGCGTGGGTCTCCGTTTTAAGTAGACTTGCTATCATCAGCCTTTTTCTGGTGCTCGCTGTATTCGCCTAGCCAGCGCCTGCTACCTTTTGCTCATCTGGCTCTGAGAGCTGCCATCGGGTGGACCCAGATTTTTGAATGGGGGGGGGCACAAGCTAAACTGGCCAGAATTCATGCACAGGGAAAGCCTGCTTTGAATGGGGAGAGTTTAGAAATTCAGCGTTAGGACCTGTCTTCTTATATCTGGGGGTGACTGCTCAGTCCGGCTGACGGGACATATGGAGGGCCACGTGAAAGACCCACAGACCACACAGGGTACGCTTGCCGCTTGACACGCATGGGGAGTCTGGAAGAATGTTCCCTTGGGAAGGAAGGCTATTGAATAGAGCAACGTAAGCGGGTTGGCTGAGGTTATATTTCCCTTCTGTTCCTCAGCCAGGAGAGGCTGCAGGGCCTCCAATTCAGTTTCTGCCTTGCTCCTTGTCTTCAATTGTTTTTTTTTTTAGCACTTTCTCTGTGTCAGCACAGGGGTACAATAGTAAATAAGGTTGACATACTCTTCACTCCCAAAGCTCATGTTGTAGTGGGAGAGAAACATTAAAAAACCAAAACACCAAAAAAAAAAAAAAAACAAAAAAACAACCAAAACCCAGGCACATAACTAGAACCAGCTACATAATTTACGGGGCCCCTTATTCAAACACTGCTGAGAATTCCCGGATGGAGCCAGCAGAGCCTGAGACCGACGGCGGGACTACTTGACCGCACATGCGGCCCACCTTGAGCACAGTTACCATGGGGGGGCTCTTTGGTGACGTCACAGCTGGGCACGGGCAGGGGAGTGGGTTACTGGCACCCAGTGAATAGAGGTCAGGGAAGCTTCTAAACATCCTATCCTGCAAAGACAAACTCACAGCAAAGATTTATCTGACCCCAAATTTCGGTTGTGTCAAGGTTGAGAAATCCTGCTTCAGTCAATGATGGTTTTAATACATGCTAGAAAAAAACCACCAAAACTCAGAGGATTTTAGGAAAACATACAGCCTGGGGATCTGTCTTAGTCTGGGGAAGGCTTCTTGGGGGAAAGGCCCTTTAAATCGAGACACAAAGAATGGGTATGAATTAGCCAAGCCCGAGAGGAGAGTAGCCGCTGAGGTCGTGGGGGCTGGTAGGGGGTGTCAATTCCTAACATCCTTTTCATCCCTATGGAGCTTCAAATCCAAGAGAGAAAGAGACACATTCCTTAGGTAGACAAAGGTGACACTTCCACATTTATAACTCAAAAATCAGCTTGGGGACTGTGCTAAGGTGTGACCACACGGGCAAATCCACTCTTCTGGCTGTGCATTTACCATGCCAGCTGCAGCTTCCCCCGAGGGACAAAAGCTCTGCTGTCACCAGAGTACCCCCTCCGCCCTCAATCTCAAAAAGAGGAGACAGGAAGGAGCCGAGATGCATATGCCCAGTATTCTGCCCCTCCCTGCCTCCTGCCACTCACCAGTTGGGTCAGTCATCCTCCCTCAGTCATCCTCCCTCCTCCGCCAAGGGTGTGAGAGGGTAAGTGAAGGTCAAGGGAAGACAGACCGGAGCTCTTCACAGTGTTCTCCACCATGGCAGTGGAGTACAATAACCTGGAGCCCTTTGAAAAGCCCTGTTGCTGGGGCAGCAGTCGAGCCCAGGGAAGCTAGAATTTAAGGGGCCAGGCATTGATTGTTTTTTTAAAGGTCCCCCTCCCGGGGTTGTCAGAGAAACCATAGGATACCCAGTTAACTTCCAGATAAGCAACACATATTTTCTTTTAAAGGTTTCATTTATTTATTTAACAGAGAGAGTACATAAGCAGGGAGAGTGACAGAGGGAGGACAAGCAGGTTCCCAACATGGGGCTTGATCCCAGGACCCCAGGATCATGACCTGAGCCAAAGGTGGACACTTCACCAACTGAGACACTGAGGCACCCCAAGACATAATGTATTTTTAGTTCAAGTATATCCCAAGATTGCATGGGACAGACTTAGAATACAAATGCATGTGTCATTCAGCTGAAATGTGAAGTTAACTAGGCATCTTGTATTTTTATTTGCCAAATCTGGCAACCCTGTGATCCCAGATGATTTCCACTTGCAGTCAAGTTTGAGCCCCACTGAACCAAGGAAGGAGGATGCATGGGAAATCATTGTTCTCCTGCATTTCCCTGCCTTTGGTTCTGTTGACCCATTAAGCATAACTATTAAGCCTGTGGGCAACCAGGGTTGGGCTGTCCCCATGGGGGATAACAGTCTCTCTGGCTACTCCTGCCTTCTTGAACCCCGATATCAGCTAGTACTCCTTGAGAATCCTCCAGGACTGGCTGGCTCAGCAGTGGGCTGGGAAAAGCATGGTCTTCAAAACTACACAAAGCCTACTCAGTACTCCTCACCAAAAATGAATTCCCTATTTATTTTCCTATCTCAAATTCTGTCCAGCCTTGTTATTCAGTGTAGCTTCTTGAGGGTTCAGTAATGAGATTATATATACTCCCAGAATAAAAGCCAAGAGTATGTTCTCCCACATTCGAAAATAAAGTCTTTATTATATTCCCCGGGATGAATGAATGTCCAAAGATTCCTTGTAACTGAAAGTGCAAGTAAATTGAAGTCCAAAGGAATTAAAGACTGAGCTCCAATTCACTTGCCTTATAAGTTCTAAGACCAAAGCAGCTAGGCTCCAAATTCATTTTCCCTAGTTTCTTACGTGGCTCAGTCTCAGCCATGAGGGGGTCTCGTTACTATGGCAGGTAGAGCTAGGGGTCCTTCAGGAGCTATGGTCTGGACTGTTTCCTCCTGAACAGGTATAGTTCCTGAAGGATCTCAGAGGCTGAATTAGTCTCCTTGCTTCAGGGTCTGAAAGAAGGAAAGTGAAACCAGCATATGGCAGCACCCAGCCCCGTGCCTACAACATTTTCAGAGGAAGCCAATTCCCACTCCGAGCAGCTCTTCAAGCAAAACGATCATGCCACAACCCACCTCCTGGCGTCACCTAGGCCCATGTTACTATTGCTAATGGCAAGAACAGAAAACACCAGCTTCTCAGGATGCAATGCAAACGGCTGAATTTGCACACACCTGCAGCCAGGGAAGGTAAATCCACCTGGAAAGAGAATCAAAGAGCTTGTTCTGTAAAGGGCCAGAAATTAAATATTTTTGGCTTTGCAAGATGTACGGCCTCCCTTGCAACCATTCAGCTTGGCCATTGCAGCGTGAAAGCAGCCACAGACAGTATTTAGCAAAGGGTATGAGTGTGTTGCAATAAAACTTTATTGACAAAACCAGGTGATGAGCTATAATCCGCCAATCCTTTAGCTGGGAGGAATCTCCCACCAAAAAGTTATTCTTGGCATTAGCCATTTATCGTATCTGGGGGAAACATCCATTGGCTCATGCGACTCCTTCCTCTGAAAGTAGCCCTTAAGATGTTTCTAACTTTTTTGCTAAGTTTTAAAATATGAAGTTCTTATTTGAGATCTTTTCCTTCCTACTTAGGATAATCATTTACAGCAAATAGTGATCCGGTTCAGGTCACTCTGTCCAGCACAGGCCTAAGTGTCTTATACTTATTTACTTATCTGATTTTCATGAGAACTCATTAGGCAGATTCTGTTATTATCCAGTTTTGCTTGGAAGGAAACGACAGTACAGAGCAGTTAGGAAACTGGGTCCAAATCTATGCAACTGGAAGATAGCAGTAAAGACAGGATTTGAATCCACACAGTCTGATCTGGTCTAAAGCCTCTTTATGTTTATTTCCCCCTTGAGCCTTGTGTTTCCAGAGCCCTTATGGGAAGCAGGAATGGGTTTTTGGTGAGAACCTATGTCAAGATCTGGCTTTTTGTCCATAAGAGAATATTCCAGTCTCCCTTTCTTCTTCAGGACTGGGCTATACTCTGCTAACAGGGGTTTATAATTTTTTTGGGGGGGGGGCGCTGGTGCCTTTGGCAGTTTAGGGCTGCCCATGAATCCCTTCTCAGAATAGTCCAATTGGCTTCCTTTATAAGCCTCTGTATGGCTTACAGTGAAACACAGTTAAGTTTTTATACAAATAAATTTGTGAGGTGAGAATATTTGTGCCTCTTGTGTTTTTGTGTTACTGATGCATTGAATAACAATCTGATGGCAAGGTCAAGCACCCTAACTCTGAGAAGAAGCAGTATTTTGAAATATTTGCAACAACTGTAATGAATTATAAAAAATATCCATGATTTCTACTGGTCTATTTGTACTGCTAATCTGCTGGTACTTAAACACAGCATGTTGATTGAAGGTTAGTGAGAATAAAGATTTTTTTCCTGATCCACGGTCAGAGATACCCTAGGTATCTAGAAATCTATGGACCTAGTTTAAGAATGCCTGCACTCAGTTTGTGTTTCTCCTGCTGGTCTCATCCTATAGGAAAGGCTCATTTAGAGTTTTAATGGTTTAACTCAGGGATCAGCAAACATTTTTGGTAAACTACCAGCCAGTAAGTATTTTTGGTTTTGCAGGCCAAACGACCTTTGTCCCAAATGACCTAAGTCCCTCTGCAGCTGTAACGTAAGAGCAGCCAGAAAAGGGCACCTGGGTGGTTCAGTCATTAAGTGTCCACCTTGGGCTTGGGCCCTGGTTCCAGGGTCCTGGGATCGAGCCCCACCTTGGGCTCCCTGCTCAGTGGGGAGCCTGCTTCTCCCTCTCCCTCTGCCTGTTGCTCCCCCTGCTTGTGCTCTCTCTCTCTATCAAATGAATAAATAAAAAAATCTTAAAAAAAGCAGTCAGAAACAGTATGCAAATGAATACATGTAGCTGGGTTTAAATAAAACTTTATCAACAGACCCTGGAATTTGAACTTCATGTACTTTTTTACGTGACATGAAATATTATTTTCCTTCTGATTTTTATTTTCAAACGTTAAAAAATTATAAAAACCATTCTTTTTTTTTTTTAAAGATTTTATTTATTTGACAGAGAGAAACACAGACAGAGAGGGAACACAAGCAGGGGGAGTGAGAGAGGGAGAAGCAGGCTTCCTGCCGAACAGGGAGCCCGATGTGGGACTCGATCCCTGGTCTCCAGGATCATGACCTGAGCCGAAGGCAGTTGCTTAACCAACTGAGCCACCCAGGCACCCCTGTAAAAACCATTCTTAGTTGTAGGCCAGACAAGAACTGGATTTGGTCTGTGGGTTGCAGTCGGCCAACTTCTCCTTAACTTGTTTCTCAAGGCTGTTTTTTTTTCCCTTTCTGCCACAAGAAAGGCGAGCACTGTGGGCTAGACCCATGGGTTGGCTTTCTTTGCTTTTCCTCTGCTCTCTGGCGCTGCCATTTGTTTTTCTTCCTTATTCTTCTACTGGGGTCTTCTTCCTTATTCTTCTATTGGGGTCTCTTCATTCTTTGTGGAATTTCTCAGAGTGAGACTTAGGAAGTTAATTCTAGGTCTGCCAAGAGCATCCACAGTTAAACAAGTCTTGTCCCTTTTCCTCCTTGACTTGGGCTATCTTCCCTGGGAGACATTCTCCTTTCAGACCAACTTCTGAACAAGCCTTAGCTTGGTCTATGATTCCTCTTTAACTTGTCTCATCTTAGCTGAAGTCTTGTTTTTTTTTGTTTTTTTGTTTTTTGTTTTTTAAAGATTTATTCATTTTATTTGGTGGGGAAGGGCAAAGGGAGAGGGAGAGAGAGAACCTCCAGCACACTCCCCACTGAGTGAGGAGCCCAACGAGGGGCTTGATCCCATGACCCTGAGATCATGACCTGAGCTGAAATCAAGAGTTGGACAAATAACTGACTGAGCCACCCATGTAAATGAATAAAATTTTCAACCTTGTTTTTCCTTGAATCCCTGTTACCTTGAAACTCACCCAATCATAATTTTGATTGTTTTACTATGATGTTTTGTTTTCGAATCTGAACCACTTGGTATAGCTAGTCTTACCTTCAAGGGGGTGATTCCCTTCTCATTCTTGATTTGGAGTCTCTCTGCAGCTTTTTTTTTTTAATAACATTTTTTTTCTCTAGCTTTCTTTTTTATTTTTATTTATTTATTTTTAAAGATTTTATTTATTTATTTGACAGAGAGAGACATGAGAGAGGGAACACAAGCAGGAGGAGTGGGAGAAGGAGAATCAGGCCTACTGCTGGGCAGGGGACCCCATGCAGGGCCGATCCCAGGACTTTGGCATCATGACCAGAGACGAAGGCAGATACCTAACGACTGAGCCACCCAGGCACCCCTCTCTGCAGCTTTAAAGGTTTCCCATATCTTAGCTCCATATCCGGTGGCTGCTCTAGGCTGTCCAGATCTGGCCTTACCACCTCTGTTAGGCTTCTTTGGTTCCTAGTAGCAATCAGGGCTTTTCCTGTCTTCAAATACCTGTGTAGGATGCAGTAGGTCTGATTGTAGTCCGTTTCCCTTTAAGATTTTGGCCTTTCATGCAGCACTTGGTTGTTAAGCATCTTATTCTTGATTTTGGCTCAGGTCATGATCTCAGGGTCACGAGATCAAGCCTTGTGTTAGGGTCCACACTGAGCGTGGAGCCTGCTTAGGATTTTCTCACTACCTCTCCTTCTGCTGCCCCCCCCAACTCATTCTCACTCTCTAAAAAAAAAGAAAAAAATGGCCTTTCATTTCTCATTTGCTTCTTCATTTTGGTCTAGCTATTTTCTTAGATGTTGACATTTATCTTTAAGGAAATAGCTTATTTCATCCTTGGCTTAATGAGCTATCCCTTCTTCTTTTATCAACTTTTTTAAAAAAAGATTTTATTTATTTATTTATTTATTTATGAGACATGAGAGAGGGAACACAAGCAGGGGGAGTGAGAGAGGGAAAAGCAGGCTTCCCGCCGAGCAGGGAGCCCGATGTGGGGCTCGATCCCGGGTCTCCGGGATCATGACCTGAGTCGAAGGCAGTCGCTTAACCAACTGAACCACCCAGGCGCCCCTATCAACGTTTTTTGATGGCATACTTCAATCACAAGAGGAGATAGAATAGTAAAACGAAGCCCCAGGTACCCCTTCCCCAGCACCAGTTAGCTCAGGAGCAGCCCTTTGAAGCATGACCCTACCCACTTTCACTTGCCTTCCATATCTCAAAGGAAACCCCAAACATGATCACCTCGTTGCTTTTCTATTGCTTCATAACAAGTCACAGACCTGGCAGCTTGAAACGACACATTCTTGCGATTCCTAGTTTCCCCAGGTCTGAACTCTGGGTCTGGGTCAGCTGACTCTTCCGGTCAGAATCTCACCAGGCTGAAGTCAAGGTCTCAGTCAGGCTGCAATTCTCATGTGGGCCATGAAGTGCTCTTTGAAGGTCACTGCTTCTTGGCAAATTCATCTCCTTGAAGCTGTGGGACTGAAACCCGTGTTTTCTTTCTGCTGGGCATTCCCAGCCATGTGGCTCCCACAGACAGCTCACTACATGGCTACTGGCTTTATTTCAGACCTTTGGGCCGCCTTTTTTTTTTTTTTTTTTTAAGTTACTCTATCTTTGACCTCTACATAAGGTTAAAGAGCTCATCTGATTAGGTCAGGCCCAACCAAGTTAACCTCCCTTTTGGTGGTAACTTCAACTGGTTAGGAAGCATGTTTATAACTGCAACAATCTCTTTTGCCTATAAGGTGACATATGGTGGGAGGTGGTAATCCTCATCACAGATCTCACCCACACTGAAGGGCATGAGAGATTGGGGATCACCTTTGAATTCTGCCCATCACATCATATTTTATCTATATTTTTAAAAATAAGGACTTAAAAAAGTAATAATTGCAATATCATTATTGTATCTTAACAATAATTCTAATTATGATTCAATATTAATTAGATACTAATATCATTGGGTTTCCAGTAAGTATTCGAACTGCCAATTGTCTCATAAATATTAGCGTTAAAAAAGTTGAATGAAGATTTAAAATAATGTTCACATATTCCTATTGGTTGATACATGTCTTCAGCATCTTTTAATTTATAGACTTCTTGCTCTGCCTTTTCTTTCCCCAGAATGTTTGTGGAACACATTGGCTGGTGTGTCCTGCAGGGTTTCCCACAGTATGGATTTTGCTAATTACAGCCCCATGGTGTAGTTTAAAATGATCCTCTATCCCCTGTACTCCCATACGTTGGTGTTCAGATCTAGTGGCTGAATTAGATTTAGGACTAATTTTTTGGAGGCAAATCATCTTCATAGGTGTGTGTTCCTCCAGCAGGAGGCCAGGAACAACTGAGTGTTTCTCAGCCGCCCTTCATGCCCATCAGGGTATGCTCTTTGGGAGTGGAAAAATGGTGAGTGACCTGTGTTGGTTTTCATTTTCCACTATTCTATTCTATATTTCCACTTTTCTGCTCTGATGGTAGGAACGAAGCTCATGGGTCTCAAACCATCTCCGTTCCTCCTCAATTCCCTGATCAGATTGACTTTGAGATGCAGAGTCCCAAGCAGGCCCCCAATTTTATTACTATTTCCCTCAGAAATAGTAATAAATTTGGGGCAGCCAATGAAACAGAACCAACATGGGCCTGGCTCAGAGAACCACAGACTCTCTGTAATGTGGCTGAGAATGCTAGCCTGCAGACAGGTTGGAAGCCACGATAAAATCAGCAACCATTGTCATCAAAGCTCTGCCTCTTAGAGGTGAAACTTTACTGGAACCAAAAGGTGATTGCTTTCAATCTCATCACAACCTGGACCCAGACCTGATCAGTACCAATAATCAATCATGTGTCCTCCATAATCAAGTTTCAAGGAATATCCTAGCCAGTGGGAGATTCGCCATGAAACTAATAAAGCATAAGCTTTCGACCCCTCTTCAAGGCCCTGGATGGGATCCTATTAATTTTGTATTTAGAATTTCATAATCTTTTTCTTCACAAAGATCCCCAAATTATATGAGCATCAGGCTCCGCAGGCCTGAATCCAACCAATTTCTACTTTTCAACTCACTCCCTCTAGTACCTCTTTTCCAGCCATGCCTTATCCCTGGGGCCCCACAAATCCCTGATCCTACAGGCTTCTCACTGCACTTCACCATCATTTCACTTCCCTCTAACCCATTTTATATTCCATTGTCCATCACAATGATGCCTTTCTAACATATTCCACACCATTGCCCCTCCTGCTGCTATTATATACCTATTGGTGAAACCCCAGAGCTAATTAAATCCAGACTCTGGTCTATTCCCACACATACCCAGCTCAGCATGGCTGGAGGGGACAGTGCCATGCTGACTGGCATTATTGTTCAGCCAAGTGGGGTCTGGCCGCCCACTGTGGAAAGTCCTCTTGAGAACTGAGCGGAAGAGCTAAGCAGACACAAGGGCTTGTTTTCTCAACCACCTTCCCAATTGCTCTAACTCAAACCTCAGGACTGACTCTCACTGGGCATTTAACTATGGCCATTAGGGATGGGATGCCCTGACTATCCAGGTCTGGTCACCTATGCTCCCCTGGAACTGGGCTGGGGGTGGGTAAGCTCCTTCCAATTCAAGTGGGGGGAGATGGCTCTTCTAATGCAGGTTTGATTATTATTCAGGGATGGGGAGACCAGCAGATCAGGAGATGGCTGCTCAACAGAGCAAGAACAAGATGATTTTATACCCACAGCTCCCAAGCGGAGCGGGCATGCCTCGGGGAGGCCACAAGGGGGAGCACTGGGGTTGGGCAGGGTGAAAGGGTGGGGGAACATGAACAGGTTTCCTTCCTTCCTTCCTTCCTTCCTTCCTTCCTTCCTTCCTTCCTTCCTTCCTTCCTTCCTCTCTCTCTCTCTTTCTCTTTCTTTCTTTCTTTCTTTCTTTCTTTCTTTCTTTCTTTCTTTCTTTCTTTCTTTCTTTCTTTCTTTCTTTCTTTCTTTCTAGATTTTATTTATTTATTTGACAGAGAGAGACACAATGAGAGAGGGAACACAAGCAGAAAGGGAGTGAGAGAGGGAGAAGCAGACTTCCTACGGAGCAGGGAGCCTGATGCGGGACTCGATCCCAGAACCCTGGGATCATGACCTGTGCCAAAGGCAGACGCTTAACGACTGAGCCACCCAGGCACCCCAAACAGGTACCTTTCTTGTAGCTTCTGTGGGAAGGAATGGGGAGACAGGGTAAGCAGCCTTAGGACTGGCTAATTTGAATCATTTCAGGGTGCTCTGGGGCCAGGGGATTGTCCCTAGTTGCTTGGTGTCTGGCCCTGGGTTTTGGGCAGGTGGATAGTGGCCTGGAGGATGAGAGCAGACGGAAGAGAAGGTTGGGGGGTGTGGCTCTGGATTGATGAGTCTGCATAGGAAAAGTGTGCTCTAGGTCAGAGTTGTTCAGTGTCTCTAGGAATTGGTTAACTTTGGGAGGGTCAGCCCCTCCGGGGCCAGCAAGGCCCCAATAGGTGAAAGCATAAAAAAATACATAATGCAAAGATATAACCAATAGAGTTTTCCAAATAAAAATCCAGTTTATGTGGGCAGAAATAGCAACAGATGCTGGGCAAGCAGAAACAAAAGAAACACGCCACAGAAAGGCCATTCCAGCCACTTCTGGCCCCAAATTAGAGCCCTGCTTTCCTTGTCAGTTTCTATCCTGGGGTTCCCAGAAGGGCCATCTCTCCCTGCTGTTGGGCCCTGTGGTTAGCCCTCCTTGGGTCTGACAAAGCGTGCAGGTCTTCTCCAGGCTTCTCCGTCCTGGGTCCCAGGGCCCACAGGTGCACCTGTAGCTGCTCTCTGTTCGGGACCACGGCCAGGAAAAGCTGACAGTTCTCACCTCCCCTGGCACCAAAACCTCTTGCTTTATTTAAAACTGTCCAGGAACTGAGCCTGCTGTCGCCGGGAGCGAGGGGTAATCTGAGCAATTTAAGCCGTTGGTCTTCAGGCGTTAACGGTCGCGTCAGTCACCTGAGAGGCGCACGCGTTGGGCCAAGTGAGAGACGCACGCTGGGGCAGCTGCCTCTGGGACGATTTCGGCCGAGAGAAGACTGTCAGGTTGTGAGACATGTGGTGTGTTCAGGGGCCTTGCCCCTTTTGTTCCTGCCTCCTTCCTTACTGAGATCCTTCCCCAGGGAGCTGAGCGCTCATCAGAGCTGCAGATCGGAAGGCACGTCCTTTGTGGCATTGTGGCTGTCACGTCTGGACCTGAGAGCCGATCAATCGAGGTCCCGAGCCTGGGACAGAGGGCTCAGCACGCCCCCTCCTCCAGCGGGAGGCTTTTGTGCTCAGTCTTCATCCTTCTCTCGGCTTTAGCAGCCCTGTTGGCTCCTCGGCTGACATCCGCTGGACCGTCTGCACGCCCACTTTGAACTGTTTCTGTCCCGTGTGCTGCACTGATGCTTAGGTTCTTGTGACGGTTTGGTTTGGGGTCATCTTGAGCTTTCTGGACCCAAAGAGATTTGGTTTAGTACATGGGTCTCCCAAACCTGCCCCTCCTGCGGCAGCCCTGTCTTTGAAAGTGGCAGCACCACCCTTCCGGGCACTGAGGCCATAAACCTGGGCATCCTCCTTGCCCCCTGTCTTTCTCTTTTTCCCACATCCCATATGTCATCAGACCCTGCTGGCTCTTCCTTAAAAATACAGCCAGAACCTGCCCATTTCTCATTGCCTCCACTGGTTAGGGCACTATCATCTCCAGCCTCTCTGCTATCCCCGCCGGCTCCTTGCCCACCTCACTCGCAGGAGCCAGAGGGGATGTCAACACTGAGCTGCTCTCCCGTCACACCTGTGCTCTAAAACAGGTTCAAAGAGACCCTGGCTCCCATCTCACTAGAGCAAAACCCAAATTGCCCAGAGGACTGCCATCTGCTCTCCTCACATCTTCTCATTCAGCCCCTATCATACCGCCTCGCTGCTGTGGCTCAACACACCAGATGTGTGCCTCAGGGCCCTTGCACAGGCGATGCCTGCTTCATGCACATGTCGCTTTTCAGGGAGGTCCTCCCTAATTAGCCAATTTAAATAATTTAAAATTAGAAGCACAATTCCAAATTTCACCTCCTCTTGGCCTTCCCTGTTTTGTTTTTCTCCATGGCGTGTCACCCCCTGTGGTACCATATGCTTCCCTTGTTTATTTGTTTACCATCTGTCTCTAGAGCATCCCCGTTGCCAAGGTGGGGACTTCTGTCTGTTTTGTTCCCTGATATATCCCAGTGCCTAGAACACAGTAGGTGCTCAATAAATATTTGTTAAGTGATTGATCAGATCACCCTAGCAACTATCTTAGGGTCTGAATAAGGGCTTGGAAGAGTTGATGACCCTTAAAAAAAAATCTGCTTGATGTGTCTGAGTTGCAGAAGGGTTCCCCTTCTGTCCACGGCTCCCAGAAGCAGTTCACTAGCCCATTTGGTGGTTGAGGGAATGAGTAATCCATTACTCTTGCCTGTGAGTGAAAAGTTCCATTGATACCGTGTCTACACATTCTTTGCAAATGTCAGTGGGGATGAATCACGAGCAGGAGGAGTGTATGGAGCTGGCCAGGGAACCGGCTGGATGACTAAATCTCCCCCATGTGATGTCATCAGACTCACAGTACCATTCCCCACTAGAAGGGAAAAGCAGTTTCCTTGGAGATGCCTAACCCAACTCCAGCGTGGCCATGCCGGACCCGGGCAGCGTGGCTTAAGTCCAAGGCACAACTTTTGGGGACACTTCTAACTATCTGGCAAGTCACTCCACTTCTCTGAGCTTCCTTGTGTGTAGAAAGGGCATAATGTTCTTTCATGAAACCAATATATATTGAACACGAGGTAGGAGCTGGAGAGGGTGAGTGAGCCAGCCGGGCAGGTACCTGTTTTCTCAGAGCTCACAGCTGGTGAGACAAATAGGTGACATACAGGGAAGGGGAAAAAAAAGACAGTAATTGCCCTATTGAGAATGTCATGAAGGAACTATAACAGAACAGTGGCATAGAGAGCTGGAGGTGATCTGGGTGGGGGACCAGGGCTACTTCGGGAGGGGACGGCACCAGGTAGACACCCATAGGCAGGGACCGAGTGGTGTGAAAATCTGGGTGGAGGACCTAGCAAGGGCACCAACCCTGAGGTGGGAAGAAACTCCCTACACTGGTGGGCAGAGGTCAGCGTGCTGCTGTGGAGAGAGAGGAGAGGAGGGGTGGGATCAGGTCAAGGGCAGAGGATGTAGGAACTGGAGAGCCTGTGAGAAATTTGTGTCTTGTGAACCTACCAAGGAAATGTTATGATATATCAAAAGCACAAGGACAGGAAAGAGGAGTCTTTCCTTCTGAAGTGTCTTTGCTGGAGGGGTCCAGATCCCTGCTGGAGTGGGGAGGACCTCCTGGGCTTCCTCAAACCTGCAGATATTCCCTGGAGAAAATCACTGCCCAGGGCAGTGCCAGATGGGGAGACCAGAGAGGGATTCTGAGTAGGTGCAGGGTGGCTGGTTGAGTCTGGGTCCCCTGGGCCACACTGAGCCCCTAATGACCACTGAACAACAGCGGCATGGGGGTGGGTGGGTTCGCGACAAGCTACTTTAGCACTGCTGGGCCACGTTTCTCGGGGCTGGCCATCTGGAACATCACCTCTTTTGTCTTTCTGATTTCTTCTAAACCAGAGGATCAGCCGGATAGCTGCTGCTTCAGCACCAGGAGGGGGCGCTAGATCACTTTAAAAAGTGTCATGATGAAATTTATTTTTTTATTTTTAGTTAAAAATTTTTTTTAGAAAAGATTTTATGTCTTTATTTGACAGCGAGAGACACAGCTCAGGGATCCCAGGAGAGGAAGAAGCAGGTTTCCCGCCAAGCAGGGAGCCCAATGCGGGGCTCCATCCCAGGACTCTGGGATCATGACCTGAGCTGAAAGCAGATGCCTAATGACTGAACTACCCAGGTGCCCTTAAAGTAACATTCTTTAAATCAACTTTTTAAAATTAAAAACACACTTTAGTCTTATTTTTATTTTATTTATTTTTAAAAGATTTTATTTACTCATTTGTCAGAGACATTGAGAGAAAGAGAGAGAGCACAAGTGGGGGGAATGGCAGAGGGAGAGAGAGAAAAGCAGGCTCCCCATTGAGTAGGGAGCTCCACACTGGGTTTAATCCCAGGACCCCAGGATCATGACTTGAGCCAAAGGCAGACGCTTAACTGACCGCGCCACCCAGGAGCCCCTAACTAGTCTTTTGATGAAGGAATCTTCATCCTTTCATAAATCCCTCTAACAGTGCGGTGAAACCTATGGACATCTTCTCAGAAAAAAATATTTTTATGTGCATAAAGAAAAATACACAGAGGTATAAGAGAAGCTGATTACAGTGTATAGAAGTTCTCTCCATGAGCACTCTGGGAGTCTGGACCTTAGACAAGGACCCCTAACTGGTTCCCAATTCTAGTGGCAATGAACATCCTGTACAAATACTTATCTAGAACAACTCTCTAGACACGGAATGGCTGGGGCAAAGATCTCAATTTTCCACTGGGAGAAAGGACTGCCTTTACATTAAAAAGAGTGTTATAAAAATAATACTAGTCCGAAAGGGTGACTGACAGTGAGGGCAAATTAGACTAAAATATAAGGATGTTTATGTTCTATTAGGGGCAACAGGTGATGGACAGGTAGAAAACAAATGATAAATAATTTTAGCCCCGAAGGAAATCAATCCTGGTGATGCGATGAGATGGACTGACTGGATGGGCAGGTGGGTGGCGGCTTCATACTAAAAGGAGGTCAGGATAATCCTGCAGAGTGGGTGTTCTCGGAGTTTGAGGACTGAAGACAGCAATAGCTGGGCATGTGAGGATCTGGGAAGATATTGTATTCCTCTTGTGCTTATACTATCCAAGTCTTGGGATTGATGTCTAATCCGAGGTCGAAATCATAAAACAATTCTGAAGAGAGCCCACTGAGCGCCTCTGTGTGAAAGAGAACACATGTTACAGACAGCTTAAATGGTTTCTCCCTCTGGGTATGGAAGGGTCCAGAAGAACGTGGGGGAATAAAGGGGATCCATAGAGAGAAGTTCTTCTAGAAGCATAGATTTTTTTTAAAAAAATTGTATTTATTGGGGTGCCTGGGTGGCTCAGTTGGTTAAGTGACTGCCTTCGGCTCAGGTCATGATCCCGGAGACCCGGGATCGAGTCCGACATTGGGCTCCCTGCTCGGCGGGAAGCCTGCTTCTCCCTCTCTCAGTCCCCCTGCTTGTGTCCCCTCTATGGCTGTGTTTCTCTCTGTCAAATAAATAAAATCTTAAAAAAAAAGATTGTATTTATTTATTTGATAGAGAGAGAGAATAAAAGTAAGCAGAGAGGCAGGCAGAGAAAGAGGAGGAAGCAGGCTCCCCGCTGAGCAGAGAGCCTGATGTGAGCCTCCATCCCAGGACCCTGAGATCATGACTTGAACTTAAGGCAGAGGCTTAACCCACTGAGCCACCCAGGTTCCCTAGAAGCATAGATTTTTTAAAAAAGGTTTTTACCTTCTTTATGGAGTTCTGCAAACCTGGTACTTAAAAGCAAGGTCAGTGGT
The DNA here is from genome assembly GCA_004023965.1 of Spilogale gracilis. Classification (NCBI taxonomy): domain Eukaryota; kingdom Metazoa; phylum Chordata; class Mammalia; order Carnivora; family Mephitidae; genus Spilogale; species Spilogale gracilis. Next base: position 33,383 of record PITA01001086.1, read on the forward strand.
GGGGGGAAACGCAGTCTTGACCGTGTCTTGAAGGCTGTAGTTCTTGAGAATACCTGTAGGTGGGGCTGAAGGATAAGGAACAGACAGAACATTGACTGATGCCATTCAGATTGAGCCCATCACTTCCCTAAATCCAGCGCAAAAACACTGGCAACTTCCCGCTACATTAGTATGTCTGAGAACGTATGAGCCCCACAGGAGGGAAATTAAAGGACATTTATGTTGCACCTGTTATGGGTCCAAGAACCTCAGGGTTATTCTGCATGCAAGCATCTCCCTTTTCCTTCCCACTACTATATAAACCGGGGTTCATGCAGGGAATGTAGATGACTGGATAAGACATACGGGGTGAGCAACACATACCCTTTTGTAATGTTTTCATTTCTCCATTTTGGGTAGGTATCATAAGCAAAGAGAAAGATTTTTCTATTATAAGAAACATTAAGGGCTTCAGAGAAGCAAGAGACACTCTGGCTGGGGGTCAGAGAGTGACTGGTCTGCTTGCTGCTCATGGGGGGCTCTGAGACAAAGGACAGCACATGTCCATCTAAAAGGGATGGCTGTCACTCCACCGCACCTGAGTGCCAGCTTGGCCAGAATATAGGTCTGGTGCTTCCGGAGTTCCAATTTCATGGAGAAGCCTGAAATATAGTTTGTCATAGAAAAGCTCCAGGTTTTAAAATGTTAGCGACTCATAGTACATTGTGCAATCCCAATTCAAGGCTTCAATGGGCTAAGTGCATTCTCCATGCTACTTGTTTCCCCCCTCTGGAAAGAGTTGCTACTGGTCTCTTGACTGGGGGAGGAAGGGAGCCCTAGTGAATGTCACCAGCTCCCTGGGAGGGGACCTGATGTCTGTGACCTCACGTTCCTATTTTATCCACTCTACAAAGTGGTCATTTTGAGAAAGCCGAGGAGCTCAAGCCACTGCCTGGGGTTGCTCCGTTCCCAAGAGGGAAGCCAAGTTGGAAGCCGGATCATAGTTCCTCCTTCAGAAGCGAGTGACCAGGACATCTGGAAATCACTCACTCTAAATTAGCCTGCCTCACAGCAGCACTATCCACAGTCGCTGGAGTGTGGCAACAGCCAGACGTCCATCAGCTGGTGAGTGGATGAGGTCGAGCCACATGAGGGGATGTTACTCAGCCTTAAAAAGAAATGGTGTTGACATGTAGCAACATGTCTGTACCTTGAAAACCTGATGTCAAGTGAAGCCAGACACAAAAGCCCACATGTGGTGTGAGTCCCTTTCTGTGAAACGTCCTGGTTGGCAAGTCTGTAGAGACAGAAAACAGATTAGCGGTTGCTGGGGGCTGGGAGGAGAGAAATGGGGGGTGATGCCTCATGGGAATGGGGTTTCTGTTTGGGGTGATGAAATGTTCTGGAACTAAATGGTGAATGATGGCTGCTCAACATTGTGAGTGTACTAAGTGTCACTGATGGTAAGTCTTACATGATGTGTATTTTACTACAATAATAGTAATAAAAAAACCCAGCCACTGGGGGTGGGGAAATCAGTCTGTAGACTCTCCTCTCCTCTTGGATTGGGACGACCTTTGTGCCTCTCAAGGCCTACTGGGACCACCAGTCACCTGGAGATTTCCTAAAATGCAGTTTTGGATGCAATTTCTCTCCACAAGGCCCAAGCATCTGTAGTTTTTAATAGGCTCCCAGGCAAGGCTAGTGCTGCAGGTCCTGGGACCACACTTTGAGCACTGTGGGTACATTAAAGACAAGCAAAAGAGGCACAGAATTCTTAAGGAACGTGGCCAAGCCCTACACCTCGTCAGTGGCTTTAGACTCACTCAAGCCAACTCAACCTCAGGGGAGGCAGGGAGGCCACTGGCTGACACTAAGGGCTTAGCTAATCATTAAGTGTTACTTTGTGTTGGGCCAAGGGTTCAGAACTGGAATTCTGATGGTGCTTGACCTTGGGTGGGAAAAAAAAAATCTTTATTTCACTAACCTCTTACTGTACCACGCATGTAGCAATGAACCTCCGTAGTGTTAGCAATGGCCTTGGCCCATGATGGAGTTCAGGACCCGTGAAGGAATTCAAGACATGTCACCACCAAAGGCACGCCTCTGACGTATTGATTATTTTGAGCTGAAGGCACTGAAAAAACAGCAGGTGCAAAAAAGGGGCACTCTGACCTCCCTCCCTTCTTCTTTTTGAAAGCAGAGGATAAACTCCCACGTGAAAGATGTCTCCTCCCTGCACCAGGAGGAATGCAACATTCTTATCGCCAGAGACAGGGAGTCTTGGCTGAGAAAAGTATGCACAAACTTTGTTAAAATAACTCATCTTCCTTTAGCCTTCCCATATATTTTAGTCACTTTTCCATAATTGTTACTCTTTGTTCAACCTCATGTAGCACTGAGGCCTTACTTTTGTTTCGGTCTTAAGAGGGCTCTTGCGTCACATAAAACTTTTGTAAAAAGATTTTTAAAAAAGATTTATTTATTTATTTGAGAAAGAGAGAGAAGTGTTCGTGTTAGTGGCTGAGCCTATTTAGAAAGCTTCTCCTTAAAGTTCCTGCAGCCTTTTAAGTTCAATGGAACACAGGTGGTTCCCCATTATTGCCACCAAAGATGGTGCCCAAGCACAGAGCAAGCACAGTCCCGGCCTTCTCTCCTCCCGCCCACCCTGGATCGCTGCCTCTGATTGGTGGATCCTCTGTCATGTGCCTGTGCCCTGCTGCAAGGGAGGCTGGGAAAGTGAGTCTAATGGTAGGAGGCCAGTGTTGCACCACGAAGTTGGGGGTTCCTCAAAATTGGAAGGACAAAACAAAAATAAGTTTGCTGTAAACCCTAATATAAATCTGGCGGCTCGGTGGGTGCCAACTTCTGACAGCGCACAGGCAGGAGGCTGTGGTTGACAGATAATAGTAACTACAGCAAGATGAACTGAATACGTACTATGTGTCAGGCAGTAGTCTAAGCACTTCACGTGCAGTAACTAATTTTATCTTCCCAACAATTCTGTGAGATAGTTATTATCATTAGCATACCCATTTTACAGATGAGTAAACTAAGTCTGAGAAAGGGGAAGTTGCTGCCTCTCAGCCACTTTCCATGCCATTCCGTTACTGTGCTTGGGCAACCGTGTTGACAGCTTTTGAGTGGGTCGTTTACTCCACAACCCTGCACCCTCTATCATCCGATCCTCCTCCCGATTTCCACATGCAAGTTGTTGGTCTGGGCTCTGTAGTTGTACATTTGAGTTTCCAACCCCTGCCCAGTTCCCTGAGACCTCTGGGCTACGAATGGGGGTGCAGGCTGCTTTGCAGATGTATCTTAGTGGTCCCTGACCAGAACCTTTGGTATCAATAATTTGTTAAAAAATCCCCAGAAGATTCTGGTGTGAGCATGGCTTCTGGGTATTTTCAGAAAAAATATCAGCCCAGGTCAGTGTGATGAGTCCTGATTATACACCGTCCACTCGCTGGATTGGCACTGCGCTGCTGGGATGCAGCAGAGAGGGAGAGGAGAGACACAGCTGCTCCAAGTGGAGTTGGGGAGGGGAGGCGGGAGTGAGGAGACAGCAGGATGGAAGAGCATCTCAGATTTTTGAAAAATTATTATTTATTTGAGAGAGAGAGCGCAAGTGAGAGAGCATAAGCATGGAGAGAAGCAGAAGGAGAGGGAGAAGCAGACTCCCTGCTGAGCAGGGAGCTCAATGCAGGACTTGATCCCAGGACCCTGGGATCATGACTTAAGCCAAAGGCAGAAGCTTCACTGACAGAGCCACACAGGCGCCCCCGAGCGTCCCAGATAAAGAGGACTCTCTGAATTGGCAGTGAGAGGACCTGAAAGGCTTGGGCAGGAACTCTTCCGCCCTTGATGCCAGCTTGCCTGGGGCTGAGTCTCCTCTCCTCTGCTCTCCCACGGCCTGCCCGCAGACCCTTCGTGCCCGGAGCTTCTGTGAGGGGTGGGAGAAGTGGAGAAGGAAGAGGCTGGGGAGGGGGAGCCGGGGCCTGACCATGGACCTGCCAGTGTGGGTGCAAGCCAGATTCTCAAGCCTCACCATGTACATCAATCATCTGGAGGCTCGCTGAAATGCAGACTGAATCCACACCTGGGGTGGGGCCTGGGAATATGCATTTCTAACAGGCTTCCAGGGACATGTGTGCCCCTGGTCCCTGCACTGTCATTCCCAATAGCAAGGGCTGAGAGCATGCTTAGGCTCATTGCAAAATGGCTACTTTTGACCACAACTAGGGAAGAGAGAGAGAGGGGATTTGCTCATCCAAAAAGCACACTCCTGTTTCCCCTGGATTGTCCAGGCCCCAGATTTGCAGTGCAGATCAGCCACTGAACGTATTTTGGTTTAAAATTCATGCACACAGGGCACCTGGGTGGCTCAGCCATTAAGCATCTGCCTTTGGCTAGGGTCATGATCCCGGGGTTCTGGGATCAAGCTTCATATTGGTCTTCCCGCTCGGCAGGAAGCCTGACTCTCCCTTTCTCACTCCTCTGCTGTGTTTCTCTCTGTCAAATAAATAAATAACATCTTTTGAAAAATTAAAATCCACACACACAACTTAGAGACAACGCCCTTCAGAGGCACAGATGACTTGGTGTGCTTTCTGCCTGGGAAGAGTAGGGATGCCTGTGACATCCTCTCCTCCTCCTTCCTCCTCCTTGTAGCTCACTTACTTTGCAGCCTGCAGTAGCCTCCGTCAGGGTGCAAATGAAAACAATTCCAGGGAAGATGAGAACACTTGCTGAGCCGCCTGTTGGAGAGAGATTGAAATAAAGATATTTCCCCCTCCCCCTCTCCTGAGCAAGGAGAGGCAGATTTGTTGACATTGCTAGAGGGGACAGCAATGACACTTGAGTTCTAAGAATGTTGTTTTGAAGAGCGGGAGTCTCGGCACTGCCCACCCCCCCAATGCCCCTGATTCCCTCTCACTATTGCTCACACAGGATGGCGTCAGGCCAGTTCAGCATGGTGGAGCTGCTTCTTATCCTACATGTAATGTGGGGATAACGGCTGGTCTGCTGAGCTGGGCATTCCCTGTTTGTTCCTCAGACCCATTCTCTGCCCCCGGGGCTGACCAGTAGAAGCTGCCCCTCACTGGGGCGTCCTGCCTCCCGGCTGCTGGTTGGGTCTGCAAAAAGAGGCACTGCACTGGCAGAGGACAGGCATTGTGGGGATTCATATCCTGTTTCCTCCCTGCTCTGGCCTGAAGCTGTGTGTTTCTGTCTGACCACAGTTCCGGCCAGGCGGATGCCTCTCCAGCTCCAGGCCTGGGGATGTGTTCCAATTACCAATGTATTTTGCCTCAGCTCCAAATTCAACCTTGGGGACACCTGTTCTCTGATTCCTCTAGTGTTCCCCTAAGCATCTCTCCTTCGCAGCGAGTGCAGTGTTCAGCTCCACAGACAGAGGGCGCTAGAAGTACACAGCTGGCTCTGCTTCTGTTTTCATCCTTTGCCCACTTTCAGCCCAGGAGGTGGAGCATGTTCCCAGGCCTGGCCAATCTGAGCTCTGACTCCTGGTAACCTCACTGATTGATTCGGGGGTGGGCACAGGGTCTAAGCTACTCCACAACAGTCAGAGTGAATCTGAGAACTTCTGACAAAGTTACCTAAGAGGTGCCTTGCTCCTTCTTGTTGGACTTGAATTTGAGCAGGTGAGAGGCTGGGCAGCTGCAGCCCTGTTGTCACCATGTGGGGAGAGTCTTGAGCTGCCAGGTGGAACAGGAGTGCAAAGCCGCCCAGGTGGAGACTCTAAGATGGAGAGAAACTGACTCCTCCTGACATTGAGCTGCAGCTGAGCCTGGCAGGACCTTGGACTTTTTAGTTATGTGAACCTATGAATGTCCTTTCTCCACACTTCTTCCTCCACCAACACATTCCCCCCCACCTCCCACTTAAACCAGCTTGAGTTGGGTTTTCTGCTATTTAGAAATACAATAATCCTCCTTGATATAAACTCCATTTAATTTTTACAAAATGGCTTTAGGAAAAAATTATGATTAAATATTTCCTCCTTGCCAAGTACTTGACTGCATTATGTCATGAGATCCTTTCCCCATCCCCAACATAGCCTTGGAGGAAGTTATTATTATCCCCTTCCAGATAAAGAAAATAATGCTTGGGGGTGCTCGGGTGGTTCAGTCGGTTAAGCATCTGACTTTGGTTCAGGTCATGATCTCAGGGTCCTGGGATCAAACTCCATGTTGGGCTCCACACTCAGTGGGGAGTCTGCTTCTCCCTCTATCCCTCCCCCCTGCTTGTGCACATGTACTCTCTCTTTCAAATAAATAAATGAAATCTTAAAAAGAAAAGAAAAGAAAAGAAAACAATGCTCAGAGAAGTAGGTAACTAGCTCAAGGCTACCCAGCTAGTGAGTGGCAGAAGCAGGATACAGCCCTCTATGCTGCCTCCCAGGAGAGGGAAGCCAGTCGCCCACCTTCTCAAGTGGGCAGAGCGGTGTGTCGCAATAGAGGGAGGACACACTGGTCGCAGTGGAAGGCAGGGGCGAGGTCTGGGTCCGGGAGTAATTGTACAACAACGCAGCTCCCCCACATTCATTACCTAACTGCTAATGAAAATATCTCCAAATTGTGGTGCCGCCAAATCTGTTGGAACAAAGTGAGAACCTGCATTTGTAATTAGCAGCTGCAGCCATGCAGGCAAATGAGGAACGTGTGAAAATCCCTTGAAGTGTTACAAAAAAGCAGGCTAATGCATACCCTCGTTATCCTGTGTATGCTATTAATTTACCAGACTCTTTTCATTGTTGCTCATTGAGTTCTTGGGGGAGTAATGTACAATAGTAGCAATAGCTACTATTTATTGGACACTTACCATGGGCTAGATTCTGTTCTTGGTGCCTTATATTCTTTGTTTCATTCAATTCTCTTGTCACTCCAGTGTGGTGGGTATTATTATTCCTTTTCTACAGAGGAGGAATGGGAGCTTTAGTAACTTACCGAGGGGCACATAGCAAGGTTGTAGCTTGTCAGGAAATTGGATTTGTCAGCTCCAAATCCCAAGATTCTTCTTTCTGTTCTGGGACTTGCCACACAGTTTGGTACTCCAAGTTGTCCTACTCATGTATTAGTATGTGCCTATTCGGGGTGGTTTAATGAAGAAAATTGTGTGGATTGCCTCTTCTGAAGGCAAGTGGGCCTAAGTGTGGCTAGAGTGCTAAATTCAGCTTTAAAGATCTTTTATTTTAGAGAGAGAGAGAGCGTGGGGTAAGGGGCAGAGGGAGAGGGAGAGAGAATCCTCAAGCAGACTCTCTGCTGAGCATGAAGCCTGATGTGGGGCTTGATCCCAGAACCCCGAGACCATGATCTGAGCCAAAATCAAGAGTCAGATGCTTAACAGACTGAGCTACCCAGGCCCCCCCAAAATTCAGCTTTATTTTTTTTTAAAGATTTTATTTATTTGACAGAGAGAAACACAGCCAGAGAGGGAACACAAGCAGAGGGAGTGAGAGAGGGAGAAGCAGGCTTCCCACCGGGCAGGGAGCCAGATGTGGGACTCCATCCCGGGTCTCTGGGATCATGACCTGAGCCGAAGGCAGTTGCTTAACCAACTGAGCCACCCAGGCATCCCCTAAATTCAGCTTTAAAATACTCTTCTTATCAGGGCTGTCTTGACAGATGCTAAAGTTCACAGGACCCTTCCTGGACTTCTAATTCAGACTTAGGTATCTACCAAGCACTGAAAATGACAGAAACCCAATTTATTGAATCATATTAATAAAAAGTCCAAGGGAAGAGATGGCTTCAGATACTGCTAGTTCTAGAGACTCAACATTGACTAGAACCTGGTTTCATTCTCTCCATTCCTTGGCTCTCTTTCCTCTGTGTTGGCCCCATTCTCAGCCTCCCATCTGTATACCACTCAGGTTTATATTCAATGAGCAAGAGAGATCTTTGTGGATAAGACCTAAAAGAATCCTAACATCCATTTGGAGCATGGAGCCCAGGAAGGTACATTTCTAAGATATCCTTAAGAACCCAGATTCCCATCTTCCTGTTCTAGCACCCTCAGCATTTGGCTTGTATCTTTATGGTCACTTCATGGTCCAAGAGGGCTGTTAGAGATCCAGCAATCACATGTATATTCCAGGGACAGGAAAAACAGAAGTACCATATCCTCCCTTTTAAGGAGCCTTCTCAAAGTCCCTCACAAGACTATCTTACTGGCCAGAACTTTTCCATTTGGCCACTTCTAGCTGCAAGGGAGGTTAGGAAACATAATCTCTGCTCTCAGTGGCAGCATGTCTGGATTAAGTTGGTAGAATTTTATCCCAACATTAGTAGGAAGGAAGGTGAGTGCGGAGTTGGATGGACCACTAGTTTCTTCCCAGTGGCCATTGCCAGATGCTGGTGGGGAGAGGAATTACAGGCATCCACCAATGTTGGCACATAGTGTTGTGCTGGGGTCTTATAGTTCCTCTTCAGTGAAATGGGTATTTTAGAAAGAGCTCTGGAATAGTGGCCATAAAGTTCTTGATCGCTAATTCCAACTCTGCCCCTAACTGGCTGTGTGATCACATCGTTTTGCTCCTTGTGTCTTCAACTGTAAAATGGAGATAATAATCACAACAGCTGGATATGTTTTGGGATGTAAGTATGAGAATGCCTGATGAGCAGTAGGGTGACCAAACTCTCTGTTTTCTGGGAGCTCTCCTGGGTTCAGAGCTGAATACGGCATCCCAAGACCTGCCCCAGGCCTGGGCAAACGAGAATGGTTACCCAAGTAGCAGGAACTTAAATCATAAAGACCTTTATTAATCATGTTTGTGAGGTCACCCCTACAGATTCTTTGCATTTCTCAGCCCTTCCTTCTTTACAGGTTGGATTTCCTTCCTCCAGCTCACCATCCCGAGTGTGGCTACCCAGCTCAGGCTCCCAAGAAGCAGAAGTGGGAGGATGAGATGGGGATTGAGGTGCCTGTGATTTATCAGGCATGCTCTCAAAAGAAGCCAGCAAGGGAGGGGGAAGGAGAAATGAGGATGTGGTATCAGCTATAGTTGGGTTTCAGCCCAACTGCATGGGTAGCTGGAACGCTTGTACCCCATCACAAGACAGGTTCTGCCTCTAGGCAAAGGGCTGAGGCCTACATGCCCCACTCAATGGGTCACTGGCTGGGTGAGCTGCCTCGGTGCAGGGTGTGTGTGTGTGTGTGTGTGTGTGTGTGTGTGTGTGTGTGTGAGACCTCACAGGCCTCTCCACGTGCTGTGATTCCCTAGAGAGGGGGCTGCCTTGAGGCACAACAACACACACAAGCTGGGGCTTGGGACCCATAGCACCTTCAACCCATATCCCCATTCAACAGCATGCAGGACAGAAAGGAGGAAAGAGGAGAAAATGGTTTGCTCTCACACTTCTGGGGTCTCACTGACCAGGATTGGTCATGTGACCACCCAGGCCGATTTCCTCTGGGGTCTCATTGACCAGGACTGGTCATGTGACCACCCCCAGGACTCATTGGCAAATGCTGGGATGACCATGATTGGCATAAATCCTGGGACAGAACAAATGCTCAACCTCCTGATGGGGGAATGTCTTTCATGAAGGTAGCCAGTGGGATCTGCCCCCTAACACTGGAGGCGTGATGTCTGAGCATGTGGTTGTCACTTCCCCTCAAAATCTTTCTGAGGTCCCTGCAGGCAAATATGTTAGACACCCTTAACCGCAAGGCGTACCCTCCTAACTGTCCCAGACCCTCCCTTGCAATTTCTGGGCAAAGGCATGCTCTTGCTTTAAGTATGTGGAGGAGGCTGGAGGGCCCACTCTGAATCTTTGCTTGTAGACCCTCAGTCTCAGGGCGTTGGGCTGGGCCTCCGGGTTTATTCTTTTTTGAAAGCAAAACATACCCCAGCAGCCCCTGATGGGGCAAGATTGAATAACAAAGGGCAAGAGATTAAAGGTTCTGCTTCTTTCCTGCAGGCTCCTGCGCTCTTCCCCACAACTGTCCCCAGAGACCTTGACTGACTGGCACTACTGAGTAATTTCTATGCCAATTGCAAAAGCCTCCGAGCTTCTAAGGTGAGGAAGCAGTTCCTATTTAATCAATTTTATGGAGAAACAGTTTCTGTCTATTTAGCAGCAATTCTCACCAGCTATTAAATGCACTTGCCATTGAGAGAATGATTCTAATGACTTTTTCATGGGTCCCATGTATCTATAATAAACCTTGGGTGCCTGGGTGGCTGGGTCAGTCAAGCATCTGCCTTCGGCTCAGGTCATGATCTCAGGGTTCTGGAATCAGTCCTGTGCTGGGCTCCCGCTTAGGCAGGAGCCCTTGTTCTCCCTCTCAAATAAATAAATACAATATTGGAAAAAAAAAAAAAACCCAATAACCAGTGACTGAGACCTAAGATCTAGTCCTATTACATTCCTTCCTTCCCGCCAGCTGATTGCTTTAAATTTACTTCAAGAAATTCATTTATTTGGATTTTATAGGTCCTTTGCATAAGTGGCACATTCATTCCAGAAAAGGAAGTGAGAAAAATCTTTCAGGCTTTGCTTTATGGTTGCAAACAAATCCCACAATATCTTTTCATGAATTTAATTCAAAATTCAAGGATGTTGGTGAAGGACTCAATTCACACAGTAAACACCGTTTCCAAGCAGAAAACACTGGGTGACCTGGGTGGGAGCTGGGACAAGTTTTCTGCCTGCCGTGATCGTGGTTTCAAAACATAGGAATGCATTTTAATGAGCTTCATGTCACCATGTGTGTGGACAGGTACGCCCAGTATATGTATATATTTTGTAGGACTCTGTATAGAGTGAGGGATTTACAGATTCATTTATTCAGCAAATATTTATTGAGCACCTACTATGTACCAGCTGCTGTCCTGGACCAGGGATACTTCTGTAAAGGTCCTTGCCCTCATGGAGCCAAACATCTAGTGGAGAGAAAAAGACCACGAAACAATCAATATATAATATGTCAGAGAAGGAAGCAGCAGGATAAGGGGGCTGGATGCTTTAGAATATAGATTTTATTATCATTCACGTATGATGAGGCCAAAAGATTGGGAGAAACTTCCATCGAAAAGCTAGTCTGTTATACTCACCGTTCCCAAGAAGAGGGATGGCGGGCGGGGAGCACATGGGAAAGCACCAGAGCTGGTCAGAGACAGAGGTGGTGGTGGGCAGATCTGTGGCAAGAGTCTTTAGTGTGAGCTCTCAGGAAAGGAAGAGACGAGGCCAGGCAAGCAGGCTTAGGATAGGCTAGCTGAAGGATTTCAGCAGGTTCTGGGTCATGAGGGCTATTCCTGATCGTGTATGTGGCCCTGGGCTGATTAGGGCAGGTGCAGAATGTCCTAGCATGTGAGAGCCTGGGAATGCAGGTGGTTGGCTGTAGGCTCTGGACTGTTTTGTATTTGAAAAGCACATTTGTGGGTGCATTGTTTATCATCTCTAGGAATTGATGACTCCTGGGAGGGGCAGTCCCCCAAGGTCTACAAGTCCTTCGCTATCAAAATATCAGAATACAGAAAATAAAAGACAAGGTTAATACACCGGGAGGCGTTCTGAGAATGTGGTCTTTCCACAGGGCTGGGGAAAGAGGTCAGATAAGATATCTCTGTTTAAGTGATATTTGAGCAGAGAACTGAATGAAGAGAGGGAGCGAGCGGATCTGTCCTAGGGAAGAGTCTTCCAGGTAGAGGGAACAGCAAATGCAAAGGCCCTGAGATGGGACTGTATTTGGTCTGTTCAGTGAATAGAGAAGAGGCTGGTAGAGCTTACAGGAGAGAGGAGGGAAGCAGGTCAGGGAGGAGGGGCTGAGTGTGTGGGATGGGATGTCACCACGTTGTGGGAAGCATAGTGCTCTCAGCACAGGATGAACATTATGTGACTGGGGTTCTAATGGGGCCCTTCTGCTGCTGTGGAGAGAGGGGCTGGGGAGGGGAGGTGGGGGAGTCGGGAGACCAGGAGGGAGGCTCTGGCAACAATCCAGGTGGGAGAGGCCAGGTGCTGCCCCAGTGGAGGACCCAGGTGGACAGATTCCCATTATAAGCCGACAGGCCTGGATGGGGAGAGGTTGAGACAGAGTAGGAGAGACAGAACTTGTGTTAGGAGGAACACTTTATTTGTTTCTGAAGGAAAACATACGTGAAGTCATTTTAGCAAATGGAAATCTGCAGGAAAACCATGCTTTCTTTGACTGACGTCTTTCTCCACACACCGACAGCCCCGGGCCTGCATGTCCATCATTCCATATGTCCGGAAATATCCTACTCATGTGTCTTTTTCTCCATCAGATTCTCACCACCTCTGGGGCAGGGGCTGAGTTCAGTTCTGTTTTGGTTGTTTTGTCCCCAGCTGTGTGATGAAGACCGTTTCAGAGGAACTTCTCTGGAAATGTCTGCTCACAGTTTCTACTTTGCAGATCTGAGTTTTTCTCCCTGGGAGGAAGGATGTGCCCAGCAGGGACGAGTTTCCATGCCCATGTGCTCCCTTGACAACTGGAGAATATCTCCATCTTCTTCACCTCTTGGCCTTGGCACAGGCTGTCCCCTCTGATTGGATTGCTGTCCATCCCCCTTTTCCAGGTCTGCCTCTCTCAGAGAGACCTTTGCTGACCCTCTTTTTTTTCTCCTCCAGTTTATTTATTTATTTCTACACCCACCATGGGACTCGAACCCACAACCCCAAGATCAAGAGTCAAGAGTTCCACCAACTGGGCCAGCCAGGCACCCCTAATTTGGTTTTTTTAAAAAAATATTGCATTAAAATATGATTGCTCTTGACCACTGTGTCTTTTTTGGCTTCCCTTTGCATTCTATGTTCAAGGAGAGAAGTCCTGAACCTGCTCAGGGGAGGGGTCTGAGAATCACATTGTTAAATCTGCCTTCCCAACCCCCCACTGAGAGTCTTACAGGCGCTGTAAACTCAATCTGAGATGGAGGATAACCATGGGACCTAAAAACTAAAGCAAATTTGGAGAGGCTTGCTTTGCTGTTTCTCCTAGGGCAGTGATTTTGCACACTGCCTTCCCAGCTATATGGGGTCAGTTGCCTGTACCAGGGTCAAACATGAAGCCCCATTACGGTAGGGGCAAGGAATTTGCTCCTACCCTTCAAAGGGAGGGGTTGTTTTTCAGTGTGATTTCTAGCTGGGCTTTCTGCATCAGATTCCACACTGTCAGAAAAAAGCAGAGAAGCTGTAAATTGTAAAGTTGGTCCCTTTTGCCCTAGAAGCAGCTGGTTAGGAGTTTCAAGGCCTCTTCATTCTTAATTAGGGCCAAAGATTCTATGCCACCCTCTGGGTGTGCAGGTCCGTGTCTAGAGCTCCCCAGTCCCTCAGGGGAGGTCTGGAGAGTGCCTAAGTCTGTCTTGGGCACCAGTGCCCATCAGGACCTGTGTGCGAAGATGCAGAAGTCTCAACCCTTCGGTGACCCTAGACTCTGTCCTCCGTGTGGGGGGGGCTCAGCTACCCTGCCAGTCCTGGCCCACGTGGGGTGCTCTCCTCCACCCCGAACGGTATTTGCTTTCCACTCCATCGAGTTCTCGAGGACTCCATTGTATTTGGCTCCATGTCATATTTCTATCTGTTTAGCATCTTCGATTGTCTCCTGTCCCTCACAACCACTTTGCAGGGGAAAGAAAGGTCATTCCATAAATCTAAGCTATTATTACCGTGATGGCAGTGCCTGATTGCTGTGACACCCACCAGGCTGGGGAAGGGAGAGCTAATTACTCGGAAAACTTACTTTTCAGGCCTGAGTCACAGAGACAGGTGTCAGGGAGCCTTTAATAAGGCCCTCGTGACTCACATGATATTTCCACTCTGCTTCACTGTATGCACATTGTGCTGAGATCGCCATGCCTCCCCACCCAACACAGAGAGAAGATGTGCTCAAAGGCCTTTCTACTTTCTGGCCGTCTTTCCTGTTTCCCTTCATTCATTCACTCCTGAGACATTTCAGGAGCACCTACTAGGTGCCCGGCCCTGGGCTAGGTGCTGGGAGTCAGCAGTGAGCTGCGTTGCCCTGTAGGGACTTGCGGCGCGAGAGTAGCACTGACCTCTCTGTGCAGGAGACAGACCATGACCGAGCGGCACGGAACCCACGGAGCCACTTGGAAGGTCGACAGATAGGTGAAGAAGATGAACAGGATAGGGGGGAGTTAGGTGGAGGTGCCTGCGTGCATTCTTTAGACACATGGCCAGGGAAGTGAGGGAAGGGGCATTCCAGGTAGATGGATCTGCAGATGTGATGGCCCGAGATGGGAAGGGGCTGGGCGTGTCAGCAGGGAAGGCCCTATGGCCACGTGGGGTAAGCAAAGCAGACAGAGGCAGGGGATGATGCTGGAGAGGAGGACAGAGCCTGGGTTACTCAGAACATTTGGGTTTTATTCTCAATATAATGGGCAGCCCCTGGTGGACTCAGATGGGGCAGTGAGGTGGTCAGATCGGTGTCACAGCGTGCTTCCTGCTGCCAGCCAAGGGAGGGGTCACGGCCAAGGCAGCAGTGGGTTTGGATGAAGAAAGCCATGTTGCTGTACCCATGAGGGGGAAGCCAGGCCGTGGCTGTATCCTGGGGTGAAGCCACCTTCTTGTCCTAGCACTGGCGGGGGGCTCTGATGCCCTCGGGCTGAGTATATCTGTCGGATGATGGGGGGTGCTCTCTAACATGCATCAGGAGCGGGTCCAGCCAGGTGGATGCTCGCCAGGGCTCTGGAGGGCACGAGGAGGCCGTAGGGGACCCCAGACATGCCTCTCAGGTAGCCTGGGGACCCATGACCCACCTTCCCAAAGCAGCAATCCCACTCGAGATTTAAATTTAGATCCAGAGAAGTGATTTAAAGCTTTTTTTTTTTTTTTAAAGAATGTTAAAATGAATGTGGAGTAGAGAAGACAATCCACAGTATTTTTAAAAGCTGAAATAAAGCGATTTCACCTTTGTAGTTGGCAATGTGGACAGGCCATAGGGGTGCATTGGGGGAAAAGTCTGAGAACCCTAAAGCACCAAAGAAGCAAACAGAGAGAGGATAGAAGAGAAGGAAAAAGGGAGGAAGAGAGACCAGGAGGTGGGAGAAATCAAAGAAAAACAGCACCTACTAGGTGCCCGGCCCTGGGCTAGGTGCTGGGAGTCAGCAGTGAGCTGCGTTGCCCTGTAGGGACTTGCGGCGCGAGAGTAGCACTGACCTCTCTGTGCAGGAGACAGACCATGACCTTGTCCAGGAATGTGGTATTTACTGACAATTTCCCTAAAGGTGTCTCTTCTCTCCCTGTTCTCTAAGCCCCCCGGACCAGACCAGACCTGAATGACCCAAGCATATGGCTTTGCTGGCAAACAGCTTCCTTTTCTTCAGAGCCCCACGAAAGGCATTTTCTCTTTTTCATCGGTTTTCTTTAATTGCACACGATCCACACAGCACAGAGAAGTTCCTGCTGTTGTCTTTTTTTTTTTCCCTCGGGGCAGACCCATAAAGCAAGTCTTTGCTGGGCATGTTATTTACATGGTGGAAAGAACAAAGCCATCTCCTTAGGGGGAAACCACATAGGGGCAGGGGCAGGGCGGGCTGGTGGGGTTGGGGGGCACTGTCACGGCTGTGTACTGGGTTCTTGACCAGCTTCTGTTTCGCTTGTGGAGAGAGGGGAGGGGGTTGGGGGAAGGGGTGGTGGGGACCCCTCTGTGGATGTTGCAGACTTCCTTCTTGGGGTGTGCTTGGAGCGGGTCCCATGCCAGGGCCACGCTCAGAGCCGCACGTGCCTTTGAAGGCATCTGGGAGTGATGACGATAGTTTCAAGCCACAGAGGGCAGGCAGAGCTGGGGGGTCCTGGCGGTGGTGGTGGCAACGGGGTATGCCCTCTGGGCTCAGTTGTTGTCTCTGGTGTCCGAGGAGGCACTTCCAAACAAGATGTCACTATCGTGGGACATGGTACTCAGCTGCGACTTGGTCTTGATGAGGAACTGGGCCCTCCGGAACATCACCCTCTCCTGCTCCTGCTTGAGCTCCAGGTAGGAGCGGGAGAAGGTGTGGAAGATGGAGGTCACGGGGAAGGCCATGAGCAGGATGCCGCTGAGGATGCTGCTGAGCGCTACCACCTGGCCCGGCGTGCTCCTGGGCACCATGTCTCCGTAGCCCACAGTTGTCATGGTGATGACGGCCCACCAGTAGCAGGCGGGGATGCTGGTGAACTCAGGGCTGTCGGCCATCTCGTTCTCGATCACATAGAGCAGAGGAGCAAAGAGGGCGATGGCCACGCAGAGGAAGAGCAGCAGGAGCCCGAACTCACGGGTGCAGCGGCGGGCGGTGAGGCCCAGCGTCTGCAGCCCCAGGGAGTGGCGGGCCAGCCGCATGACGTACAGGATGCGAAGCGCCCGCAGGACCCGCAGCACCAGCCCCACCTTGTCCAGGTAGCTGTTGCCCGCGCCTGACTTGCGGCGGCCCGCAGCAGCGCCGTCCACCAGCAGGGTGACGTAATAAGGCAGGATGGCCACCATGTCGATGAGCGTCAGCGGGCTCCGCAGGAAGGCGAACTTGCTGGGCGCCTGGATCAGCCGCAGGAGGAACTCGAGGGAGAACCAGCCCACGCACACCGACTCCACAATGAAGACGTTGTGGCACATCTGCGAGCACTGACCCTGGGAGAGAGGAGGGGGAGTTCGGGCCAGAGGTCAGCCGTCCCCCTGGCCCCGCCCTACTTAGGTTCATGTCCCCCCAGAGGGGGGCCCTGGCCAGGCCAAGGGCTTGAGGCCCTTGCAAGGACCTTCTTCATCTTTTTCCCCAGCCCACACCTGCTGCCCCTGGATTCCAGAGCCCAGGGACTGCTTCCTGGATGTCACTCCTATGGTGTCTGATAGGCGACTCAAACTTATCATGTCCCAAACCGGGCTGCTGTTTTTTTTTTTTTTTTTTTTTTTTTTTCAATTCTTTTTATTGAGATGTAATTGACACATACTGTTGTGTTGCTTTCAGGTGTATAGGTTGATTTGATACATCTATATATTGCAATAAGATTACCAACATAGCCTTTATCTAACACCTTTATCATGTCACATAATTATTTCTTTTTGGGGGTGGAAACAATTAAGATTTAGCCTCTTTGGGCTCTTGGTGTCTCCCGCACACCTGCCCACCAGTGCTTTCCCTTCTTAGATCTCCCACCTTTCCAGCTGCTCAGGACGGGAGACTTGGCCTCATTCTGACACTTCTCATATAGTCCTCAGGAAATCCCACTGGTTCTTCCTCTAAAATGATTCCAGAATCAAACCGCTTCTCCTATGTCTGCAGCCCTCACCTTGGTCCGGCCACCATCCTCTCTTGCCTGCACAGTTGCAGGCACCTCCTTCCTGGGATCCCTGGTCACTATGGTTTATTCTGCACACATAACCAGAGGGATGCTGAGAACATGAATCAGACTCTGCGTTCTCTGCTCAGCACCCTCCATGGCTCAGAGAGATCACGCAAGTCCTCCGGGGGCACACAGGGCCTGGCTGCCACCTCTCCCACTTCTTAGCCCCCTGCCTGCCTTCTTTGTGTTCTCCAGCCTATCCCTCCCTCCAGGCTCCCCCCATCCCCAAGGCAGGCCTTGACTTTCTGCTCCCCCTACAGGGGTCTTCTTGCCCCAGACACCTGCATGGCTCTACCCTCCCTTCCTCCTGCTCTTTGCTTCAATATCACCTTCCCCAGGAGGCCTTTTGTAACCCCCTCCATTAAAAGTCCCCTCTCACTTTATCATCCATGGTGATTCTCTTTTTGCTGCTTTGTTTATTCAGAGGGCTCATCATCTCTTAAATGCTTTATAAGTTACTTATGTATCATATTTTTTATCTGTTTCCACCCTCCGTCTCCCCTGCCCCTCTGCCCCAGCAGATTATAGCCTCCTAGGGAGGGGCAGCTCATATGTCATTCACTCTCAGGACCCCAGTGTCTGGAACAGCCCAGCATGACACGAGTGACCAGTTTGCGTTTGTCACCAGGACAGATGGAAGCTCATGGGATGGGCGTTTAGATGGGGGTGCCAACTCAAGGCCAGGGGGGCAAAGGGAACCCCAGGGAGTTGGGTCAGGTGGGGTGGAGGCCAGCCAGTGAGCACGGTTGTCCGGCTAAGGACCTCCTCATTGCTGCACCAGGAGAATGCAGGCTGAGGGGCCACTGGCACACTGAAGTTTTCAGAGAGGCTGGGAAACTGGAGTTTGCATGAAATCTCCTGGGTTCTAAATGTTGTGATAATTCAATACAAAAGAAAACACTCTGTGGGCTGCTCAAACACAGCTGTGTGCTGCATCCGGCATGTGGGCTGCCGGCTTGTCCCTCTGGTCTACCCTGGAACTGGACAGGAGCCTGTCCCCAGTGGCTTTGGACCTCAGTCTCAAAGAGGCCTGTGGCAGATTGGGAAGGCACACATGGTTTTAGCCTGGGGCATCTGTCATTCCTGGGCACAGCTGGGTTCTATGAGACTCATGCTAGCAGCTCTCTCTCTAGGAATAAGTGAGAGCCTGCAGAAATGAACTACTACTCGGTGGGCCATGAGCTCTCAAGCCTCTGAGATGGGAAGCCTCCTCCTCTAGGAGACCTTCCTCGACTGAGCATCCTCCAAGTATCCCCAGCACAGCTGATGGGCCTCTCATAAGTGTTCCCTCATCTTGCATCTCACACGGATGGTCACAGGGGTGCCACTGTCCATCCTCCATGGGACCTGAAGTCCTTGCAGCTAGAGTACTCATTCTGGTCACCCTGCAAGCCAGGTGATGCCTGAACACAGCCGGCCCTCCCACGTGTGCTCAAGGAGCTAGTGAAACTCTGAACCCCGCTGGTCTCCGAAATGAAGTCAAAGAACAGCATTATCACTGAATAAAGAAAAAGTCCAAGTATTATATATACAAAAAAAGCGAATGTCAGAAGGTGACTAAAGCAGTGGCTTTATTAGCATTTTCCTGATAAAGTCAGGATTGCCTACGTTGGAGCCAAGAAAAAATTTCCATGTACAGCTGCTTCCGGCAGGCCTCCGATGAGGAGCATTTTCTCGCTCTTTCTTTGGCAGGTGCATGTAACCCTTATGGTTAGCACCGCCCGCATGCTCCAGCACCAGGCACTACTCTCAACACCTCCCGGGGATGTACTCAATGAATCCTCACAACGCTGGGAGGGGAAACTGCGCAGCCCCCGTGTGAGGAAATTGAGGCACAGAGAGGGTAGGTAACTTGCCCACAGATGCGCAGCCAGAATGGACACAACGGGATTCAAATTCAGTTCACTGGGCTCTAGCCCTGCCCTCCTCATCACTCCTCCTCCTGCTTATCAAAAATTAATTTTATTGGTTGAGTGTTATTTTTTAATACTACTTTAAAAAGTCAATGTATAAAAAAGTGCTAGAAACTGCCTCCCCCCCCAATGTGTTATAAATGCAGTAGCCACTGCCACCCCCTCCCCATTATATATGTGTGCAGAGAAGCCCTCGCCTGGCGGGTGGTTGCAGGGTTCCATCACAGGGCTCATGTGAAGCGCTCAGCACACGCAGGGTACAGAGCCAGTGCCAGTAAATGCCGGCTGGCATGATGTTCATGTTGCGCTCATCCAGCCATACCTATTTCTCCATTACTTACACAATTTGTATGTGTCTGAATGTTTTGGTCTGTCTCAAAACTTGCTTTCTAGAACCTACTGTGCCCCCCCACCCCCATGGGAGGAAAGACCCCCAACTTATAGGCCCAGAGGTCTCATATATGAGGCAACGGAACTGGGGAGTACCCACTTTCCATAGACTCAGCTCCCACCCAGAGCTGCTGTGTGGACTGCAGGCCAGGGGTCCTAAACCACATACATTTTGAGAAGCTGAGAGTTTGAATTTTTAAATGCAAGACGCTTTACTTTTAAATGCTGGCAACCAAGTAAAATTTTGGTGGGGGGAGCACAGTGTGGGCCGATCACACACTTCTGTGGGGGTATATGAAGTCCCAGGCTGTCACGTGGGGCCCGTACTTCTTTGTTCAAGAACACAGGCTTTGGACTCAGTCAGACTTGGGTCTGGGCAAGCTGATCTGCCTCACTGTTCTCATCTGCCAGCTGGGTATGAGAACGCCTCCTGTCACAGGATTGTTGGAAGATTCGCTGAGAACATAAGGTGTAGGCAGATTTGCAGCCCGGGCCCCCGCTGCTGGCAGCTGCCTGCCGGGTGCTACACCTCGGCCAGGCCATGGAGTAAACCCTTAACGCACATTCTCCTGCTTAACACGGAGATGCTCGCTATGTGAGCACATGCACACACACACGCACAGCTATCAGTAAAAATTATATACAGGACCCAGATAATGGTTCTGGGATATTTTTAAACAAGGGAATTAGGAAGCTTGACATAGGGCTCAAGTGGGTGAAATAAATGTTGATATATTCTGTGTTTAGCTCAGGGGCAGGCACAACATAAATCACATCATTCACCGACTCACTCATCTGTTCCTTCCACAGAGTGGCTGAGTGCCTTGTCCATGCTCCACACTGTTCAAGACCCTGGGGGCACAGCATAGACCTGGACAGGCACTGAGCTCCTGTTCCAAGGTGGAGGTGGACAACACACGTGTGAACAGGATGTCAGAAGGGACTGGAGGTGCTGCTCAGACAGCGCAGTCAGGGAAGGCCTCCTGGTGGAGGTGACCACCCCCACGCGAAGGATGTGGACTTCTGGAGAGAGGGGTCCAGCAGACTACTTTGTCTCCTGAACTCAGAGACCCTCCCTCGACTCTTCCGCACACAGCTGTGGCTCTTACCTGCTCCTCCTCCTCCCGCAGGCTGGGCAGGGTGCTGATGGACAGGTTGACCGCCGTGACGGTGACGAAGAGCACCGAGAGGCAGGCGAACACCTTGCCGGGCAGCCCCGAGTGCGGCCTCTCTACCATGTCACGCAGTCTCCGCATGCAGCGGCCCAGGCGGCCCTCGCCCTCCGCCGGGCCCTCGCTGCCGGGGTCCTCGCTGGACAGCGGCTCATCGTCGTCGTCGTCCTCGCGCTCCACAACATCAGCGAACTCCTCGATCTTCTGCAGGTAGCGGCGCTTGCAGCAGCCGTCCAGACGGTCCTCGGCGATGCCCCAGTACAGCAGCTCCTCCTGGAAGGACAGGGCGCACATCTCCCGCAGCAGACGCAGCTTGCCCGCCCGCAGGAAGGTCAGGATGGTGCCGAAGGCCCCCGGGTGGCGGTCGAAGAAGAACTCGTTGCAGGTCACATCGTAGTCATCGCACACGTTGAGGATGTCGTCGAAGTTAGTGCAGGCCTTGAGCTGGCCCAGGCGTGTGAGCGGGAACTCCTCGAGTGTGGTCCAGGGCAAAGAGTACTTGATGCCGCCCACGTTGATGATGATCTGGCGCCGCCGGTCCTCGGGCTGGCCCGGCTGGCGGGGCACGTCCTGGGGACGGGGCCGCAGCCGCTGCGCCCGGCGGTAGAAGACGCCCTTGAGGGACTGGCCCTGTGGGAAGAAGGCCGGGTGGAAGGAGGCGTCCGAGGCGCAGCTCAGGGCGCTGTAGTCGTAATCAGAGTTGTCTCCCGGTAAGAGGGTCATTTTGGGCTTTCACATTCCCCCTCGCACCTGGCGTAGAGAAGGGAGGAGAGACCCTCAGTGAGGCTGGAGTCTGGGCTGGCGGAGCCCATTCTGCAGGTATTTGCTGTTGGGGACTGAACCGTGTCCTCCTCCACCCCTCAAATCATAGGGGAAGGCCTGACCCCTGTGGGTTCAGTATTAGCAGGCAGAGCCTGGGGGGGGGGGGGGGGTGAGCAGCGATTAGGTTTAGCTGAGGTCATGAGGGGCAGGATCAGTGCCCTTATGGGAAGAGGAAGAGGCACCAGAGCTCTCCAGCACATGGGGACACAGAACACAGACACCTACAAGCCAGGAAGAGAGTCCTCACCAGAAGCCAACCACACTGGCACCCTGAACTTCCAAATACTTGTGGGTACAAGCACAGATCTGGAGCCTCTATTTAAACTTGATTGGTTTCAATTTCCTCATCTGTAGAGTGGGTACAGCAATTTCGCCTGCTGTGTAGGATTATCGAGAAGATTCAATGAATTATGTGCATAAGAGCATTTAACAGCACAGGGCCTGGCACATGAGTACACAGTCAGTCCTTGTTGTCTATTATGACTATTTGTGTTTACTTTAGAGGGACACCTTGTATTGCTTCCATAAGTGGAAAACCTATATCATCGACCATAAATAAGAGGAAGTGTCCAAGGAAATGCATAATTATCACAACAGTGTCATAGTTGCTCACAGATCAAACATTTTAAGGATATGTGGGTGAACTGGACAGGCATGGCCACTCCTCTAGGAAGCCTTCCCTGGCTCTTTCAGCTAAACTGAGTCCTTTCCACTCTTGTATCTGGATCATTATCCTTACTATAACTGTATGCAAGCCCAGCTCCTTCATGAGACTCTGTAGGGCAAGAACTGGGCTTTGCTCAGCTCGGAATCCCTGTGCCCAGCAGTGTAAAAGCCCAAAGAAGGAGTTAATGAATGAGGCCAACATGAGGAACACACTTCTGAAAGCCCGAGGCCAAAATGTCCACTTACACATGTTCCTTCCTTCCTTCCCAACCCTCAAAGCTAACTAAACTAAGGGTATGTGCTACTAGAAGGACACTGTTTATTTATTCATAGTTCATAGGCTGACTTGGGTTCATAAATATTCTGCCTCACTTGGAGAAGATTTTGAAAATTGAGGAATTTTCTATGAAAATTTATATTTTTGGTTTCTCTTGAAAAATCAGACTATTAGGCAACATTTGGCGTAAATTCCAGCTGAGAAATGACTGTCTCCCTGTAGGCAGGCCATGCGTATGGCAATCTACCACAGTCCCCACCCTTCCCTGCTGTCTTCTTAATACCCACTCTCCTTCACTCATGGATATTTCCTTCCTGGCCCCGTAGGCATTCGAGTTTGAGACCCCCCAGATAAGAGTAACCAAGCTCTCCAGAGTGAAGCTGATCCCTAGAAAGGCAGTAAGAGTCAAATACTTTACTTTTTAAAAATCACCATTCCTCCCTCCAGCCCAGTCTGCAGTGGAAGCAGGTGGTACCAGCAAAGTCTATCAATTCCTTTTCTAATACCTGAGCGTCGATCTGTGCCATGCACATGTGCAGAGAAAATGCACCTGCGTGTGCGCACACCTCCATACCCCCACACTCACACTTGTATGGACAAGAAAGTGTTCAACAGGAGCCGGGGGGGGGGTTCCATGTGAAAGAGGATCCTTCCTAACAGAAATTCTTTTTTTTTTTTTTTTAAGATTTTTATTTGACAGAGAGAAACACAGTGAGAGAGGGAACACAAGCAGGGAGCCCAATGCGGGGCTTGATCCCAGGACTCCGGGATCATGACCTGAGCTGAAGGCAGGGGCTTAACCACTGAGCCACCCAGGCGCCCCAGAAATTCTTTTATATAAGGCAAATCATTGCTCTACTCATTTATCTTTGGGGAAAGCTACGGTTTCACAGATTGGATTCTAGAAAGCTAGATACACCTGCGCTTAAAATGAAAATGATCTGATTTTAGAGTGCTGAGAATGTTTCTTAACTTCACCTAAAATTGGAACCCATCTCCTAGGGTGCAGCCTGCCAGAATCCCTTGGAGGAGTGAGAATAAGCCCCTTCAGGCATATGAGTGGTACCATGAGTGGTACCGCTTTTCAGCTCCGCTGCTTTATCTTTGCCACCAAAGACAAGAGGAAAAGTGACATTCTGTTTGTAAGAATGGTGAAGAAGGAAAGGAAGCTTCCTCTGGTCCTGCAAGCCCCAAAGAGCCCTTGTGAAACTCCTTCAGCTGTAACTACCTCTTACAGAGGGAATGTCTTCTTTCAAGCTCCCAGATCTCCCTCTGGCACAAAGCTCCCCCAATTACCTATCCCTCATTTCATTCTCTCAAGACCCCTGTCAGTTGTGAGTTAAAGTCTCAGTATCTTCTCCATGCAATGTTACCCTGTCCCAGCATACTGTTTAGCATGGAGAAGGAAAAAAACCTGTGTTGTGCTGGCTGCCTGCACACGGAAGGCCAGATGCTGGGATTTGTTAAATGGGGGATGGGTACACTTGTCCTTGGCCTTGGGTCTTGGAGACACCCAGTCTGATGGGTGTAGGGGGGATGGCTCTGCATGCTAAACTCTAGAGTCTCAAGCAAAGTTCATAAATGAAACAGGCCCCAAAGCGCTACTTCTGAAAAGAAATGCCACTTTTCACCCAGCCCAATACCCTCATGAGAAGTTTGGTCTTTCAACATTTCTCTACAGTGTTAGGCCTGTCGGTCTTCAAGCATGATGGATTTTAGTGCTTTTGTCTCTTAGGGTCTATGGATGATTGGGAAGAGAAAGCCGTTTCAGAAAGGGGCTGTGATACTGAGGATGATGAGGAGAAGTCCTGAGCTGTCACTTACCATGTGTTGGATCTGGGCCAGATCTACAGGCACAGCAGAGACCAAGACAGATCCAGCCCTTGTCCTCAGGGAGCAGACATTCTAGTGGTGGGGGTGGTCTCTAAGTACACACAGTGATCTTTTCAGGAAATAGAGCAAGAACATGATAGCAACAGGAGCTGGAGGGGTCTGGGAGGGCTTCTCAGAGGAGACAACCTTGGGGCTGAGGTTGGATGGGAAGAAGCCAGCCCTATGAGAACCTGGAGGAGAGTGTCTGAGGTTGAGGGAATGGGAAGAGCTTGCTCCTTGACCTGGGGGTGGGCTTAGGTGGTCAAGCCAGAGAAAGCCAAGTGGCTGGGTGCTGTGAGTGAGGGGAAGGTGGGAGTTGAGTGTGGGGAAGTCAGCAGACACCAGATGGAACAGAGGCCAGTGGGCCATGACAAGGGGCTGGGGTTTACGCTCTGTGGTGGTGGAGGCGGGTGGGGGTGGCAGTCCTCAGTAGACTGGGTTGGGGAAACCAGGCTGGAATTCTCTGTAGTCATTCTTGAAAGAGTCAACTAAGGCTTGGACCAGTGGAGGGGACTGGAAAATGGGCTGCATTCCAGATGCACTTGGGAGGAACTTCTGCTAAGGGATCGCTGTGGGAGGGGAGTGTGGTGAGGGGCGGAGAAGGGACTCCAAGGGCACCATTCATGGAGGAGACACTAGGTGGCCTTTTGATGAGCCTTGTGTAAGAGGCAGCATTTCCTGGCTGTGGGATGATGGACGGGAGGGCAGATGGGCAAATCAGGGAGCGAGAGTAGGGGTGAGGGCTCTGCATGGATGGATGGATGGATGGGCAGGTGGATGGAAAGAATCAGACCACCCCAAAGCTGTCTTGATGAGTGTGTGTGTGTGTGTGTGTGTGTGTGTGTGTGTTGGGGAGGGGGTGGTGGTGGTAGTTTCAGCTGGTAATTTTGGCCTGGCTGGGCTGCTGAGGGTAGGAGGGCCAGGCTAGCAGAGAAATGGCAGAGCCCAGAGGCCAAGGTGCTCCTGGTGCCCAGCACCCAGCACCCAGTTCCTTGTCAAAGTTGCACTCCACATCAGGCCTGGTTAGTGCAGGAGACACCGCTGGGCGGGGGCGGGGGGTGTGTGTAGGTGGAGTGCTGCACACCACCAAGATGCCCTAATCCTAATCCCTGGAACCTGTGAATGGGTTAGATTACATGTGAAGAGGGACTAAGGTTGTCAGTCAGCTGCCTTTGAGATGGGAAGCTGGTCCTGGCTTCTCCGGGGACCCCGCCACCACAAGGGTCCTTAAAAGATGGAAGAGAGAGGCAGGAAAGCGTGTTGGATGCCATGTGGTGTGAGGAAGACTTGGCTGGCTACTGCTGGCTTTGAAGATGGAAGGGGGCCACAGGCTGATGACAGCAGGCAGCCTCTTGAGGCTGGAAAAGGCAAGACCTGACCTCTGGGCTCTCCAGAAAGGAAAGAAACCTACAGATCCCTTTATTTTAGCTCTGTAAGGTCCATTTGAGACTTCTGTCTCCCAAAACGTGAGGTAAGAAGTTTGTGCTGTTTTCAGCTACTCAGGTAGGATAGCAATAGTAGGGACATTGAGAAAAAGCAGGTCCTAGTCCAACTTGGGCACAGCTTGCTGACTACTCCAAACTGGGGAAACAGAAGAGCCCATGAGCTTTGAAATCAGGAGACCTGGGTTCAAGGCCAGTCACTCTGACTTTGGGCAAGTCATGTCTTACCTCTGAGGCTCACTATCCTCATCTGTAAAATGGGGATATGAATAGCTCCTACCTCCCTGTGTCATGGTGAAGACCAAGGCAGGTGACCTGGGTGATGTACTTGGCCCAGTGCCTGACACACTGCAGACCCTCAACAGACACCCACTGTCCTTAACTACCAGGGAGGACTGTCACCTTTCTCTCCATCTGCCAAGGGTGATTCTTGGCTTGATCCAGTGGGACTTGAACCCAGCATTGGTCTGACCTCCAGAGCTCCCTGCTGGAGGAAATCCTGTCCAGTACTGCCTCAGGGAAAGCCATCAGGGATGCTGAGGGAAGTGAAGGATGTTGCTGCTGTCTGAGTCAGCAATCCCAGTCCTGGGTGTATTTCTCAGACCTGGGTCCACAGGGGTTGTGGCACACAATAATATATCATTTGTACTCAGATCCTATTTGGGGTCTGCTTCTGGGGACTCACATCCAAGAGGGGACCAAAGTATAAGAATGCTGGCCCCCTGCTGCCCGTGGTCCCCTGGTGTCTATCCTGGGGTCGGGGGGTGAGGGGAGGGGGTGAGGGAAGATGGACAAGTGAGTCGTGGTAGACACAGATGGTGGCCTCCTATACATTGCACAGGAATTAGAAGCATTGAACTAGATGTAGGTTTAGCAACACATTTAGATCTTAAAAGCATGATGCTGAGTGGAAAAGAAACAGAAGTTTATAGCGCTATGCTATTTATGTAAATGAACACACGCACACACACACACACACACACACACACGTTACAAATTTGACAAAGACTCAAGCACAAGGAAGGCTCTGTACCAACTATGGGGAGGGTGCCTGGCAGGACAGGGGAAGGGGATAAACAGGGGGTGTGTGGAATGAGGGAATAATGAATAAGACAGGCTGGCACAGGCCAGTGATGAGCAGTGGCATGGAGTGAAGAGTGTGGCTAACACAACTCTGGGATTTAATCCAGGTAAAGGAAAACAAAGAACATGAAACCAATCAAGCCGCCAGGGTCTGAATTGCCCCGAGTGCTCAGTGGGGATATAGATTCGTAGGACCATCTGTAGACCTTTGTGGTCAGAATCCCTGAGTGGGGGCCCCTGGAATCAGCATTTTTGACAGGCTCCCTCATGGCTGCCCATGTACGTTCAAGTTCAAGAGAGACAAGATGTTGCCTTGAATACCTGGAGCCCACACCCCCTCTGACTTTGGGCAAGTCGTGTCTTACTTCTGAGACTCACTATCCTCATCTGTAAAATGGGGATATGAATAGCTCCTACCTCCCTGTATCATGGTGAAGACCAAGGCAGATGACCTGGGTGATGTACTTGGCCCAGTGCCTGGGGAGGGGCTGCAAGAGCTGTTCTGGATTTTAGTGGGGAACCCCCTGACCACCTTCTCTATCCTTTGGGGGTTCTGGAAAATTCTGTGGGTCCCAAATCTTGGGGAACATCACGGGAGAAAGAGAAACCCTTTTGCTCTGAGAGAAAAATCTTCTGCCCCGGGGGCCGCCTCGATCAGATTCCCCTTTGGGAGCCCACAGAACTGCTGAAACTCCCCATGCAACTTCTTTTCCTTCCTCTTGGGGGGAAGATGATGTGTGCAAGCTCCGACGAAGGGCTGAGTACTCATTTCCAAAGACAACCTGTCATTGAAACCGTAAGGAGTTTGGGGGTAGCAGAGGTGGCCGTGTGGTCAGCGCATTTGTGAATGGAGGGGCCAGACCTGGGGGTGGGGATAGGAAGGGAGAGCGCAATGGGACAAAGGTCCAGGTCAGGCTTGCCTGGCCATTGCAGCTACTCCTGCTAATGACCCTTTGGCCCGAGATAGACATCTGCACCTACTCAGTCGCTGGCCTGCTCTGGGCCTCTTTCCTCCCTAAAGGAGAAGCATGCCCACCTCACGGGGCTCCTGTGAGGATCTGGTGAATGGAGGATTACTGCAGGGATTAGCAGTGTCGCCCGATCGCTCACCCCCATGCCACCTCCCGTCAAGGTCATGAACGGGTTCCATAAACTGGTGTGCCCTGATCCTAACTGCTAAAATACCTCCTGGTGTTTTTAACAAGCCATGGGTCTCCCTTGACTCTCCAGCCCTGTGTGCCTCCCTTGGGATGGAGCTCTCTGTCCCTCTTCTGAGAGTCGGAGAGGGGATGTGGAGAGAGGGCTGCACGCTCATGGTACTATAATGACAACAACCACAGTCACGCTAAATTGCATACTAAGTGCTACGTGCTGTGCTAAGAGTCTTAATTGAGTGAGCTGTGTCAGGCATGACCACTAACACCCCCATTTTATAGATGAAGAAACTGAGGCTTTGATAAGTAAGAACTCGGGACTCTGCTGATTTAAGTGATAAAGCTGGAATCAGTCTATGCCTGTAGGACTCTTTGAACTCTGTATTTGTCTCCCTGGATTACTGGTTCCCAGGGGAAGGGGGAGGTCTTCACCACCCTCAGCAGCCTAGGGACTTGATCTCTCTTCTCTGTGTCGGTGGACAAGCTTTTGGAAAGTCTTTTGTGATGGGGAGAAGCAGGCGGTCGCCCATGGCTGGGGGAAACATGTTGGTTGCTAGTGTATATTTACACACAGCAGAGTAAGGAATCAACAAAACCCCTGAGAATTGTCAAATTCTGAGTTGCCATTTTGGCCTCCGGGCAGAAGGGGTCACCTGTGCCAAGCTCTCCTGAGCTCTCCTGGGCTGTAAACGCCTGTCAGAGGAGAGGGTATGGCCTCTGGGCCTGCCTGCCTGCCTGCTCCCCCACTTCTGAGCTGTGCACCCTTGCAAAAATGACTTCACCTTTCTGTGCCCGCGTGTTCTCAGCTATAAACTGGGGTCATCATCACACTTCCTTGTGAGTGCTTGGAGCTGTGTCTGTGCATGTTAGGGCTCTGTGTTTCCCAGAATGGCTTTTGTGTAGCAAGCCCGGCACCTCCCCTCACATTTCTTCGAGGAAGCATGTGAAGCGGAGAACACTTTCCAGAAGTGGGGCTTTAGCGCTGACTCTCCTGTCACACCAGCACTGATGCCACGCCCTCGCTGAGCCTCAGTTTCCCCATCTGTAATGTAAATCGATGAGGCATGCTCCTTTCGTAGGCAGAATAATGGGCCCCTAAAAAGATCTATGTCCTAATCAGACCCTGAGAATGTGTGACCTTACATGGCAGAAGAGATTTTGCTGGGGGAGACTAATAAAACTGACTATCTTGCGGTGGGGAGATGATCTTGGGTTATCCGGAGGGGCCGCATGTAGTCACAAGCATCCTTTAAGAGGGAGGTATGAGGGCCAGGGTTGGAGAGGCAGAGGAGATGGTGGAAGCAGAGTTCAGAGTGATGTGGGGCCAGCAGCCAAGGGTGCAGGCAAGTTCTAGAAGCTGGAAAGGGCAGAGAAAGAAATTTCTCCCAGGAGGAACATAGTCCCGCCGACCCCTTCATTTTAGGGCAGGGAGACCCATTTTGGACTCCCGATCCTCTCCTCCATTCTTTAAGATGCTAAATTTGTGTTGCTTTTAGCCACTAAACTGGAGGTACTATTGCGGTAGGAGGGAATGAACACAAGCTCAAAGGCAACTTTCTAAAAGAAGGGTATTTCTCTCCTGAACAACTTGGGCTTTGGTTTCTTCCTCTCCCATCACGATTCTCAGCCTGGGCTGTCCCCTCACTCTCCCCATGCTGCCCCTCCCCTGCCAGTGTGGTTTCATCTGTCACGGTTAGGGCTCCTGGTTGGGCTGACTCAGAGGCGGGTCATGCTGCATTAATTCCCAATTAAAACGTTAATCAAAACGGATCCAGCCAGTAGGCTGGCTCAGGTCCCAGCATGCTGGACCGCCTGGAGATGCGGCACTCACCCGGAGAATCTGTCTCTCCCCGCTACCTGCTGTCCATCCTCATCACCATGCAACCACGCCGGATGGATCTCAGCCCTGCGTCTTGAGAGCTGGGGTGGAAGACACTGGTGATAGTGACGTATCTGCTGGGAGCCAGGCTTTTCCCTCCATCGCCACTTGCCCCCCAAAAGAAAATGTGCCAGGGTCTCTCCATAAAAAAGACCAAATGGCCCTCTGGAGCCTCCTTGTTCCGCTTCTGGCAAAATAACAGCAAATGCACATTTGCCTTCTACCGGGAGGTGTTGTGGGGTGGGAGCCAAGGGTCCTTTTCTTTTTGCCTCCTGGCAGCGAGGAAACCTGGGAGTGCGTGCATCAGCAGAGGGACCAGCCGGGGAGTAGCGAGGACCCTGGGCAGCCGGAAGGGGACACCTGCATACGCAGTCCTTCCGTTCTCGTCCCTCAGTGAGTGTTAAGGCTGCAGTGTATGCGGTGAGCCGTGGCGGCCCAGTGAGGACCGAGGGAGAGCCTGGCCGTACATACCTGCCCGGGGAGGCACAGGTGTGAGGCCAAGTGACCAGCAAGCAGGGACAAATCTGAGGCAAAATGCAGATCCTCTCTGTGGCATGTTACTTTGTGTCCTGATTTTGTTAACCACATTCTGCCTATGTCATAAAAATGGCCCACAGTGATTGAGTGCTTGTAGGCTAGACTTCCCTGCCTCTTCCTTTTCATTCATGCTATGTAGAGCGACGTTTCCAGCCACCATTTCCCACCCAGAGACTCCATGTCTGGGTTTAACAAATCAACCAAGAGTGGATTCCCAGACCCCTGTGTTTGGCCACCAGAAATGCCGACGCTTCTTCATGTATTCAGAAAGGGGAGGTGGAGAAAGGACAGCTCAGTCAAGACACTCTTTAGGAGTGCAGAGGATTAATTCCTTCATTCTGGTTTGAGTGCCTACTTCTTGCAACCAGGACACATTTCTCTGCTCTCACATTCCCTGGGGGCATCAGTTGAACCCCTTACCAGGGCCCCTCTGCATTTCCAATGCAGAGAATTCAAAGCGGCAGTGGGACTGGAGCTTGGCTCCCATGTCTGTCCTGACCAAGCTCCAGGGTACCCCCAGCCTGGGTTCTCAAACTTTGGGACAGGGATCAAGGTTGCCTTGTTTCCAGCCCACTCACAGTTCCCCCATGGGTTTGGAGTGTGGCCCATGACAGACATCTTTTCACTGGAATGGGCTGTGTTAGGGAGTGACCCAGCAGGGCCATCCCCGGGGGCCATCCTACCCTGTCTTTCAGACACACCTTCCCTCACTCCCCACTCAGCAGGGGCCTCTGCAGAGGTTCTGAGATGGAGGATACCAGGGCCAAGCTTAGGTCCAGGAGAACCCAAGAAATCCACTCAAGAAAGAGAGTGGGCCCTGGCCACATGGCTCACAGTGTTCCCAGCTGGCCAGACTTCCCTTGGAGTCTTGCTCCCCACAGTGTCTCTGACTGCAGTCATATGTGGGGGGTATCAGACACACACTAGTGAATAAACCTCTACTCAGATTCATTTTGGTAGGAGCCTCCCCCCCTGCCATGAATCAGAGCAATTCCTGCCCCCTCATGGCACCCCTAGAGCCCGGCCCTTATCTCAAGGTATCAGCGACGGAGGTGTCCGTGTCTGTCTCTCATCCTTGGGGTGACTTTGGTGCCTGGCACCCTTTAAGTGCTTCAGAAAATGCCTGCTGAACAGACAACTTTAATAAACCATTACTGGTGGGAGCCTACATTCATCAGTTTGGTTAGATCAATATTTCTCAGCACCCCTCTCCATGATCAGCCTCCTCTAAGGAGCTTTTTGAAGACATTTTCTTCCTATCCAAGAATCTATTCCAGCTTTCCCACTCTCTTTGAGAATGACTGCATTACATGGACCAAGGAAAGACTATTCTGCTTCTGCCTATACAGATTGGGGTTGCTGCAGTCAGCTCAGCAGCCCTGCAGGCTGGGCCCTCCTCAAGGCAAGGGCTGGGGCTTGATCCCTACTTCTCTCTAAGGTGCAAGATGCTTCCCTCCCATCCCATCCCTCTTCTTCAGTGTTCTCCTCCCAGCTCAGCACCTTAGTAACTGTTCCTTAAATGAATGAAAGAACGCATGTCGGGCACTTGGCATGGTGAGCTGTGCATAGTAGGTGCTGGACTCCTCTTTGTCCAATTCATGAATGAAAGAACTTCTCTCTTTTCCTTCCTTATCCAAAGACTCCAGTCCATCAGGGCTGAGCCACTCGCGGGTATGGAGCCGCTGGTGCTGAGGAGGCGACCACCCACTTTTCCTATGCTAGAGCCTCCAGTAAACACAACTGTCTTGGAATGCCCAGCACCTAGCACACAGTGGGGGCTCAGTAAAAGCTAGTCCAGGAAATGAATGACTTAATAAAGCCCGCTGGGGGATATGCTCTATTCTGTGCCCCCAGGATGGACTGAATAAGCCAGAGAGGGGCGCCCCCTCTTCCACCTCCCCCCAGCCCTACCTCCTCACCCTCCTCCCACCCCCGGGATCCAGAAACCTCCGCCACAGCCAGGATGCGCTTCCCCTGCCCCGCCCCGTCACCTCCGCGGAGCACCTCCAGCACTTCGCACCCCAGGGACCGCTCAGGAAGAACTGAAGCTGATCCGCGCCGTGACGGTGGCGAGCGCGCCCCACGCCGCCGCCCGCGGTCGCTCCCGGGTCCCCGGTCGCCCCCGCCTCCCCGCCCCGCAGCTTTCGGTGCCCCTGCAGGGGGTCACGGCCACGTGCAGCCCCCAGATCCCGAGCCGGAGCCCGAGTGTGCGCCGCGGGGGACCGCTCGGCGGCGCCCGGCGAGGCCGCCGCGCGCAAAGTTCCCACCTCAAGTTCCCGTCACGGCGTCCCCGCGGCGGAGCTGGCCCGGCCGTGGCTGCCGTCCCCCGGGGCGGCCGGCGGGTCCCGGGTGAGGGCGCGAACAGGGGCTGGGTGCCGCCCGGGCCGCCTCCCGGAGTCGCGGGCAAACTTCGGCCCCCGGGCCCGGCTCCGCTCCCGCACTCGGACCCAGGGCCACCCCGCCTCCGCCTCCCGGTCCCCGCCGGGCTCCGAGTGCGCCGGGTGCGCCGCGCCGCAGCCGCCGAGGGAGGGAGCGGGGCAGGAGGCGGGACGGAGGGAGGGGACTGCGCGCGGGGCGGGGAGAGTGGGCGCGCGGCGGAGAGCGCGGCGCCGGCCTCGCCCGGGTTCCGGCGGGCCTCGCGCCCCGGGTGGGCAGCGCTCCGCTCCGCCCCGCCCTGCGGGAGCCCGGCCGGGACTGCACGCGGCTCTCCCGGGCCGTCCCCCGCCCCGCGCCGCCCGGGGGACGTCCGCGCGCCCTCCCCCCGGTCCCCGGGGCCGCGCACCTCGTCACGTGCGTCCCCCCGCCGCTCCGGTGCCCCGCTGGCCCTCCACCGCTCGCCACGGCCCCGGGTCTCCACGTGCCACGTGAAGTCCCCACGCTCTGCAGCCCCGCGCTTTCTGGGGGCCACATGCCGCCTGTCGTGTGCTGTTCCTGCGTGGTCCGAGTGCACCGTGCCCTCGGGCCCCTCGTGGATGGAAAGGCAAAGGCAATGACCCCGCAGCCGGAAGGGACTGCACGGGCCTGGCAGCGTCAACTTCTTAGGGGCGGCAGCAGCCCCGGCAGGCGCCTTTCCCTGCGGGTCCCTGTGGCCCGGCCGCCTGCACGCCTGGCCCACGAGGGGCACCCACACCCGGGCCTGGGGTCCCGGGGTCCAGCACCCGGTGGTGCCCGGGCAGCCGGTCGGGAGCGACGCCTCGCTTCGAAATTGGTAGGCGTTGTGCTTTTGCTAGGGGTTGGGTTGGACGGCTTTCTCCGGAGCCACCGCAGAGCCCGCCTCTTATGGTCGCAAGCCTCGCACCTTCCTTTCCTCTTTTTCTTCTAGTCTCTATTGCCTTTCCCCGCCGCCAGAGAACCCAGAAAGTCCAGGACCTTCCGTGGGCGGGGCCTGAGACCGCCTCCTGAAGGGTGCGGAGCAGGCTCCGCAGGTGAATGCCCACGCTTTCTGGGACTTAATGAAGAGAAGTAGGGTTTGAGTGTCCTTTCCACAAACAATAGCTTTCTGGGGCGGCGGACATGACCACAAGAGACAAGAACTTGCCCCAAGAATTCACCTCTGGCTGAACCAGGAAAACCACTGACAAGCACGACTGCAGTCTGTGAGAGGGGCAAGAAAGAAGCCAGAGCGAGATGGGGGGTACAGAGTGAGGGGAGATACCATTTCCTGTAGACCTCTGAGGAGGGAACATTTACACAGCCGTGAACAAGGAAGATCTGGTAAGAGAGTTTTCCAGGTGGATGGAACGACAAAGGCAATGACCCCGCAGCAGGAAGGAGAAAGAGGCATATCTGAGGGATGGGGGGGGGGGAATCAGAGAGAAGTCCTGCGATGGTGTGTGGGAGAGGTCTTCCTACCTGTGTGCGCTTTGGGAGTCAGGTGGTCCCCAGAGTACACTTTGAGAAACAAGCCCCTTCTGGTGGATCTGGTCGCTGCCTTCCTCTCCTGTCTGAAAACGGGCATTTATATCTTCTTTTCCTTGCTTATTGTCCTTCTCCTCACTAGGCATCAGGCTTCATCTATGTGCTGTCCCTCCAGGATCTCCCACACTGCCAGGCACAGACAGACCAGGTTTCTGAGATAATTGAGGGAGGACCACTCAGGACAATCCTTTGGGGGTAGATTTGATCATCACAGGGACACATACGACTTGCTGAGGAGCACAGGATGAAGACACAGAAGTGCCCCCCCCCCCACTTCTGACTTAATGGTTTGGAGTGGGACCCTTCTAATAAGTTCTCTGGTCATTCTGATGCTCCTAGTCTGGGACTTTGAGAACCATTGATGTTGAGGACTTGAAGCTCATCTCAGCTGGGGCTGATTTCAAAGCCCACATGATCTATGAGATCCACTGGGGTGTAGAGTCAGCTGGACCTTATGAGCACCTCTGGGAGAGGGGTACTGTCCCTGGGGGTTGGGCCTATCAGAACACTATGTGCTTCAGTCAAATGTTGGGGTGACCTGTGGACAGCAGACCCCAAATCACTGGGTGGAGACCATCAGTAGGAACAGTCCTTTCCTCTCACACCCCCGATCCACCCCCACACATAGACTCACTTGCTGTGCCCAGGAGTTACATTACTGCCTGATCTTATCCCTGACTTGAGCTAAACTATGTCCAATAAAATTCTTTAAATCCTTTTAAGGAATTCCCTCTTTGCAGTTCCTCCCTCCCTTTAGAGCCTTCCAGATTTTCAGCTCTTCTCTTCATATCTTCATTTCCCTCCTGAAAAGCATTCCTTCCCAAGCTGTTGTGTGGAAATGCACATTGATGATGCCAGGGAAGGTTTTCTGGAAAGATGACCCGTCGACACTTGCTGAGCACCTACTAGGTGCCGGGCACGTTGCTGGGTGGTTCGTAGGCATCAGAGGCACAAAATGGGCTCTGGCTCTGGCTCGAAGACCTGTTTTCTTTGGCTCTGTGGGATTAATTTTTTTAAAAAATTGTGAATTAGTTGCCAGCCTTTAACAATTGGGAGATTTCACATGACATTTTTCTCTTTTGAAACACTGAGAGATCTGACTGCCATCCCTCAAGGGAGTGGTGAGCTGCTGCTGGGCTGGGACACCCCTTCGCCTCAGCCCCTCAGCCCCTCAGCCCCTCAGCCCCTCAGCCCACATCATGTCGTTTGCGACCGGCACGCCCCCGGAGGCATGAGCTGGCAGACTGTCTAGGGCCACACGGTCAATGGCAGAGCTGGATCTGAATCCTGGCCCGTTGGACCTAAAAGCCCAAGCCTGTCAAGGGGAGAAAAGCTGCTATTAGGACGGGGGCAGGAGGAGGCTGGGGCCTCACTGGCCCCCGAGAAATACCTTAAAAGGGAGTTACTGTCAGCATAAAGTTTCCTTCCCATTCATAACCAACTGTCAGTAAGTCATAAAGCTCCAGGTTGTTTTTCCATGGCAGGAAGGGTTAGCCAGAGCTGTCCAAACTTTTTATTATCCATCCCTCCCTTCCCTTGAGATGAGAAGCTTGGCTTTCCAAGACAACTGGTGACATTTAGGAGTCTGGAGGGTGGGTGACGGGTGGGATTTTCTCCCTTGGCTGTCCTGGCAGGGGACGTGCCTGGATGTCTGAGGGGTGCACACCCAGTGGGAAGAGTGCTGCTCCGGGATTGGGGGTGCAGCGGGGCGGAGGGCCTTCACGGGGCCACCTCTGCCCCGTCCTGTCAGTCTGCCCCGGCACTCTGCCTTTGTGTGCCTGGGACTCCCCAAGCCAACTCTGTCCTCGTGCCTAGAGTGATGTGTCCCCAGCTTTCCAGGTAACCTGTTCATCCTGGTCTCAGCTGTCCTGTTGGGACTTCTGGCCCCGGATCAGGGCCCAGAGGATGAGGTTGGGAGTGCAGGGGTGCAGTTCAAGTCTTTATTTTTAAAGTTAGTATTTTGTTCATCATGGATCTGTTCTGCACTGAATTTTGGGTTTTAAAAAAATACTGTGTCAAGATGTTATTTATCTGGATTATGGAGGTTTTTTTAGTGCCTCCTTAAATTCTGTACCCCAAGTGAGTGCCCCTCAGCTCAGCAACTAGTCCGGGTTGCTTGGGACTGGCAGTCAGGAGAGCTGAGTTCTGGTTCAGGTTGTGCTACTAGATGAGGTGTGTGAACAGACACCAGTTCCCTTCATGGCACCTGAGCCGCTCAGCTGTACCATCTATCTGGGGAAGGGGTTGTACCTGACTCTAGTTCCAGAACCCTCCAGGACACCCA
Organism: Spilogale gracilis; assembly: GCA_004023965.1. NCBI lineage: Eukaryota > Metazoa > Chordata > Mammalia > Carnivora > Mephitidae > Spilogale > Spilogale gracilis. The sequence goes on from PITA01001086.1 coordinate 70,080, forward strand.
GGAGAGCGCTGATGGATTGGACATTCTGTGTCTCTCCTGGGAGATTTGCAATAGTTTTAGGCCTTGCTGACTTTGGTCGTTTGGGATGCCACTGTCCTTTTGTGGGAGTCCCAAGTGAAGCATCCCTCTCTGCATACAGCAAATCTTCATGGCTGCTCTGAACAATGGGCATTGATTTTCTTGCCCATTTTTCCTGTCCTGGGGAAATTTTCTGTTTTGGAAGTATGATCTTACACCCTATTCTCTGATGTCTTACTTTTTGTCCTTTGTTTCATTTATTGGATCATGTGACACACATTTGTTAAGAACCTTCTATGACCTTCAACAGATGAATGGATAAAGATGTGGTACATATATACAATGGAGTACTATGCCTCCATCAGAAAGGATGACTATCCAACTTTGTAGCAACATGGACTGGATTGGAAGAGATTATGCTGAGTGAAATAAGCCAAGTAGAGAAAGTCACGTATCACATGGTTTCACTTACTTGTGGTGCATAAGGGGTAATGTAGAGGACAGTAGGAGAAGGAAAGGAAATGGGAAGTAGGGTAATTCGGGGAGAGAAACGAAACATGAGAGACTTTGGACATAGAAACAAACTGAGGGACTTGAAGGGAGGGGGTGGGGGGATGAGAGAGCCTGGTGGTGGGTACTGAGGGCACGTATTGCGTGGAGCACTGGGTGTGGGGCATGGGCAATGAATCTTGGAACACTGAAAAAATAAAATAAATTTAAAGTCAAAAACAAAAAACAGAAAACAAAAAACCTATGAGCCAGGCACTGAGTGAGCACTCAGGAAACAAAAGACATTTCCAGCCCCGGAAGAGCTTACATTCTCGTGAGGGAGACCATGTGTTGTGAGCAATCAGCAAGAGGTAGAGGACTTCGGGCTCACTTAAGGCCACACCGAGAGAACTGTGCACTCCCCTTTCTCCTGGGAGGACCCTACGTCCTCAGTGCTATCTCCAAATGCCATCAGCCCAGAGCAGCAGATGATTGCCTTCCTAATAGAATCTCCTTGAGGGAGTGCTGCAGAGTTACATTTTGGATCCACATTTGAATGAGCAGAGCTCTGAGCTAGAGCTTCCAGTTCCTTCTAGCTCCCCTTCTCCCTTCATCCTGGCTCTGGTTGTGGTTTGTTCCTTAGTTTTTCCTAGTCTTGGCAGCACTCAAACCCTGTCTCAAGACCTACCTCTTTCTTTGGCTTTCTTCCACTGCCCCAGCAACCCTCAGGGGACTCTCCCTTGCTCTTGCCCAAAGCCTTTATCCACTAATAGGTGCTCTGCCTGGAGCTTAATGCTCTGTCTGGAGTTCCTTGTTGCTTTAGCACACCCAGCGTGTTCTGATTTTTTGCAGGGAGAGGCTACTTGTCTGGAAGTCAATAATATGTGGGAGGGCTCTGTCCCCCCAGCTCCTAGGATGCAAGCACATATACCTTGCTAAAACGTCCATGTTTTAAAAATAATGAGTTATGTGCCAATATTTATACATCAGGAGATCTCACATAAGAATCTGGATTTCTGGCATCCCTTGAAAACATAAAAGATGTGCCAACCCTGAACCTTATATTCCTCCCTGGCAAAAATTGGCTAGAGCTGGTAACAATTTTTCCTTTAGATGGAGCCTGAGTTCTCTGGTTTTTCACAGTCCACACTACTCCTTAGTGTCTAGCAGGGGGCTCCCTTTACTCATCCAGCTGACTGCCACAGCCCCCATAGGCATTTGAGATGTTAATCCCTGTGTTCAGCTTTTTTCTTTAAAAGGAGAAACAACTCATTAAAGCACTCTGCCCTGGCTGAAGATTTGCTGGGTAGAGGGGGGAAAGGAAAGTCGGGTGCTCGCTGTAAATCCAGTCCATAGATTCTTAGGATCAGTGAACTCACATGGGTGTTTGAACTTCACTGGTTCTATTTTGCTTTATCTGAATATGTAGAGACATATTTAGTGTGAGTATAAAACAATTATACTTGAAACATTAAAATTAACTTACGGAGAGCCTATTGTCCTCAGATTTCTACATATATTTCTCGCCTTCTGTGGGCAGTACTATATTATTTCCCCCATTTGAGAGCAAGGGAGCAGAGACCCAGGTTGGTAACTTTCAGCTCAAGGTCACGCAGCCAGGAGATGCGGAGCTGTGATTGCAGCGTAGCCAGAACGACCCGGGAATCTCAATTTTGGCAGGACTGGAGGCACTGGTAGATGATGAGTTTGTTATTGTTGTTTTCTCTTGCTGGAGTTGTTGCCTCATTTTCTGGGGATGTAGCCTGTATCAGTTTTGGGGCGTTCTTTCCTTGGCACAGGGTTGAAGTTAGCTGGCCCCGCAGGTCTGTGAGATCCAGAGAAACGTAGGGAGGAAGAGGCTTCAGAAGCAAAGGGGAGCCAGGGGGAGGGGGGCGGCAAGAAAGCTATGGTCCCACATAAGCCGGGGTCAGGTCCCCATAGACAGTGCCTGGATCCCGGAAGTCCAGGGCCCACTAGCCAGCCCCTGGGCATGAGCTCATTGCCTGTGTCCCCACATCTGAGGTCAGAGCCCCGTTGAGCATCTCTCTTGCTGCAGTGGAAGATTTTAGTACCCTTGCTGTTACTTTGCATTGCTTCTGGGCTGCGTTCCCTCTTATTTCATTTTCATCTGAAATCCTGAGCTCACCCTCCTCGGCAGCTGACGGGACCATTTATCTCCAAGGCTGCAGCCGGTTGGAGGACTGCTGACAGCTAAACGGAGGGCTCTGGGTTTTTGCCACCTTGTTTTTGTTCCTGCAGACAGGGATGGGAGACAGGAGAACATCTTCATTTTGGAGCAGCAAATCTGTCAGAGCTTTAGAGGCTCAGCTCCATCCCCTCTGCCCCAGAGGGTGCTGCCTTGGTGGGCTCTGCCCCTCCATCTTTGAGTCCTTGGGGACTCAAAACCTTAGGAGACTGTGGCCTGGGCTTTGCAAGCATCCTGTCAAACACTCCTGGATCATCCTAGTTGGAATAGCTCCTAGAGACAGTGCTGTTAGATCTTCTCTGAGTTCGGATAATCAAACGAGGCTCAGAGAGGGTGGTAGACTTGTGGGGTTTGCACAGCAAATGAGTGGCAGAGCCCCACTGGCAGCTCCAGCACTACCCTTTTGCCTTATCGCTGCCTGCCTCGTGAGGATCTCAGAAGGCCAAGCCTCAAGGGCCCCCCTCCTTATTCACCAGCCCCCTGACTCTTCCCCCAGCTCTCCGAGAGGTTGCTTCTTCTTTCAGTCTGCTTTCATCTCAGATGTTCCCTCCTCAGAGAGGCTGCCCCGAGCCTCCCAACCCGCCCCTCTACCATATTCTCTCACAGCCTCTTATCAACTCAGAGCTCTGATCAGCACCTGAAATGGTCCCCTATCAGAGTTGCTTCCATTGTTAGGATCTCTCCCATCAGAACACAAGCTCCATGGGGCAGGACTGTGTGCAGGTTATTTTTTTAAAATAGATTTTATTTATTTATTTGAGAGAGAGAGAGAGAGAGAGGACAGTGCATGAGCAGGGAGAGGAGCAGAGGGAGAGGGAGAAGCAGACTCCCTGCTAAGCAGGTAGCCCAGTGGGGCTCAATCCCAGAACCCTGAGATCATGACTTGAGCTGAAGGCAGACATGGGTTGGCTTACTCACTTTGCTTTCTGAAGCACCCGGCACATGAGAAGGCTCCATAACTATGTGTGGGATGTGGGAATAAATCTAACTAGGTGGATTCCGGGGACTCCAAATGGCCCTTAAACAAGTAAAGAGTTTTCAGTAAACAATGAAAATTGAAACATCTGCAGAAACACTTTCATTTTCTTCAGGTAAGATTTTAGCTGTGGAAACGAAGTCCATTCCTAAAACTGCTTCAGTGACACTGACACCCTTTGCTAAGTGCTGGGGCCATGGCGTGCCCTGTGGAGGAGCTAGCTATGCACAGACCAGAAGCAGGGGTTCACCAAGAATCTGCTCAAATTGGCTTAAACACAAAAGAGAATCCATCGGGTCACATGGTTCGAAAGTCTAGGGGATGGTCTGGTTGATTCCAAAGCCCACACTATTCCAAAGCTACTTAAAAACTGACTGTATGATTTATAAACAGTGAAATACACAGATTTTTTTAAATTAATATAACATATTATTTGTGTCGGGGTACAGGTCTGTGATTCATCAGTCTTACACAATTCACAGTCCTCACCATAGCATATATCCTCCCCAACGTCCACCATCCCGTCACCCCATTCCTCCCACCCTCCCTCCCCTCCAGCAACCCTCAGTTTGTTTCCTGAGGATGAAGAGTCTCTGATGGTTTGTCTCCCTCTCTGGTTTTGCCCCGTTTCATTTTTTCCTCTCTTCCCCCATGATCCTCTGTCTTGTTTCTCAAATTCCATATATCAGTGAGATCATGTGATAATTGTCTTTCTCTGATTAATTTATTTTGCTTAGCACGATACCCTCTAGTTGAAATACACAGATCCCAAGTGTATGCTTTGAGCAGTTTGACAAATGCATGCACCTGTGTAATGTTACCCCAGAAAGTTCCCTCAAGTTGCCCACTTCTAGGCAAGCCCCCCTTCCCCAGCCCTGCCATCCCAGGGGCAAACACTCTTCCAATTTCTCTCACCATGGGTCAGCTTTGTGTCTCCTGGGATGTCATGGCAATGGCGCCGTACAAGAATGTACCCTCTTGTGTCTGCCTTCCTCTGTTTGGCACGGAGTTGGGTGTCAGCGTCCATGTTGTCAGCAGGTGTTATCAGTTCATGCCCTATGACTCCACGCCGAGCAGTGTTCCCGTGTACAGACCCAGCATGTTTGTTGACCTGTTCATCTCTTGACAGACACTGGGTTGTTTCCAGTTATGGGATTTGTGGATAAAGTTGGTTAGGATAGGGATGCCTGGGTGCTGCAGTTGGTTAGGCATCCGACTTTTGGTTTCGATCAGGTCATGATCTCAGGGTCCTGAGATTGAACCTTGCACTGGGATCTATGCTCAGGATGGAGTCTACTTGAGACTCTCCCTCCTGCCCTGCCCCTCCCCTGTGCTTGCTGTCTCTGTCTAAAATGAATAAATCTTAAACAAAGAAATAGCTAAGATAGTGAATTTCATATTATGTGTATTTATCCCCCCCCCCCCATTTTGGGTTTCCTAAGCTCAGATTTCTTATCCTGTCCTGTAAGGCCACTCATTGCATGTCTTTGCACTGCTGTGTGGGAACTGGAACTTGGGGAAGAGGAGCTGTGCTGTGAATAATAAATAGTCCCATGTCTCTGACCCAGGGGTCTTGTGTCTTCTGCCAGCGTCCGTAAAACCGCAACAGGCTAACTCGTTAGCTGCAAGGAGGGTCAATCTCAGACCTTTCATAGTTCTTCACAATAGCAACCTCTGTTGTTTTTCCCTGCAGTGCTTTTTACAACTATAGTTAAATATGTATCTTTATCTTTAAGTACTTGTCTGCTTCACTAAACTCTACAGTTCCCTTCTTTAGAGCTTTATTCCCAGAGTCTCACTCAGTGCACTTGACACATAAGAAATGCTCAGTAAATATTTGTAGAATGAATGACTGGATGGCTCGGGAAATGAATGCTGGTCACCCGGATCCCCTTGTCTCTTCTTCAAGAAGAGCACTTCTGGAATGGACGGCCTGGTTTGCTCTCCCAGCTCTTTGGAGTCAAGCTCCTGGGGGAGCCCTCTCTGCTTTGTGCCAGGCTGGCTCTCGTCTTCTTCCCACCTCCTCCTCTGAGCTCCTCCTGCACCCAGGCTACCGAGGACACTTCAAGGGGAGGAAAGGCCCACTTCTCTTGATCTGTCAGCTGTTGGCTTGTCGTGGTCCAACTCCCTCTCCACTTTCCAGAAGAGGAAACAGAGGCTCATGGAGGTCAAGCTCTCATGTAACCCTTGCCCTGGGTTTGGCCACTCTCTGGGCTCAGGTGGGTCCCTGTGTTGGGACTTTTGTTCCCATAGACTACCAGTGGCTTCTTGGCCATCACGAAGTCTGGATGGGGGTGGAGTGTAGAAGTATCATGGACTGTTGGCAAGAAGGTTGACCCACAACAGTTCAGTTAGCATTGAACAGGTTCGCTGGGGGCCTCTGAGCAGCTGCCAATGCGGGTCCTTACTCAGGAGGTTACTCCACTGGCAGTGGGGGGTGTGCAGCTGTAGAACTGTCTTCCCAGGCTCTCTTGGTGCTGACTTGAATTCTGTTCTTGCTCCTTCTAGGTCTGGTTGCCTCACACTCCCAAGCCATCCGAATCTCCTCCAGCCACCTGGGATGGTAATCTCTGGCAATTTCTTTATTCTCTTTCCATAACATTGTTACGGCATACACTTCATGCCTTGTTCCCCTTGGGTCCTCCCATTTATTTTCAAGAGATTCTTTAAAGTAAGAAAAAAATCAAAGGAAACTTATAATTTTCTCCTTTCATTTCTGTGGTAACAGCTTCTATTCTCTTCTACACAATGTGGGTCCCTCTAACTTATTAGGGCAGAGTCTCCATGGGAAGGGTTGGCAGAGAAGGCAACAAAAACATAAATACTCATATTTAAGACAGGACACTGTGGCATTCAGGAATTGTGGATGGGTTTAGGACTGAATTGGGGCTTCCAGGTGACATCCCTGGTCATGTCCATGTGTATTTGTTAGGCACCTACCGTGTGCCAAATGCTTTGTTGATTCATGGACCATGAGTGCGTAAAAGATATACTTTCTTCTCAGTGGTAAAGTTGTAGTACTTGCATTTCCATTCGTATGGACTGGAATGAAAAATCTGGTGGGAAAAAAATTAGCCATGAGCAGTAGGAGTGGTTTGCATGGTGATCGATATTCCTGTTCATCTTTAAACAAACATTTATTGAGCACTTGCTTGTGCCAAGTCTTCGACTGGATCTTGGGGCTGTGGCTTTGGCTATGACAAGTAAGGTCTCTGTTTCATGCACTTTAAGTATTATACAAGTAAACCACCCCATATGGAATGACAGATAGGGATAAATGAAGGAAGGAAAAGAAATGTGGTTGAGTGATATGGGCATCTCTTGGAATGTTCTGTCCAAGGCCAAGCATGCACAACCCATTCAGTAATTACTTCTTGAAGGGCTTAGAGCAATTACCTCCCTTGTATTCTTTTTATGGTCACTGTGCTGAGCTACCGTCACCATCACCCCATTCTCGTTGGCTCCTGCCCTGCCTGCATTCCCCCCAGTCCAGTCCCTCAGCTGGGTCCATTGATCCCCTCGTGCCCTGGGCAGCCCCTCCTGCATCTGCTCCAGTTTCCCTTGTTCCAATACACTGGGCATCTGGAAAGGTCTTCCCCAGGATATCTGCATGGGTTGATAATTCACTTGTGTTTAGGTCTTTGCTCCAATGTCCCATTCTTAGTGAAGTCTTTCCTGGTCCCCCAGTTTAAAATTCTAACAACCCCGCCCCCACTCTAGACCTCTTCATCTTCTATCTTGCTTCCCTTTTCTCCTTAGCTTTTTGTCATCGTTTGATATACTGTGTATTCTTAGTAGCGGTTATTACCCTTGGGTAAGAAGTGATTACAGGAGGGAGCAGTTACTGGAATCCAGAGGGAGAGTGCTGTGGGGACAGAGAGAGCTGTCTTGAGTGGACCAGTGACCCTCCGGTTGAGGAACCCAGGCAGCCTGATACAATCCCACTCCCCCCCCCCCTTTGATTTTACTGTGGCTCCCACTTGGTCAGGCCCAATCAGAAGATGGGGACATGTACCCATCAGCCTCCAAGGGCACAGAGAAGCTTGGAGAAAGTGATCCAACAAACTGTTGTTTGGAGCCCCAGGGCTTGGCTAAAGAGTTTTAGGGCCATCATGGCGAACAAAGGGGTGACCCAAAGGATTGGACTTTGGCCACCAACATTTCCACCAGTATGTGTATGGTGGAGAGAAGACAGAGAGTTACAGGGCCTGAATTTGAACTTTGGCTCTCCCAATAAGCAGGTCTGTGACTTTGGATAAGTCATGGTGCCCTCTGAGCCGAACTAGTCATCTATTACATGCAGCTAAAAATCCCTGCTCTGCATTCCTTTCTGGATGGTTGTGAAAATCCAGTATGAATCAGGATGTGGGAGTGCTTTGCAAATGGCAGAATCTTGGACAGAATTGGCCATTTTCATCTCAGTTGCCAGTGCATGCTTCCATTGTTGACTCAGAAATTCCAAGTCTAGATGCAGAAATGTGTTGCTGGTCACCATGAGGACCTGGGAGAGACAGATGTTTTCAACCCAACCAGTCCACTGCAATTGGTTTCTGATGAAAAAATCCACAGAATTCTGAAGATTCCAGGTGTTCTGTTACCCAACAGTATGCAAGATACCCAGCTTTTTCTGGGGGCCTGGGACAAGATCTTGATTTCTGCTTCATAGATGCTTCACGCAGTGACCGGTTCACATCCCTCATTCCTCTCTCACTCACACCAAAGGGAGCACCTCTCTGGGGGAAAGGGAAGATGGCAGGGTGGTGGGCAGGGCTGTGTGCTCCCTACAAAGCTGCAGGAAGAGCGAGGGGAAAACTGCAATCTTCCCTTCATTGTTTCAGGGCCCACGGGCCATTCAGTAGCAGGTAGCAGACACCTGTGGCGCAGAGCCCTGTGGTCCCAGCTCCAGGGACAGCAAGAACATTGCTTGTGGTTGCCAAGGCATCCAGCTGCAGAGGGCAGGTGTCTTCAGCAGTCTGGGCCACTAGCCCAGTGTGAAGTCGGCTAGTGGGCACGCCGCGGCTAATTGCTCTGATTTGGCATTCAGGGCTGAGTACAGCTCGCTGTGCCAAGTGCCAGGGCTAGAGGCGGGGCTGAGCCAGCCCCTGCGGCCTGCTGCCAGGCTCTGGCTTTGAGAACAAGTCAGAACCAGGTTTGTTACAGGGGCTGGGGAAAAAGGCCCTCATTTTCTCTGTATGGCAGCTTTGAAGACATTCTCATTCCCCCCTCCCATGGCTCAGTGGCCTCCTTATTCCATATCTTTAGACATGTTATTTCCTTTCCAGGGCCTCGGTTTGCCCACCAAACAAGCAACTTGAGATATGAGATGTTTCTTCCAATTTGAAAATGTTGCTTTTCTAGGCAAGTTTTCTCGACCTGGTGATGTTGACATTGGGGGCAGGATCATTCTTAATTGTGAGGGGCTCCAGTACCCTGGTGGGAATTTAGTGGCACCCCTGGTCTCTACCCACTAGATGCCAGGGGCGCCCCACCCCTAAATTCGTGACAAACAAAAACCACTCCGATAAAAAATAGTGATGCAAATCCCTCAGAGAGGAACGTTGTGCCAGGTGGAGAACGACTGATTTCACATGTAAGCTGAAGGTTTTATGGGCTGTGGGAAATATTTCCCCTTGGTATTACTCTGGAGGGTAACTTATTATCATTATTAGTTACTGTATACATGTCTATCTATTAATCGATTGATTGATTGATTGATTGTTTACTCTGTGCCAGACATAGGGAATATAAAATTGAGTAAGACAGACCTGTCCCTGCCCACACGAGGCCCATGTTCTAGAGAGGGCTTGCGGAGGGAGAGACAATATTCACATAACTGCATGAGTGATGGCACTGTTTCAAATACCACCTTGTGAAATAGGTGGGCCTGATGGAATCATAGGTGTGCTTATAAGAAGGAAGCAGGAGTGCAGATCCAGAGAGGAAATGAGATAACGCACGCAGAGCTCAGAGAAGAGAGAGGGTGGGCGCTATCTTGCTGGCTTTGAAGATGGAGCTGTGGCTGCCAGCCGAGGGATGCAGGCGGGCTGCGGAGGCTGGCAGTCCAGGAGCCCATCTCCCCCGGCATCTCCAGAAGGAACAGCCATACTAGTGCCCTGATTTTAGTCCAGTGAGACCCATTTTGGACTTTTGACCTCCAGAACTGTAAGAGAATAAATTTGTGTTGTTTTAAGCCCCGACTCTCAGTGGGGCTGTGAAATTGGGTCTCCAGACTGGGTCTGTCACTTATTCCTGCCACCTCCACTCTAGCCTGTCCTTCCATTATAATCTTTAAAGTCTATTTGTGGCTTATGCTTTCATCTTTTCAAAATATGATCAAGTAGGCCTGCCTAGGTGGCTCAGTCAGTTAAAGTGGCTGCCTTCAGCTCAGGTTATGATCCCAGCATCCCGGGATCAAGCCTGGCATCAGGCGCCCTGCTCGGCGGGAAGCCTGCTTCTCCCTCTCTCACTCCCCCTGCTTGTGTTCCCTCTCTCACTGTGTCTCTCTCTGTCAAATAAATAAATGAAATCTTTAAAAGTTTTTGCATTTTTCTTGTCATAAGTGAGGTTGAGCATCTTTATTGTATTGTTAATAGACATTTGCATATCTTTTTTGTGAATTGTTCAATAACAACTGTAGCGAATAAGCTGAACAGATGAATGAGTGAGTGAATGAGTGGACAGATGAAAATTTCCAGGAAGAAGATGAGCTCTTTGAGGCAGAGCTATCAATCTGCCTTTTCTTTGTTTCCCATCAGCCACCTAGGACCACCTCGGGCACCTCACTGGTGCTTGGCCAACATTAATTTTTATCAGGCAAAGTCAAGTCTGATAGCATTTCAATAAAGGTAGCAGCGAGAGCGGGTTTGTGAGTATGAACAATTGGTAAACTGATCCGCAGGTTCTGCCGCGGATGGCTAGGGCTGAGAAGGCGAGCCCCAGCGGCAGGTTGGATTGGACCCTCCCAGGACACACCTGTAGCAAACAGCCTCCGCTGAGACCTGCCCCTGGCTGCAAACCACCCGTTCTATACCCACCAGCCTGATCCAACGATGGGACTTGTTGGCAAGCACGAGAAGAGCCCGAGGGAATGAGCCACGTTGGAAAGATGACGAGCTTTGAGCCTAGCAGCCCTGGGCTTGAGCCCCGGCTCCGCTGCTCACTTAGCTCTGAGGAGGCTGAGTCCTTACTCTGTTGGGTCTCTCAGCCGCTTCATGCGAAATGAAAATAATTGCATCTTCAGCAACCATTGTGAAGTGGTACCTGTGAAGTGTGTATCCGACAGCAATGGTTCTGCCACTGAGTGTCACGAATTTCTGCATTCCTTGGATAAGGGACACCTGGGGCTCTGTGGCTTTACCTACTCTCCCATGTATTCCTCCCAGAAGCCCTTATGAGGTAGTACCGCGATCACTGTTCTCCCTCAAATGAGGAAATCGAGGGATAGAGGTTAGTCATGCTCCGAGGCCTCAGATCTACTGATGGTGGAGGCAGGAAATGGCCTTGCAAGTCCCTCATGGGCCAAGGTGCTCACCTGCCCCCCTCTCTGTAGCTGATCCGGCAGACCACACGCTGGGCCTCACCTGGAGGCCAGTGAACCAGACCTGGGCCCTCAGAGGACTTTGCCCCTTGGGGTGGGAGGCCTTCTGCACCGGCCATGTGATCTGCAGGGTCCAGTGCAAAATGGAAATGCAAGGCCCTTGTTAAAAAATATATCAGGAATTTTAAGATGGCAACAACAGAGCTGTAACCAAGTGCAGGGTCCTTCTGAAAGGCGGGTGCCCACAGCTTGTGTGCCCATGCAGCTGGCCCTGGAGGTCTTTTTTTTTTTTAACTTTATTTATTTATTTGATAGAGCAAGAGAGCACAAGCAGGGGGAGCAGCAGAGGGAAAGGGCAAAGCAGGCTCTCTGCTGAGCAGGGAGCCCGATGTGGGGCTCGATCCCAGGACCCTGGGCTCATGACCTGAGCCGAAGGCAGACGCTTAACCATCGGAGCCACCCAGGCACCCCAGCCCTGGTGGTCTTGACCGGGCCTGCCTCCCTGCCTGTACCTGGGCTCCCTCTGGCTGCCTTGCCAGCCTCCTACCTTCTTCTGAAGACCCAGGGGAAACCCTGAGATCTGCTGAGTGACCCCCAACTCGAACCCTGAAAATCTTCATGACCGGACCTGCATAAGAGGGTTCCGTGGGACTCAGGCTGGCCAAGAGCCCCCACATGCCCTGGTGAGATTAGGAAAGTCTCCACATAATAATTGCATTAATTATTAGTAATAATAATAATAATAATACATGTCAACAGTAATTTACTGTGCCTTCAGCATTCATATTTACTTAGCTTTTGCAGGTTACAGACTTCCTGAAAAATCAATGTTACTGAGCCAGACTGTTTATGTCCAGAGTTATAAATTGTCTTCTCTTTCTCGTTCTGGAAAACTCCTAATGACACAGCTTCCTGCAAAATTCAGCACAAGATTCCGACACCTTTCAAATGGTTGACCAAAATGAAGAACGCCCTTCTCACCTCCCACCCAACACACATGGAGCGTTAATGAGTTACATCACTATAAATACAGTCCTGTAGTGTAGCGTTCCTAGCCAAGACTTGTCCCCACACAGGCCTGTGTCCAGTTTGCTGCTTACATCTGGATTCATAATTTGGGAGCCTGGTCCATGTCACCTGAAGAAGGAGAGCTGCTTGAGCCAAACTCACAGGCAGGTGGAACAACCAGGCCCTGACGTGATGGGTCTTACAAACAGGGGGGCTGTGATGGGTGGTCAGAGGGATGTAGAGCCATTTGCATGCATGGGATGTTGGGGTGACCCCATTGGCCCAGGGAATTAGGCATGTGTCCAGCCTTGACCTCTCAGAGGTCTCTCTGCAGTAGCTACAAGTCTTAGCCCATAAAAACTGGGTGTGCACTTTAGGTTGGGGGCAAATTCAATGTCAGTCATTAATGGGATTCTCTATCTCCCCCACAATCATCAAGACAGTGAGAAGCCCTTGTTTCTGTCTCATGTTTGGGGCACAGGTATCTTCACTGAGGATAGGCACCCCACCAGACCATCCTAGGACACTCGTCCTCAGCGGGGTAATGTCAGTGCAAGCTGCTAAACTTCTCCTGCCCTAGGATGGCCCCCATAAAGCAGGATTATCCTTCCCCAAATGTCAGTTGTGCTTAGGTTGAGAAACACTGCCTTTAGAGATTCATAAAACTCTTTCTTCCCAGCCTTTGGTGCTCTGGCCACCTCGTATGCTGGGGACCACTTTTCCTTCCCTTCACATTGTTTTGAATGTAACTTTCCTCTCTTGTTAATATCTAGGGTACCTCACCCTTCAAAGAGCTTAGCCTTTAGCAGACATAAACTGTGACTTAAGATGCCCACAACCCAGTGGTAGATACTGGCCTCTTCCCAGCTTCCCTTGCAGCGAGGCACTACCATGTGATACACTTCTGACCAATGAGATGTACATGGAAATGTGGTAGTGGCTTCTGGAGAAGGGATTGCTCCAAGAGTGAGGTGTTCTGGAGAGGAGAGGTGGCTGGTGTTAACCCCCATAGCTTCCTTCCTGGAGCTCTCGTTTGAGGATGTGATGTGTGGGCCTGTGGCAGCCATCTTGCAACCATGAGGTAGTCAGGAGAACCATATGATGCCTGACCTCCATCAGCCACTGAATGAACCTGGAACCATCCACCTACAGGTATCTTGTTAAATAAGCCACAAATATCTTTGAGGTTCAGACCACACTTGATACACTTGGGCAAGAGACTTTGGTCTAACTCTTATGTAAGAAGGGGATAATAAATACTTACTGAATAAAGTTGTGGGGACTTAATGAGATGATATATGTAAACATCTGCCTAAGTGCTTGGCATATAATAAATATTTAATATATTGTGCATGTCTTTGTTACTATCCCTATGAATGAAATTAATCAGAAATGATACTGTGGGTCTTCCGATTAGTTTCTTCTACTGATGGATTGTTCACTCAATTACCCAACAAATATGCATTAAAGCCTGCCATGCTAAGATAGTGCAATCATAGAAAATTATTTTAAAAGAATATAATCAGAGGGAAACAATATCCAAGAAGTTGTTGTAGATCCCATCAAAATTCTCTTTCATTTAAGAGCAATATTTTGCAAGCTTTAGTTTTCTGTCCCCTGTCTTTATGTTTGCCATATCGATTTACCACATCCATGCTGTCATACAATACCTGTTATTATTGACTTAAAGCTTTTCTTTACACTAACTTACTTGTTAAATAGATTTATTTTAAACGGAAACTTTATATCACTGTGGTAAATGGAAAATGAAAACCAGTTAGCATAAACAAAAACAGCCCAAACATAAATGCGATCCAGGATTCTCTAATGTTACTAAATTGAAATAAAATAATTTTTTGGAAGCTACCTAAAATCATCTCTCACACCAAAGCTCTACCTATACCGTACCTAAGGAAACACTGAAAAGAATGATTATACTTGGTGAAAAAAAACTTAATGTTGTAAAACTACCTAAGATTTATAAATGCTGCAGTGGGTCTTAACATAGGAGTTAGACAAATAATATGATTATTATACCTAATTATTCCTTAGCAGTTTATCATACTTAGAGGAACATCACTATGAAATATAGTGTGAATTTCTGGTTAACAACATTTCCCCCCTTTTTTATTAATTTTGTTAACATCTCTTTATCATAAGCCCCAAGATATTTCACAACGAATGTGAAGATCCAATAATACCTTTCAACTCGAATTTACTCTGCAGTCAGCATTCACATTTAGTTAACTTTTGCAAGTTATGGACTTTCTGAAAAATCAATGCTAGTGAATCAGTCTGTTTATGTTCAGAGTTATAAATTGCTTTCTCCTTCTTTTTCTGGAAAACTTTTAATGCTGCAGTTTCTTAATGCTGCAGTTTATGCAAAATTTAACGTAAAATTCCAACACTTTCCAAATTGTTGATAAAAAGTTCACTCCCCTACCACTCAACTCACCTGTACAATTTCAAGAATATATGTATACTTCCGCAGCCACTCTGGAAAACAGTATGGAGTTTCCTCAAAAAGTTGAAAATAGAGCTACCCTATGACCCAGCAATCACACTACTGGGTGTTTATCCTAAAGAAACAAATGTAGTGATCTGAAGGGGCACATGCACCCCAATGTTTATAGCAGCAATGTCCACAATAGCCAAACTATGGAAAGAGCCTAGATGTCCATCAACAGATGAATGGATAAAGAAGATATGGTATCTACACACATAGGAATACTATGCAGCTGTCAAAAATGAAATCTTGCCATTTGCAATGACGTGGATGGAACTGGACAGTATTATGCTAAGCGAAATAAGTCAATCAGAGAAAGACAATTATCATATATCTCTGATATGAGGAATTTGAGAGGCAGGGTGGGGGGTCATGGGGAGAAGGGAGGGAAAAAATGAAACAAGATGGGACCAGGGAGGGAGACAAACCATAAGAGACTCTTAATCTCAGGAAGTAAACTGAGGGTTGCTGAGGGATGGGGAAGGGGGGCTGGGGTATCTGGGTGATGGACATTAGGGAGGATATGTGCTATGGTGAGTGCTGTGAATTGTGTAAGAATGATGATTCACAGACCTGTACCCCTGAAGCAAATAATACATGATATGTTAGTACAAAATAATATATATATGTATTGATAATCTATAAGAATATATAATATGTATTATTTGTTATATATGAATTATATGTATATAAGTAATAATATATAAGAACATATATATAATAATATATATAATATAATAATATATAAGAATACATGTATAATAAATTGCTCTTGAATAAATCTGAACCTGAATCACTCCGCCCAGGGGAAGTATCTTGACTTTGGATTGTTTTATGATTGTCAGTTGAAGTCACCGTAGGTAGGAGTAAGATCTTTTAAAGGGAATAGACACTCTCATTGCCAACTGTCCTGGGAGAAGTTCTGAGAATGGGGATGAGAGCTGGGCCTAGGATGGAGCTGTTCAGAATGAGCAGCTTTGGACATAGGTATGATTTAAAAGTTGGTATGGACATCTTGGGGATGGTGGTCCTTAAGGATGTGGTCAGGTCTGGCAATCTATGGAATGAGGGAAAATATTTGCAAATCATATGTCTGCTAAAGGGTTCATATCTACATAAGAACTCCTATAAGTCAACAACAAAAGGACAGCTTTATTTATTTATTTATTGTACTATGTTCAGTTAGCCAATGTATAGTACATCATTAGTTTTGATGTAGTGTTCACAATTCATTAGTTGCATATAACACCCAGTGCTCATCACAACATGTGCCTAATTTAAGAATGAGCAAAGAACTTTTTCCAAAGAAGATACACAAATGGCCAACAAGCACGTGAAAAGATGCTCAATATCACTCATCACAAGGGAAATGCAAATGCAAATCATAATGAGATATCACCTCACACCCATTAGGATGGTTACTGCCAAAAAAACCCAGAAAATGTCGAGTGTTGGCAAGGATGTGCAGCGATTGGAACCCTTGTGCACTGCTCGTGAGACTATAAAGTGGTGCAGCCACTACAGAAAACAGAAAGATGAATCCTCAAAAAAGTAAAGAATTATATGATCCAGCAACAGTACTTCTGGGTATATGCCCAAAGGACTTGAAAGTGGAGTCTGGAAAAGATAATAGTACACCTATATTTATAGCAGCCTTATTCATAGTAGCTGAAAGATGGAAGCCATCCAAATGTCCATCAATCACATTCCAAGTGCCCATTGATGAATGGATAAACAGGATGTGGTATATCCATACAATCGATGTTATTCAGCCTTTAAAAGGAAGGAAATGATAGAGGCTACTACATGGATGAACTCTCAGGACAGGGTTATACTGTTTCCCTAATACTAAGGGGAATGAATGGGTCACAAAAAGGCAAATACTGTAGATCCAACTTAGATCAGGTCCCAAGAGCAGTCAAGTTCACAGAGACAGGAAGTAGAGTGGTGTTCACCAGGGACTGTGGGGAGTTGTTGTTTAATGGAAACAAGGTAAAAAGTTCTGGAGATTGGTTACACAACAATGGGAATGTATTTAACACGGTACACTTACAAATGGCTAAGATGGTAATTTTATGTTAGGTGTATTTTACCATAATTATAAAGGAGAAGAATGTGGGAGGTTCCCTGGGGAAATTACTGATCTCCCTCACAATATGGGCAAGTGATGGCTTAGGGTCAGTGAACCTTGAATATTGCAGAAAATACAACTCTGCCTTATGGTTATAGACTAGAAGCATGTCAGTTACTGTGTAGAAAAGCCTCTCCCCTCTGCCCAGCGGGGGCCTGAGGAAGGTTTGATGGAAGGTTTGTGTCTTGAGCTAGAGAGGCCAGAGCTGTCCTTTGCACGCTTGTGCAGGTGATCACCATCCCACCTGCTAACAGGCCAGCCATTTGTTTAATGCTGGGGGTAGCTAGAAAACTGGAGTGCTTTAAAGTTAGAAAACTCATTCCCTTGAGGAGTCAGGACTAGGAGGCAATGTCTCCTTCAGCCAGCAAGGAAGACATCCCCGTTCATGGGTGGCTGATTTTGGCACACTGTCTGGGTTTAAAAGACTTCCCTGGGATTTGGGCACATACCTCTCTGTTACTCTAGCTCCCCACGTGTTCGGGCCCCTGAACTTGTTACTGGATTATTGTAATTGCTTCCCTTATTCCTCCCCACCAGGAATCAAATGCATCCCTCATGGTGCAGTCTGATCCTCTCCCCAAATTGCAGCTCTCTTTCCTGTGAAGATGGTCTGAATGCAGTGTAGCATTTGCGGTTCTCCCTGTGGTTCTAAGCCACCCCCCTAACCTTAGTCTCCTCAGATCTGTGCACGGGGCTGTGACTGAACATGAACCGTTCTCTGTGCTCAGCCCCACTTTCTCGTTTCTGGCCTTTGTCCTTGTCATGCCTTCATCCCAGAGGCACCCCTCTCAATCTTGTCCATCATTATGGGTCCACTTGAATAGTCTGCTCCTGCAGGGAGACCCCTGGACTCTTGGTCTCTTTGCTGCTTTGATCAATCTGGTCACCTGCTACACTGTACTAATACCATCTGTGTACTTCTGAGTTTCTCCGGCTGGTTTCCAGGCTTCTTGGGTACACGAGGCACCTGTCACTCATTTCTGCCTGTCTTGCTACAATTATGGGAGTGAGGACTCCGCATGACCACAGGCAAAGACAAGGTACTGTGAGTGGCAAAGGGTCTGGCTGAGATAACAATAGGGAGCTATGGATTCCTAGAGAGGACATGCCCATCTTGGGGAAAATTGTTGCCATGGAAGAATCCAGCCCCAATTTGCCAGAGCCTCTGTTTTTCTAAGAAAAGCCTGGAATCCAAGTGTTTTTGTGAAACCTCATAGATTGGGCCACATTCGGCATGCGACCTTGGGTTTGATGCTGTTGACGTTCTGGTGTGACACCTTCCCCCAAGTACATTAGTGAGTGAACAGCTGGGCACAGAATAGCTCAGAGAGGAAAACCAGCTCACGCCACAAGCTACTGTGTCTGTCATGTGACCCACTGGTTTTTGGTCTGGAATTTTGCAGGAATGGTAGCTGGCCTTGTTCTGGAGTGCTCAGCCTGGGCTGCGCCTGGTTATAGGTCCTTCAGGGGAATGTGCTGATTTCAGCAGCCTGACAGCCCCGGGAGGCAGGTACTACTATTAGGCACGGAGGGGCCAAGTGACCGCAGTGAGGCGACAGACACGGTTTGCCTGGCACGGAGCCAGGGTTGGAAGCCAGGGTCTGAGACCAATGCCAAGCCGCCTTGCCACCACACCTGCAGGACAGCCTCTGAGAGCACTGTGCTTTCACGGCCCTTTCAGACCTTCTGTCACAGACTTCCCTTGTCCTGACCTTGAGATGGTGCTGTGTGGTAAGCAGGGCTGGTGACAGTTCCCATGTTGGAGGTAAGCCTGAGCCACAAGGAAAGGAAATCCACACCCCAGTGACACTGCTGGGAGCAGAGCAAGCATGCGAAGCCATCTTGGTTCCACCTGCGTCCTCATTATGTTGGCTTAGCTCCATGTGGGGCTCTCTTTCTGGGTCCCATGCTTCTGAGAGTGAGTTAGCCCCTCTTATTCATCAGGTTTGTTGAAACAGGGCAACAGGGGGCCCAGCAGATAAGGGGCTGGGGAAAGGGAAGGTAAACACAATTAAGCACCATTAGTGGGACTTGAAGTGTGAACGGAGTGACAGCAGTGTGAGAATAAATAATTAGGTTGGGGAGGAAGACCACAAACTCGGGGTCTGGGATCATGACTGATGCGCAGGGATGTGAGCCCGGGAGGCGATCACAGCGTAGCCCCAGCCTCGACTTCCTGTCTCTGAGAGCAACCCCCTCGGCGAGCCTGGCATTTGGGGACCCCCCACCCGCTCTTCTTCCAAGCAAACCCCGTCTCCTGAAATAGCTTTCTTTATTCCTCCTGCTATTCAGCACTTAGGCTAATAATAACAATAATATTAATAAGCTAATTTTTATTAAGGGATTTTATGAGCTTGGCATTATTTTAAGGGCATTATAGATTTTAATTTATTTAACAACCCTAGCAACTCAGAGATAGGTATATTATTATTCCCGTTTTACCTATGAAGAAGCAAGGGGCATAGAGAAGTGAAGGTCACTCAGAGGACTTTGAATGTAGATAGCATGGCTTAAAAGCCTGTGCCCTTGGCTCAGCAGGCCCCATACCCATCAGACTCATCCCTTTTCTCAAGATAATAGCTATTATCAGACAAGGGTATTTGTTTTCAGGCCTCTAGCTCTCTCTCTCTCTCTCTCTCTCTCTCTCTCTCTTTCTGTGTGTGTGTGTGTGTGTGTGTGTGTGTGTGTGTATGATAACATAGAAGGCCAGACAGTAGTATCATACACTATCTATTTTTTTCTACCTTCCTCTTTAAAATACATTTACATATTAATACACACAGATCCAGCCCATTCTTTTTTGTGTTGTGGTGGTAAAATATATATAACATAAAATTTACCATTTCAACCACTTTTTAAAAATTATTTTTATTTTTTCATACTAAGTCCCATTTTAACCATTTAAAAAAATATTTCATTTATTTGCTTGACAGAGAGAAACACAGCTAGAGAGGGAACACAAGCAAGGGGAGTGATGCGGGGGGAAGCAGGCTTCCTGCCGAGCAGGGAGCCGATCCCGGGACTCCGGAATCATGACCTGAGCTGAAGGCAGACGCTTAATGACTGAGCCACCCAGGTACCCCCCATTTTAACTATTTTTAAGTATACAGTTCGGTGACATTATATTCACATTGTTCCATAACCATTGCCATCATCCATCTCCAGAAGTTTCTTATTTCCCTAAACTGGAACTTTATGCCCCATAAACAAAAGCCTCCTCCCCTTGGCCCCTGGCAACCATCATTCAATTCTCTGTCTCTGTGAATTGACTACTGATAGCTATCTTATAGCAATAAAGTCATATACTACTTATTCTTTTGTGTCTGACCTATTTCCCTTAGCATAATGTCCTCCGGGTTCATTTATATTGTAGTATGGGTCTGAATTTCTTTCTCTTTTAGGCTGAATAATATTCCGTTGTGCGCGCGCACACACACATACACACACACACACACACACACACTCACACTCAATGGAATATTGTATATTCCAGTTGAGAATGGGTTGAGTTGCTTCTACCTTTTGGCTTTTGTGTCTAATGTAGCTATGAACATGGTGTACAAATCTGTCTTCAGAATCCTGCTTTCACTGCTTGGGGATCTATTTGGAAGTATAATTGCTGAACCATGGGGAGTCTCCATCATGTTTCCTTTGCTCATCCTTTTATACTGTTGTATAGTATTCCATTCCATTTGGTTTCACCTGCAATCAATGCTGCAGTAACTATCTTTGGACATGTCTTGATGCGCACACAGAACTGTTTAGCTAAGGTAAATACTGACCAAATAAATGCCCTGGGATTGAGGATAGTCTTGATAAACATGCATAATTTGACTGGACTAGGGGTTGGTCTCCTATGGGATCACCCACGATCTTATCTTCTGTTGCTTTAGCTGTGCACAGTGACTCCCCAAAGACCACGGCAGACCCAGCCCCCTGCTCTCACCCACTGAGAGACAGAAATGCAGTCCCTGCGAGCTGGGCTTCAGCTTTCTTTGCCTGTGCTAGGACTGTTTTGCAAGAGTAATGCTCAAGATCCATCATTCATGTCTCTTGGGAAGTCCCACCTTTTAGTCATGGATGCCAGCAACCCAATGGTTATTCCTACTTTCAGTTTGTGCAGTTTCTTCTACCAGAGTTATGTCCTCAGTACTTTCTGCTTAATCCATCCCATCTGTCAGCTATTCCTGCTTTGGTGCCACCTCTTCCATGAAGCCTTCTCTGTGTACCCCTACCCATTCTCGTCTCTCCCTTTTCTGAACTTAATAATGATGATAAGAATAAATGATAGTCACTGAGTCCTTTCTCAGGTGCCATATATTATTACAAAATTCTTACAAAAGTCAGGCACCTCAGTGGCTCAGTCAGTTAAGCCTCACTCTTGGTTTTGGCTCAAGTCATGATCTCAGGGGTTTTGAAATTGAGCCCTGTGTGGGGCTCTGTGGTCAGTGGGGAGTCTGCTTGGAGATTCTTTCCCTGTGCCCCTCTCCCCACATGCTCTCTGTCTTTCTCTCTCTCAAATTAATAAATCTTTGAAAAAAATTCTTACCAAAGTCCCGTGAGGCATACAGTATGGTTATTTACATTTTGTAGGGGAAGGAACAGAGGTGCAGTAGCTTGTCCCAAGGTACCATGCTACCCAATGGCAGGGTTGGTTCCAAGCTCAAGTAGTTAGACTAGGGGATCTTGAAACTCACATCATCACACTTCCTGCTCTTGCCACATTGCTGTCTGGATTCTTCACTTTGTCACATCAGCATAAACCATCTGGCACTGTCTCTGATGTCAACAAGGTTGGTGCCTTCCTCAAGAGTGCTCTGTCTTTTCCTTTCCTAATGTTTTAGGCACACAGCAGGTGCTTGGAGAATGTTTCTTGTCTTTGTCTCATTACCCTCTATGAGTGAATCTGCAGGCTGTTTTCCAGGAAAGAGGGTAAGTAATTTCCTGCCATCAGTGGAGGCAAACTGGTGGAAAAAGACTTATAAAGATGACAGCCAACTCAAGAAGCAGAATGAGTCATTGACCTTCACTTTCAAAAGGGAGTGATATTAATGTTAAATTATTAAAAATGTATTGAAACCTATAGGTGTCAGACTCTCAAGATAGGCAGACAAGGACACAGTCCCTGGCCTCAGGGGGCTCACAGTGGGGGACACTGGGAAAGAAAACCCCAGGGACAAGAAAGTGTGATTAATTCTAAGGCCAAGTCATTGAAATGAAGGGGCTCCTCATACTCATGGTATGTATTTCTGTGTGTGTGTGTGTGTGTGTGTGTACATGGGAAAGCATGTGTTGGCATTCATGGTTATGGGGATGTGTGAGTAGGCATGCATGTGTGACTCTACGTGAGAAATTGTGTGTGGGGCATTCATGGGAACGAGAGAGAATATGTGTGAGAAGGTGGGAGTAGGAACACATGTGCACGTTTGCATGTGTGAGTATGAGTGTTTAAATGAATGTGTGCTTGCCTGTGTGTGTTTGTGGCTAAATGGTAGGGTCAGCAAAGTCTTCCTAAAGGAGGAGCAGATTGTCTCAATTATGTGTTGCTAGGTAATAAATGATGAGAAGTAGTGGCTTTAAACAGCAATTATCTGTTATCTCACAGTCTCCTTGGGTCAGAAATCAGGGCTTAGCTGGGTGCCCCCCACCCCCTTCTCCAACAAGGCTAGCCTGCCGATCTCATCTGAAGGCTCAGCTGGGGAAGAATCTGCTTCCACAGTCACTCACGTGGTTATGAGCAGGACTAAGTCCTCATGAGCTATAAGACTGAGCCCACCTTCAACTCCTTGTTACGTGAGCCTCTCCACGGGACATCTCACACCATGGCAGCTGGCTTCCAGTGGGACAAGCGAGCTAGCAAGGGCAAGGCAGAAGAAACAAGATGGAAGCCAATCTTTTTGTGACCTAATTTTAAAAGTAACACCCATCACCTTTGCTGTATTCCATTTGTTAGAAGGGAGGCAGTGGGTCCAGCCTCCAGTCAAGGGGAGGGAATTACACAAGGGTGTGAATATCAGGAAAGGGGGTCTCTGAAGGCTGTCATAGAGGCTGCCTGTCTCATGGATACTTCCGCTGAGCCTTTACAGGTGACCAGAAGGTAACCAGGTGAATAAGAGGCACCACGGGTAGTTCTCGGGCAGAGAGGTGGGTGAGCAGAGGCCTGGGTATAGAAGAGCACTTGCTGCATTGGGGGAAAGCAGTGTGCTATGTGGCCAGCTCGTAGATAATGTGCGTGTGTGTGTTTGTGCGCATGTGTACTCACATGAACACGTGTGAACACATCTGTGGTTATAGGGAGACAGGAGAAAAGAGAAAAATCTAGAGCATGCCTTTGTCACATGGGTGATATTACCTACAGGGAGAAAAATTGGTTCTTGTGGGGAGTGAAAAATCTTAGTTTTTACAGTGATTTATGGTCCTCCGGAACTCAACTCTATCTGTCATGTTTAATTTTCATGAGAAGAGTCTCAGTTGATTTGGAAGAAATTGTCCAACCATATCCTTGGGCTGGGGGGGGGGGACAAGAAAAAGAAGCCAAGAAATATTTGTCTAGAGAAGTCAGAGAAACCTTTATTGAATTCTTATCACCTATCAGACTCTCAGTGTTACACGCTGAAGTGTTAAGTGTTTTGTATACATCCTATCGTTCAGTCTTATAACAAGCCAGTATCTTCTGCATTTTGGGGGGAAGGAAACTGGGGTTGGTGGTTTCTAATATGGCCCCCAATAACTGCCACCCTCTGGGCTGGACCTTGGAACCTGCTTCTAATAAATGGAATATGGTGGAAGGTGTGAGATATCATTATGTGATATCACTAGGTTATAAAGATGGATTTTGTTTATAACCTAATCACCTAAATGGCACTCTCTTCTGGCACTTTCTCTCTGGCTCTTCTCACGGGGTTGGTCTGATGAAGCAAGCAGGGCAGACCCATGTGGCAAGGAACCAAGGACACCTCCCGCCAGCTGTTGGCAAGGAAGTGAGGTCCTCTGTTCAATGGCCTTGGAGGAACTGGATGCTGCCCTCATCACAAGAGTGAGCTTGGGCTTGGAGCACACCCCCCCCCCCCACCAGCTGAACCTTCAGGTAAGACTGCAACACCTGGACTGTGGCCTGTGACAGATCCTGAACCCAGGAGCCAGGGCAAGCACGCCCGGATCCCTGCCCCATCAAAACTGTGAGATAACACACGTGTCGTTTTCGGTGTCTAACGTTCAGGATCATTTTGGGATGCAGCAGTAGATAACTACTACAGGAGCAGAGTGGCTCGTGAAGAGCCTCGCTGAAGGCCACACAGCTGGGATTCCAACCCTGGTGTATGAGCCCTCAGCCCTGCTCTCTTTAACACCGCCTCTGTGCCTTGAGCCACCCAAAATGCTGGCGGCAGGAGTGTGGTCCGTTTCAAGAAAGCGATGGCAAGCCTCTGAAAGTTTCTGGGAGCAATGTGGGGAAAGGGAAAGCACACATCCTCCAACCCATGATGGCTAGCCTAGGGGCTCAGGACATCTGGATCATGCTGGCAAGACCTTTGAATAGTTTCCTGAGCTGAGCTGAGGGTAAGAGGTGGAGAAATCAATGCCCGCATTGGTCTTCTTCTATCATGATTTTCTGAAGGGGTAGGAGAGCCCAAAGGAAGGCAAGAAGTACAAAGCTGGCTCAAGGTGCTATCACTGTGTTCGTGATAGTAGCAGGCGGGAGGGTAGTGATGATCTTATCTGAACTTGGATAGTCACTGCAGTGGGCCCGATCCCAACACACAGCCCCTTGTCCCACACAGGCAGTGTATCTCTGACCACCTGTGTCCCCAAATGAGTCACTTGGGAGGCTGATGCTTTTCATTTCCTTGTGACAATAGTGGAAGAAAATAGCTTTCCGGTTTCAGCCCCAAACTGATAATTAAAGGAACATTATATCGCCAGCAAGGGCAGAAGCATCCACCAATGACCTTCCAGAAAAAGGGAAAAAAATAATAAAAATAGCCTTGCTCCCTTCCATCCCTTTCTCTTTGTATGGAAATAGCTGACAGGTTTGTGAACAGCCTCGGCTGTTTATTGCAAAGGGGCGTACTTCACAGGTTGAGAGTTTGGGTTTGTTTTCCTATTTTTGCATGGACACAATGGTCCCATCTGCTCTCTCCATCTCTTTTGCTTCCTGGGGCCATTTTGTTAGAACATGCCTGAGGTCAGCTGCGGAGGGATTGTGCAGACCTACACAAGACCAGGCATCAGAATTAAGATATGGGGCTGGAATCTTCTAGATGGGTGAGCTTGGGCAGTTACTTGACTTTTTTGAGCTTTGGTTTTCTGACCCATGGGTAGTACCCACCACGCAGGTGCTCATAAAGATTAAAAGGATGATGCAGGGAAAGCACTTGGCTTAGTGCCTGGCATGTACTAAGCAATCTGACATTTTTAGCAAAATATTGACGCTAGTGGGGATTGGTGTAGGGGACAGTTGGGGATGATGGAATGGGGAAAGCCTGTAATCCCCCTGAGATCACACCCATGGATCTCATTCTGCTTACTTGAAAGGCAGGACGTCCTCCTAGGATGCCCACTTTTGGGCATTCCCTAAAAATCGGAACATTGCCATCCTGCTCTCCATGAGGGGCAATATTAATTGATGGTTATTAAAATGTGTGACATGCTCCAGGATCCACGCTTGTTCATATGTTCGGGGATTAAGGAGACCACAGATTGGTTTGTATTTGTCTTGGCTGTGTGGAATGGAGGGGCCAGTCTGATTTGTGTGTGTGTGGTGGGGCTCTGGAGTGTAAATTGTACCTGTGACTGGCATAGAGGTGGTCCCATCTTGAGGTAAGGGACTAGCCTTTGTAACGCTGTCAGCCTCTTATTGTTCCTGGGCTGCCTCCTGGGATAGAAGTTGGGAGTCTCTTGAGGAAGAAGGCAACTTACCAGAGAAGGGGACAGGTAGGAGGCATTAGAAATCAATCCCTATACAACCCCAGGAGGTGGGGATGAGTATATGTCCGGTAAAGGGGAGGTGGGTGGGCACCAGAAGAGCCCTCAACACTTCTTCATTCCCAAAAGATGGAGGCATGGTGGCCCTTGTTGTTTCTATGCAAACTCTTGTAAGATCATGGCTCGTGATGGAGGTTGTAGTGGGCTTATTGGCCAATTCAGCCTTTCAAGTGGTATCCTCTAGTTGGAGTTGATTTTTCTTCATTTCCACAGCCCTGTCAGTGTTGGGTGGTAGAAATGAGGGGTCTCTGAACTTTGCACAGTTCTTCTTGCCCTCTTCTAGGAATGAAAGCAGCCAGAAATATTGCCCATGCAGAGGCCAGAGAGACAAGATCCTGGGGCTATTTGATGTGAGAGAAATTGCTGTAAAAAGCACATTACCACAAAGACAGAGAACAGGATGTCACCAAGAAGTCCCTAGGGAAGCATGGGGCCTTGGCACCTCATCAGAAAGCTTCACAGGGGTGTGAATAGAATTCTTCCCTGTGCTAGAGATTGAGCAATTCCTGTCCACAAGATTTGCTGCAATTTGGTTTTGTCCTTGCAGATAAAGTGAATGGATGTTAGAATTCAACAGATGAAGTCCCTTTAAGCTAGGGATATAACAGCAGAGGACAAGAAGAAATGTCTCAGGGCTGTAGGGGCTGAAGAGAGTCCCTGGAATCAGGGGAGATGTGGAGTCAAAAGAAGTTGTGCCTCATAAGCTAAAGTCCCCAAAAGGGCACCAAGCAAGCAATCCTCAAAGCAGAGATTAACCTGGGAACAGCCCATCATTGTAACTGTGGTGTGGAAAAGGGGAAGCAACATGGGCAAATGTTTGGAATGGGAGTTGTGGGTGAGCTCATCTTTCTGTCTACCTACCTATCCAACCATCCATCATCCATCTTTCTATCCACCTGCCCACATAGTAATCCATCATTCATCCATCCACTCACCATCCATCCATCCATCCACCCACTCATCCATCCCTCTACTCATCATTCATCCAACCACTCATTATCCATCCATCCATTCATCCACCTATCCATCCATCCATCATCCTTCCCTTCCTCCCTCCCACCCTCCCTCCATCCTCCCATTCCTTCCTTGTCATTAATTTCTAAAAATGGAGTAATTAACACACTCACACAGAAGAAATTAAAATAGAACAAAAGAGTAAAACATTAAGCCCAATACTTTAGCAACTTGGTTTCCCTCCCTAGAAAAAAAGTTACTAGTTTCTTTTAGTTCCTTCTTGGTAATTTGTTGTGTGTACACAATGTATCCGTATATACAAATGTCAGCAAACTACACTCTCTATCCTGTGCCTTGGTCTTTTAGCATGTCTTAAAGACACAGATGATAGCTGTGTCATCTTTCACAAGCTTTGGATGTGCCATCTATGTTTCAAAAGCCACGGTGGCTGCAAATAATCACAGACACTGGCTTTGAAAAGTTCTGCCAAGTGGCTTCCCAGAAATCAAACAGCAGTAAGATCTAATTTTTTACTTCCTGTCTGAGTAGGAACTGCTGACGTTTTATTCATCTGCATAACTTGGTCAAACATTGTTTTCTTTCTTGCTTCTCCAATCCTCCAAATAAACTAACAGACATTTTCCCATGGATGTTGCTGAATAAACAGTTTTCCACTACAGAGACATTAACAATTTACCTGTTGTTATTCTAAGCGTGCTCACACCTATTGATGAAAGAGGGCTCCCTTTATCCACAAACATAATTGGGTTTTCAGACCCACTTTATCATTTCCCCCAACTTCAATTCTGAAACATTTCAAATCTCTAGGAAAGACAAGTGAATGGTATGATAATCTTCTTTATACCTTTCATTTAGATGTATCAATTGTTAACGATTTAATAATTTTGCCATGTTTTTCATTTTTTCCCCACACTATTTGAAGATTGCAGACATTATGATCCTTCATCTCCAAATACTGCAGTCTGCATCTCATAAGAACAGGGTATTCTCCTATATAACTGCAATACCATTATCATGCTCAAAAATGGAATAGTGGATATTATAATTTTCTCTAAAGTAGAGT
The DNA here is from genome assembly GCA_004023965.1 of Spilogale gracilis. Classification (NCBI taxonomy): domain Eukaryota; kingdom Metazoa; phylum Chordata; class Mammalia; order Carnivora; family Mephitidae; genus Spilogale; species Spilogale gracilis. The sequence goes on from PITA01001086.1 coordinate 97,971, forward strand.
TTATATTCAAATTTTCTCAATTATCTCATTATTTTCCTTTGAAGCAGTTTTCTTTTTCTTTTTTCTTATTTGATCAGGTATACAGTCAAGAATTCCATATTGCATTTTGTTTTCATGTCTCTTAGGTTTTTTTTTTTTAGATTTTATTTTATATGACAGAGAGAAATACAGCTAGAGAGGGAACACAAGCAGGGGGAGTGAGAGAGGGAGAAGCAGGCTTCCCACCGAGCAGGGAGCCTGGTGCAGAGCTTGATCCCAGGACTCTGGGATTATGACCTGAGACGAAGGCGGATGCTTAACTGAGCTACCCAGGTGCTACTCTTAGGGTTTTTTAAATTGAGAATGTTCCCCATACTCTCCTTCCCTAGACTTTACTCTTTCTGTCTCTCATGACATTAGCATTTTTGAAGAACCAGCCAATTGTCTTTTAGAAAGTCCAATAACTGGGATTTGTCTGATTATTTCTTTATAATTAGACTGAGGATAAGCCTTTCTGGCAAGCGTAATACACAAGGAATGGTCTTTACTGCTCACCATGTCATAGCGGGAGGCACCCAAATATCAGTGATGATCCAATATTGGGAAAACTCCATCTGAGCACTGAGGCTGTATCTCCTCCATCTCCCCCTGCAAAGGTACTTTTTCCTTTTTCTAATTAACAACCGAGGCCACCTGACCATTCTGTTCCCAAAGGCCTTTCCTCAGTGGTTTTTGCACCTATTCAAGATCCTTGTCTGAATTACTGCTAACACTGGTAGTTACAGTCTTCTAATTTTATCACTCATGTAACATTTAGTAACCAATATTCCTGTGTGAAGAAATGAAGGAATGGGGGGGGGTGTCCAACTAGGAATTGAGATTGGTGGGTCAAAGAGTAAGTGCATATGTAATTTTGTTAGATATTGCCCAATTTCCTTCCATAGGGATTGTACCATTATGGATGCCTACTAGCTATAATGTACAAAGTACCGACCTCCTCACAGACTTGCCAGCAGAATTTTGAATGTGTTGATTCGACAGGTGAGTGTAGAGTATAGTTTGTGTTGTTTTTTTTTAAAGATTTTATATATTCATTGGAGAGGCAGAAGAGGGAGAAATTTGGGGGGGGGGGTGCAGAGAGAGAGAGAGGGTGTGGAGAAGCTGAGTGGAGAGCCTGACTTAAAGCTTGAACCCAGGACCCCGAGATTATGATCGGAGTCAAAGTCAGACATTTAACTGACAGCCACCCAGGCACCCCCAGAGGACTGTAGTTTTAATTTGCATTTCCCTTTTTATCAATAAAGTTGAGCACTTTAAAAAAAAAAGATTTTATTTATTTGACAGAGAGAAACACAGCCAGAGAGGGAACACAAGCAGAGGGAGTGAGAGAGGGAGAAGCCGGCTTCCCACTGAGCAGGGAGCCCGATGTGGGTTTCGATCCTGGGTCTCCGGGATCATGACCTGAGCCGAAGGCAGTCGCTTAATCAACTGAGCCACCCAGGCACCCCAGTTGAGCACTTTTTAAAATGTAATCATAGTTCTTCATTTTAATTCATGGTTTTTATAATCTCATAACTTTAGGGTTAATTTTGAGAATTCTCTTTCTTTTGCATGTCTTTATTCAATGAATTACAATGACTTGATATTTCCTTTCTCCTAATATTTCTTGAATCTGGTCTTTCCTTTCTATCAATGCATGGCTAACATCTTAGGCATTGTGCCAACGTGGTTGTGAGATACACTCTCTGGGCTCTGGGCTTTTGGACCCTCTGTTGCCTGAATGATCTTAGACTTCTTAACATTATCATAAAAGTTTTGGAGGTTCTGTTGATTTTTTTTTTAAGAATCATTTTTTTTTCCTCTAGTCTTCAGATTGGATCATTTCTCTTGACCCATGTGCAAAGTAAACTGCTATTTCCCTTCCGCTGTTAACTTGTCCATTGAATTTTTTATTTTACATGCTGTATTTTTTAGTTCTATAATTTCTACTTTTTTTGCATTTTTTCCTTTCCTGCTGAGATTTCCTATCTTTCATTGTCATGAGCATATTTTCCTTTATATCTTCAAGCAGTTATAGTAGTTCTTGAGAATGGGTTACATTTTCCTCTTTCTTTTTTTTCTTTCTTTTAAAAAGATTTTATTTATTTATTTAGCAGAAAGAGAGATCATAAGTAGGCAGAGAGGCAGGCAGAGAGAGAGGAAGAAGCAGGCTCCCTGCTGAGCAGAGAGCCGGACTCAGACCTCCATCCCAGGACCCTGAGATCATGACCTGAGCTGAAAGCAGGGACTTTAACCCACTGAGCCACCCAGGCACCCTACATTTTCCTACTTCTTTGTATGATGAGTAATTTGGATTTATATCTTGGACATTGTGAATATTATATCATGGAACTTAGATTCTTCTACCTTTCCAAAGAATGTTGATTTTTTTTTAAAAAAAGATTTTATTTACTTATTTGAGAGAGAGAAACAGAAAGTGTGAACTTGGGAGGGAGGCAGAGGGAGAAGAAGACTCCCTGCTGAGCAGGGAGCCTGATGCAAGACTTGATCCCAGGACCTCGAGATTATGACCTGAGCCAACAGCAGATGCTTAACCCACTGAGCCACCCAGGCACCCAGAATGTTGATTTTTTTTTTTTTTTAAAGCAGGCAATTAACTTGGCTGAACTAAAGCTGCAAAGTCTTGTCTCCTGAGTGGTGGCTCATATCTCAGTTCAGGTTTTTTGTTTGTTTTGTTTTATTTTGTTGTTTTTTTTAATAGTATCTGGAATGTTTGGAATCTCCCCCATATAATTCAGTGACTAGATAGCGATTTGTGCAAAGGTTATGTACAAAATTTGAGGGCCTTCCCTCTGCAACTCTTCCTTTCTGAATTTTGTTCTACCCGTCACTCTCCAGTGGCTGTGGCTATTCGGAACTCTGTCTTCTGGTTGTTCAGGCCAGAAAGATTGTGGGGATTTTTGTTTTTTGTTTTAAAGATTTTATTTATTTATTTGACAGAGAGAGACACAGCTAGAGAGGGAAGACTAGCAGGGGGAGTGAGAGAGGGAGAAGCAGGCTTCCCACCGAGAAGGAGCCCTATGTGGGGCTCGATCCCAGGACTCTGGGATCGTGACCTGAGCTGAAGGTATGCGCTTAACGACTGAGCCACCCAGGTGCTCCAGATTGTGGGGTTTTAATCAGAGTTTTAGTTTTCTGTGCAGCACTGACTGGGGCCTGCCCTCATGCTGAAAAACATAAAATTGCCAGGAACTGACCTCTCCTGCCGTTCCTTTCTTCCACATGTCACCTCTTCCCTCAATTCTGGCTGCTTAGGTTGACTTTCCAGTGCCTACCTGTAGCTCGAGCTGTCCTCGGCCCCCTAAGTTTGTTGTTGCTATTTATGGGGTGACCAGTCCAATAGGAGCTTACTCAACAATAAGAAGAACTCCAGGGGCACTCAGTTGGTGAAGCGTCTGCCTTCAGCTGAGATCATGATCGCAGGGCCCCAGGATCAAGTCCTGCATCAGGCTCCTTGCTCAGCAGAGAGCTTGCTTCCCTCTCTGCTACTCCCCCTGCTTGGGCTCTTTCTCAAATAATAATTTTTAAAAAATCTTAAAAAGAACCCCAATAAGTAGAACTCCAATAATCAATCCTTTAAAAACATTTTCAGCTTTTCCCTCTTTGTCAAGAGCTGGCTCATCTTTGACTTGTCATATGTTATTGGTCAGGATGCCCAATAACGAGCGTTTCAAAAGTGCATTCAGGTTGCTGTTCCTTGATCCCTCTGGGGAAGGACCCAACCACAGAGTTTTTATTTAACTGTGGAAAATGAAAACATCAGTGTGCTGTTTGAAAATAAGGAGGGTATTTAAAAGAATAACGAGCATGTGGGACCCCTGGGTGGCTCAGTCAGTTGAGCGTCCGACTCTTGGTTTGGTTCAAGTCATGATCTCAGGGTCTTGGGATCGAGCCCTAAGCTGGGCTCCCCGCTCAGGGATGAGTCTACTTGAGATTTTCCCTCTCCCTCTGCCTGTCCCCCTGCTCATGCGCCTGCTTCCTCTGTTTCTCTCAAATAAATAAATGAAGCTTTAAAAAAAGAATAACGAGCACATCTAATGATTAGTATTTGCATACTTAGTCAGTGGAGGATGGCATTAAGAGCATGTTCTAAAGAAATACAAGCCCTTAAGCCAATTGAGTATCATCTTATCACCTTGCATTCTTTATTACCTGTAGTTGCTAAAATTGATTCTGGTTTTTCTTATTTTGCTTATAGAAGCCCCCTTCTACCTGCTCGTATCCTAGCTTTAGGTTTGTGCACAGGTTTCCTAGCAACCGGGGTAATGATTGCAGCGAATTTTTTTTTTTTTTGTATTCCAGTATACTATGCTATTTTTGAGTACCAAAATACCATTTTTTAAAAATGTAATACTGTTATTGTGGTATTTTAAGAAGTCTGAAAGCTGAATCATTTACATCTTGAGACATTCCAAGAGACTTTTTTGCCGCATTAAAAATTCTAATTGAACAAAAGATCATTTAGAAAACATCTTTCTCATCTCCGTTATCCTCAAGAGAAAGAACGAGTTATATTTGACAAGGCAAAGCTTGTGTTGCAGAGATAATATTAATAAAAATTCTCCATGGAAGCAGGTCGTGCCTATGACAGTCTTGAAACAGCTGCGGGTAACACGGCCACAGGTGATGAACATGATTCTGGGACTGTACTGACAAAATGAAAGAACAGGAATTGGTAGCAATTTCCTTAAGACAAAACCCCTAGGCACCTATCAATAAAAATTATACTCTCTGGGAAGAAATAACTTATTCCAAGAGATCTTAAAGTTATTTGAGTATGAGGCTGTTAAAGGAGAATATTTGGACTAGCTTACTCTCTTCTCTCCTTTCCTCTGATGTGTACGTAGGCAAAAACATTTTTAAAAAAGATTTTATTTATTTATTTGACAGAGAGAGACACAGCGAGAGAGGGAACACAAGCAGAGGGAGTGAGAGAGGGAGAAGCAGGCTCCCTGTCGAGCAGGGAGCCTGATGCGGGGCTCGATCCCAGAACCCTGGGATCATGACCTGAGCCGAAGGCAAGCACTTAATGACTGGGCCACCCAGGTGCCCCAGACATTTTTCTTTCAAGTTTTTTTTGTTTTTGTTTTGTTTTCTTTTGTTTTAGAGAGAGAGAAAGTAGGGGTGGGCAGAGGGAGAGGGAGAGAGGAGGAAGCAGGATCCAAGCCCAGTGTGGATCCTGATAGGGGCTCAATCTCACAACCTCGAGATCATGACCTGAGCTGAAACCAAGAGTCAGACACTTAACTGACTGAGCCACCCAGGTGCCCCACAAGCATTTTTTTATAGCTGGAATATTGTTCATAGTAAAATACTTGGGACTCAACTGTGACATCATTATACATACTTTAATTTTAATGATTGCACATACAGAATCAAATAACTTTTTATTTAAAAATTTCCCAGTTATTTAAAATTCTTTTTATTTTTATTCAATGTCGAATTTGTTATGTTCATCATCCCTTATTAAATTTTACTTGCTAGTAATTTGTATTGCATATGTAATGTGTACCAGTTATATTTTATATCTCCTTGTAGGGCTTAACATTTTTGGAGTATTTATAAATTTATGTATTCAAAATGTATTGGATAATTCATTGCAGTGATTTAAAATCATTTTACTAATTCCATGCACTTTTTGATAATATAATGGTATTAAATACAAAATGCTGATATGGTCATATTCCTCTGGTACCTGGACTCGTTTATTCAGCCAAGAGGAGTGTTATACCTGCCAAGCCAGTGTTAAATTCCCAGTTGAAGATTCTTATGTGTTCTGTTAATCCCAGAAGGGCAGGGAGAGGGCAAAGTGCTCAGTTCATGGTCCTAATAGGCACCCTGGCGAATGAGAAAGAGAATGAGTTCAGGTGTTAAACAGAATGCAAGCCCAGGTTTATATCCCAGTTAAAGAATTCCCTTCTCTGAGCCTCAAGTCCTCTGTCTGTGTAGGAGGGATGATTCCTCTCCCTCTCCAGGTTGTTCATCATTGAAGGAGGATGTCTGTCAAGGGAAGCTCCTGGTAGGCACTCGGCCTGTGTTAGTTCCCTTCTCACCCTCCCTCCCTAAAAGAGGCTTTCTCTCTTCTAGAAGGTACCTGTGAACAGGAATGGAATTGGGAACACTATGGCTAGAGTGGGGTGTAATATGTCCGATGACACATGACTCCATCAGGGGCAAGTGGGTGTCCCTGACAGCCCAGAATGGAGCTCACCATGGTGGGAGGTAAAACCCACAGTGGAAAAGTGAGTGGGGGATCTTAGCTGGAAAGCAGGCTGCCTGGACTCACATTGAACCCAATGCCTTTCTCCTTTGAATGCATGTCAACGGGAAGAGTAAATCCAAGCCGTGGGCATGGTGATGCGGAAGCCTCCCTTGTTTTTGGAAGCATGTTGAGGACACGTAGAAGGAGCCGGCAGGGCCCGGGAAGTTAGTTGCTTGTGTTGAAGGGTGTCTGGGAGGAGCCATTGGGGCAGAGAAGCAGCGTTTCTGCTGTTCCTTTGAAACTGAGTTAGACCTTGCCGTTGGCCTCAGAAAACCTCCAGTTAACCGTTTCCCAGAGACATCAGGGCACATCGTACCGACTCTCCCCTTGTTAAATAATTCAGAGGTCAGCAAGCTCAGCATGCCATGGATACAAGTGTGAGGGGCTCATTATTTGCAGCGATTCCAAGTTTATCAGAGTGTAAACTCTGGTCTGTTTATCTGATGCCATGACGTAAATCTAATTGGTTTGAAAACTTTGGCTGACCAAACCCATCTTGTTCAGACTCTGCCCAGGCTGTGATGAGCCATCCCTGCGATGTGCCCTGCACCACATCGCCAAGTCAGTTTTAAAAATACTGGTGACATTGTTTATTTAACTGAGGCTTTGTGCCTGGGCTTCTTAAACAGACCATCCACGGGATGGAGATGTGTATTACAGAGTTTTCACACGCCCTCCCCCCACTGTCCGGGTCGATCTGTTCCACTCTGTTGTAAGAGCTTGAACCTTCTCACCTTTCTGCCCTGACCATGATTTAACCCGAAATCAATTAAAGCCTGGCCAGAGGAAGGTAGAATGGATATGTCACAGAAGCCTGATGATGCCTGGGCAGGGCAGGGCAAGGCAGGGCAAGGCAGGACAGGTGTGGGTAGAGGGAGGCAGTGGCTAAGAAGTGTGGAGCCCTCATTGGAGTCCAAGCTGTGAGGTCTTTACCTTCTCTGTCTGGGTCTCCCACCCTTCGAGATCTCATTGCTTTCCCTTAATGCCCAGCTGTCTTTGAATTAACAATACTGACCACCACCTCCTTCCAGTGACTGTACACTTTCAGAGTTAAGGCACACTCTTTCCTCACTTCTGGACCTCCAACCTGTTGTGCCTCCCCTCGACTCTGTGACTTAGCTGCCCTGAGGGGCTCATGGTCGTCACTGACTTAGCAGGCCACGTAGCATGGCAACCCAATGTGCAAGATTTGGAGGGAATGGCCTGGGTTTGAATCCCAGCTCTTCCAGCTGGATGCTTTTGGATATATCACCTGTCCTTTTTGAGTCTTAGTTTCCCACTCTGGAATGATGATAACAATGGTACCTACCACCTAGGATCATTGTGAGGACTCAGAGCTGGTGCATGTAAAGGGTTAGCACAACCCCCACGCGTGGTCAGCAGTGAGCAGCAGGACTGTCGTAGTGCTCCTCTGAGCTGATGCTCTTATGGTGTTGGTTTGTGAATGTGGCTGGAGACTGGTGATCAGGTATGGTTCCAGAGAGTCTCCTATACAATGAACACTTACTGAGTGCCCCCTGTGTGCCAAGCACTGTCCTAGCATGAGGCACACAATGGATAAGATCTTCCTTCTCAAGGATCCGGTATTCTAGTCTATGAAATGATGGATCAATGGTTATAGAGACAGGAAAGGAGATCCATGAATATAGATGGATAAATGGGGACTTGGATATATGGCTTAAAGTAAGAGAACACCTAACCAACAGTAGCTGAAATCATAAATCAGCCATTATTTCCTAGGATAGATGGTGCTGCGGTTTGCGATTCAATGATGTCACCAAGGATCCAGTATGCTTCAGTACTTCAGCTCTACTTCTCTTGGTGGGTGGATTTTCATCCTTTGGCTTATTGTTTCATGGTCACAGAATGGCTGCTGAAGTTCCAGGCATCACATCTGACTGTGATTGTGGTTCAAGGGGGAAAGGTAAGGAAGGAAATTAAAGCCTTTCTACTCTTCTGATTCTCCCTTTTATCAGGGGGAGCAATCTCTCCCAGAAACCTCTTACAGACCTTCCTTTACAGCTCATTGGCTAGAATCTACCTGGACCGTTCACTGGCAAAGTGGAAAAGGACTACTGTGATGGGCTTACACTGATATCACATCTCCCTTGGTGCTGCACACTTTGCAATCTGAACAAAAGCAACTTTCAGTCGCCAAGAAGGAAGGAGACATGGATGTTGGGTGGGTGACCAACGGCTTCTGCTTCCCACCTGGCCTGAGAGTCTCTTTGGTAGAGAGAAATTAGAGGTCCCAGCTGAAGGGTCCATTTTGGGATACTTAGGGTTTAAGACCTGTAGATTCAGTGGGTTGTTCAACAGTGAGTTGAGGAGGGGGCTTTCTCCCTTTCTGCTGCATGGGATACAGAGGTGGCATCTGGTAACTGTGGAGTGGCAGGGGACGGGAAGCAGCAGTTGTGCTGGAAAGGAAAACAGACAAGTCAAAGCAGCACTGGGGCCCCTCTCTTTCCGGCTGTGGGCATCCAGGTAAGTGCCAGAAAAACATCTGCAAAGACTCCTATACCCTGGGGTTCTGCTGGACTCCTCTTTGGACATCCACAGGCAGAAAGCCTGAACCTAGGACCCTACAGCCTCTTCCCAGGCTTTGCTAGTGCCCTTCATGTCTCCATCCTCACCACACACCCTGATGACTTATTGGTTGGTATACATGTCTTTACTGCTAGACTCCTGCGGCAACTAGCCCATGGCTTCATGGCACAGGGGCTGGTCTTTTTTGTTCTCTGACCTCAGGGTCTAGCTCAGTGGCTGGCGTATGGCAGGGGCTCAATAAATATATAGAGAAAAAATGAATGAAGATTCACAAAGCATTCACAAAGCATAATGGAAATGCAGAGGGAGTAGCTAACTCGCGGGAGAGTCACATGAGGAGGTGATGACAGGTATTAAGAGACTAGTAGGAATTTTCCAGATGGAGAAGGAGGGTGGGTTTGCAGGAAGAGCAAGGAACAGGTGCAAATGCCTGAGGCATGGAAGAGAACAGTGTGCTTGCAGAGTGATTTGTGCAACAAATCTGGGGAAAGCTGTTAAGGTAGGGCGTGGTGTCAACGAATCCAAGGGGGTTGGCAGAATCAGTGCAAAGGACCTCATGAGCTATGCTTGGTGGTGGGCTTTACCCTGAAGGTCGTTGGAAGCTACTGGGTGTTTGTGAGCATGTGGATGAGATGGTGAAATTTGTGTTGTAGGAAGATGACTTTGGCAGTGGTGGCCTGAGGGGTAGGAGTCAAGAGAGGAGGCTGGACTGGGAGGATAGTAATGCTCACTGCCATATGTCTGCTGGATGGTCCCCATCGTTACTGCAACTCCTGGTGCAGGGAGAGGGATGGTGCTACCCCCCCTTACACCAGCCCTGCTCCCACCATGAGGGACAGCCTGAGGAAGGGGTGCCAGTGCCAGCATGGATCGTGAGGGGACTTTCCATGACCTTATCTGTCATTCAGGGGACTGGCTGGGAGTCACTGGGGGACATCTCCTCCTCCTCCCACCAGATGGGGGTGCTTATCCTGACTGAGGCTCTGCTCCCCTATCTGGCTTCGAAGACAAGTTAAACCAATTTGGGAGAAGTCTGGGATGGAACCAGGAAGGGCAATCAATGGAGTTATTATGAAAAAATTCAAGGTAGGCTGGGCTCCTTGGGGAAATCACCTGCTGAAATCCACAGACAGCATCTGCGTGCCCAATGGTGTCTGGAGGGCAGGCTTTCAGGTAGAGCCAAACTTTGAAGGTGGACAAAGTCATGGACCCACCATTTCTTGAGGATCTGTTATGTGCCAGGAAATGTCTTGCTTAATCCTTATGCAACCCTCCCAGGGAAGTGTTATTACTTTAATTTTCAAAAGAAGAAACTGAGGCAGAGCGAGATTAAGGACCTTACCTAAGGTCACGTAGCAGAGTCCCAGTGCAGGCAAGGGCTGAACTGGTTCTTCTGGACCAGCTGCAGACTTTGCTGGTTTTGTCCCAGATACAGCGTTGCTGCCGAGGTTACCTGGATGCCCACCAGAGCCGAGGTCCCTGTGCCAGCAAAGTAGCCAGTGCTTCTAAACCCCCCACAGTGCCAAGCCCTGGCATTGCGTCATCTTGAATCCTTGCAACAACCCATCCTAAGTGAAGGTATTCAGCTCCATTTCACAGATGAAGAGCTGAGGCTCCAAGAGCTGAAAGGACTTGTTGGAGGTCACATTATTTGTAAGTCATGAAGGCTGGTCTGAATCCAGTCTGAGCTCAGCATGGCAGCTCATCTTGCTTCCTCTTTCTCCCTCTGCTGCTCTCCCTGAGGACAGCACCTCTTGCCTGCCCGGCTTCCCCCAGGACTTTCTTCCTCCCTGCTCCTCCCAGGGAGAGCCCACACCCCGTGCTTCTGCTTGGACCTGTCTGTGAATGAGCTGAGAAAGTGAGCGTGTGCGGGTGTGTTAAAATGAGCCAGCAGGTTGTCCAAGCAGAAGTCTCTAGACGGCAGTGTGCAATGCTATTGACAGAGTCAATTACTGTAGCTCCAGGGAAGGGTTGTTTAGCATCTTGAAAGAATTAACCAACCAGTGCATAATTACAGCAAATGAACCGCCTCTTAATTATATCCGTGTTTCCATTATACATCCCGGTGTGTACAGCTCCTGCAAGGCTCGGCTCCAGGTCAGTCCATCCCCTGTGCCACAGCCAGCCTCGAGGAGAGGACCGCAATGCTGTGCATGTGGCAACAGCTACTCTTCTTGAACTTTTAACGTAAAGGTCATGTTTTAGCTTGTGGACATTTCTGCCAGAAATGCAGGAAAAGGGCAAAGTGGTTTCAACAGGCCCCAGCCTCGCCGCGCTCCCACAGAGCTGTCTTCCACCAGATCTAGTTAAATTCAATAAGAATAGCTCCCTAAACCTGTGTAACCCCTGCTCGCCAGACACTTTCTGGGATTCTCACCTGCACAGGATACATTGTTATTCTCCATTTTACAGATGGGAAAACTGAGGCCTAAAGGTGATAGGGACTCATCCAAGGTCATCCGTGTAGTGGACTGCAGAAATAATATTGAACCCAGGGTCTACCTCAAATCTGAGTCTGTGCTTTGTGCTGGGAGAGCAGGCCACCCACTTCTCCAGGTCAACCCCATGCATATCTGGGGGGACTACTCTGCCCATCCTGTCCTAGGCTGTGGGCACTCGGCAAAGCTCACCACTTGTCTAAGGCGTCTCCGCCCTTGGCTGTGGTGAACCCATCCCTTAAGGGCTAGTTAGAGGTCGTCTGAAACCTCATTTTAGGCAGTGGCCAGCTTTGCCCAAGGTTTCTGAGAAGTCCTTGGGAGGCCTCATTTCTTGCGTTGGGCTGTTTCCGGCCCTCTGGGTGGACTCTTCCGGTCGTTTCCGCTCCACGTGGGGCAAGTTTGCTTCAGTGTGAAGGCCAATGAAGCAGGTGTTCTTTCGCTCTACCGCCCACTGGCTAGCTGCAGCTCACACCTGACCTGGGAGTACACAGAAGGTTTCCGGGAAGGTGAGGAGCTGGATTATGGGGCTGAAAGTCCAACAATTTTCCACAGACTATTAGGCATCCTGTTGTGTGTAAACATTTTATTCAAGTTCATACAGAAAGTAAATCATGAATGTACAGCCCATTGAGTTTTCCACAAAGTGAACACACCCTTGTGTAACCAGTGCCTGGACCGGAAATGGAGTATTCTAGCACATGACAACGTCCCGCCCCTTCCCAATTCTTCCCCTTTCCGTGCACTGTGCATACAGAATTCGACTGATAAAAAAAGAACATTTGCTGGGTGCTAAATGCTTGATGGGCCTCATCTCACTTTATCCCCCCATTCACTCTAAGAGAAAGGTACTGTAACTGTCCCCATCCTCAGATGTGGATATCAAGGCTTATGTTAATTTGCCCAAATTGTTTCTGCAGGTGGTGGAGGCAGGATCTGAGCCTGGGGCCACCGCACTCCAAGGTCCCAACTCTTACTTTCTAGCCTGGGAAAGAATTGTGCCCTTGGTTCCCCTGATATTCCAAGACCTCACTGAATGCTAATTCCTCTTTCCAGAAGTGGGATCTCGTAGAGGTATTTGGTGTCTCATAGGGTGCAGGGCATCCAGAAGGCACCTAATAAATGTCAGCTGGATGAATGACTAAACCGAATGCCATTGTCTAAGGCATAAGTTGTCTACTCAGATCCAGGCTTGGAGAGAAAAAGCTACACAAAGGACAAGAGTTTGTAGCTCTTTTCAAGGAACCGACCATTTGCCCATCTCTGCCTGGGCGGCTGTGGGTTGCAAGGCATAAGCAATCCTTAGGGCTTTGCTGCCTCAACATTTCCTCATGTTAATTTGTGGTAAGAGGACATGATAAGAAATAAACAAAGGGATGAGGTGGGGAAGACTTTTTGGCTCCCCTCGGGGGAGGCACGCAAGATGGATGGAGTGCTCCACTGTCCTCTCAAAGTTCATGCTGTTTTTGCTCCAGAGTCGTTTCCCCAAGTGATTTATTGTGCTATCTAGAAAATCAATTTTTCCCCTCAAGCCCACAGAGGAGTCTCCGTGTTTCAAAACACATTTGTGTCCTTAAAACTAGCATATTCAGTCTTACTGCTTCTGGTATCTGTAAGCAGATCCATTCCGTGCTATTTTTAGAGTCATTTCCAAAAAAAAAAAAATAATAATTTACTTTTCATTGTGGAGTCTGTCAAGCTAAGTGGAGTTATTTTCTTTCTTAAGTTGGACGAGTGAATCCAGTCCCTAAAACATAGGGATTTAAAACTGTTCCTGCAGACATGGAGCTGTTGAGTTTATCTTGTAGATTAAAATAACAAGGACTCACCAGAAGATCTTTGTGCCCAATGCACTTTGTTACCATCTATCAGATCTATTTTCTTAAGCAGTCAGAGCTGTTTGTACTACTAATAATAATAGCTCCACTGAGAATTGCATTTGGGTGCCAAAAATAGCTCCTTTCTTAGGGTCTAGGATTTTCCAAAGCCTAAGTTAAGAGCATAGACTTTGGAGTTGCCTGTACCAGGATTCAAATCTGGACAAGCCATTCAACCTCTTTGGCTTCGGTTTCCTGATCTGAAAAACAGGAAGGCTATTACTACCTGTCCAGTCATGTTACATCAGGGACTAAGCAGGGGAAGGCATGAGTGTCAGGGTGCATGTCTCTAAGAGATAAAGAAAGCATCAGGTCTAGGACCCATGATTCTTTTAGAGACCCACAAAAATGTTTCCATTTTAATTTTTTCAAATCAGAAGAAAAAATATGAATGTGATAATGAATACATAATAAATCTAGCCCAGATTATATTTGTCTTTATATCAACACAATCTTAAAACATACTTTTCAGTATTTTTCATGAAGGAAGGAGCCCATGAAGGCAAACGTGTGTAGGGATCCAGGAAGGTCATAAGTAGCCCTGGTGTGTATCAGCTGGACCCAATAACAATGGCTTCAACAAATGGCAGTAAAAGAAGTCCAGAGGTTGGCAAACTGAGGTTAGTTGAGCAACTCCTCAGTCCTTAAGGCCCTGGTCTTTTACTTTTCTGTAGCACCTCTCTCAAATTTGCCTCATGGTCCAAAATGGCTGCCAGAGCATTAGGCATCATGTCTGCATTCCAGGCATCAGGAAGAAAGAAGGGGCAACAGGCAAAAGGAATTTACTTCTCAGCTAAGGCAGCTGTCTTTAAGGAATATTCTAAGGATTTCTACACAACACCAGATTTGTGGTCCCAAGGCTACAGCTTAGTTGTGGGATGGGGGTGGGGTAGGAAATGTCATGTTTTGGTTGGATGCATTGCCTTTCTACATAAAAGGTGAGTTTAAACCCAAAAAGGGAAGGATAGGGCCAGGGCATGCAATTCAGAAGGAAGGAGACAGTAGCTTTCTTTATGGGGAACACCTTGACCACGAGAGACACAGGAGAGAGCTGGGCCAACAGAGTCCTCCTGCCAGGTCCCTCACTTGTGATGTGGAGTTTATCTGGGTCTGAAAGGGGTGAAGCATCCCTGCACCCATGGGGCTCTGATCCAGTGGGAGGGTCAAGAAGGAGGGATGGAGGGAATCTGGCAGATCTGTGCACCCTGTGCCCCATACAGTGGGTCCCCTCCCTCTACCAGCACTCTCTGTAAAATAACCCTTCCTTGGAAAAGCTGTCCCTGACCCTTAGATCTAAACATCCAGCCTCCTTTCCCTCTGTCCCACTTTTACTCACCTTTTGATATTTTTCCTTTCAAGCACATGTCACTGCCTGTCGGTTTCCTCACTACTGTCTCTCTTCCCTGCAAGTGTGTAAGCTGCATTGGAGACAGGATCTTCTCTGTCCTGCCCCTCCCAGCCTTCTGCCTCTAGCATCTGTAGCATTTCATGCGTGGCAGGTGTTAGGCGCTCCTGTATGTCAAATGAATGACCTGATAGATGACTATCGGCCTCCAGGAGACGGGACTAGCATGGGCTCTGGTACCTTCTCCCTGTTCTCACGCTGTCCTCCGTGCACCTCTGCTCTCTGGTTTCATTGTCATCCAAAAGAGGCTGGTTGAAAATCTACTCTGTGCTAGGTTGCTGTTCTGGGCACTAGGAATCCAGCAGGAAGAAAAGTGGACAAAAGTCCCTACTCTCGTGGAGTTTATCTTCTAATGGGAGAGGGAGAAAAATAAATATGTCAACTGATGATCCATGGCATGGGGCCAGCCAAAGCAGGGAGGGAGCTAAGTTCTGGGACTGGAATGTTGTCATGCATATAGAGTAAAAAGGAAGGCTTCACTTTGAAGTGGTAAGAGTGGAGCAGAAACTGGAAGGAGCCAGGGCCAGCCATGTGAACATCTAGAAGAAAGATGTTCTGGGCAGAGGGAACAGTAAGTGCAAAGGCCCTGAGGCAGAAGCATTCCTCATGTTTCTGAAGAACAGCAAGAGGGCCAGTGTGGCTAGTGGAGAGAGTGGGACATGGGGTGGGAGTTCCAGGGTTAGGGAAGATCACTTAAGACCTATAGGTCACTGTCAGACCTTTGCTTTGTATTCGGAAGCTGATGGGAAGCCATTGGAGAGTTTGAGGCAGAGAAGGTGTATCATTCGACTTGTAAAAGGAGTCCTCTGGCTGTGTGCTATGGACCGGCCGTGTGAGGGGGGAGTACAGGCAGGGAGACTGAGGAAGAGCTACTGCTTTGTGAAGGTCAATTCCATGTGTCAGCTCGGCTGGGTTAAGGGATACCTAGATGGCAGGTGAAACACTATTGCTGAGTGTATCTCTGGCGGAGATCAGTCTTTGAATTGGTAGATTGAGAAAGAAGACCACCCTCACCAGGCAGGAGGACATTCGTCTATCCCTTGAGGGATAATAGAACAAAAAGTGGAGGAAGAGTGGATCTGCTCTTACTTGAGCTGGGACATCCACCTTCTCCTGCCTTTGCACATGATGCTCCTGGTTTTTGGCCCTTTGCCCTTGGCCCAGGACTCACTCTGTCAGCCCCCTGGTTCTCGGGCCTTCTGGTTTGGATCAGAATTCTACCACCGGCTTCGCTGGGCCTATGGATGGCAGACCTCTATCCCTCATACCATGAGCCAATCCCTCAGCATCCCTTTCTCTGTATCTCTGTATATCCTATTGGTTCTGTTTCTTTGGAGAATGCTGCCTCATGTGTGTGGCTTCCCAGTGAGAGATGACCTGGGCTTGGACCAGGGTAGAGGCAGAGAGGGAGGTGAGAAGTTGCATTTGTCTTGACATGATAGAGTTTTCACTTCTCATCCTGAAGGCTTTCTTAGTGGTGTTGTGCGTGGGGGATCAAGTTTGCAAGGGAGAGGCTCCACTCCATTGGAGGTCTAGCTGTGTTAATCCCACTGTGGACAAGGCTCATCCCCCAAGTTCTCAGGAGATGCATGTTGGCCCAGTGGCAGGGTCCAAGAAGAAATGAGCCCACGGACAAGTGTTAAAAATATTTGAATTTCCTTTATAAGAGTTTTTGCTGGCATCGGTTTTTGCCGCAGATCCCACTGCTCTCTATTGCCTTTCACACGCTGCCAGTTCTACCTGTTGACATGATCTGGTTTCTGAAGAAGATGCATGAGGCTAGTGTGAAGCGATGTTTCTAATTCTACTTTGCACCAGCTGGAATCTGTGTTAACCCTATTTCATAGATGGGGGAAAATGAGCTGGCCCAGAGAGATGGAATGACTAATGTAAGGCCCATGGTTTTGGCTGTTGATTATGACTCTCTGGCTTCCATCTACTGGCTCCTATCTACTGGCTTTTGTAGTTAGTGAGACTGGAGAGAGAATTCTCCCTTCATCAGACAGATGCCATACCCTTCTTATAAGAAGATGATTCCAGAAACAGAGTAACAGAGAGTTATGCTTGGATTCCCTTCTCATTCTCCAATAAAGAAAGAAAAACATTCACTCGTGTGTAAGTCACATGCACTGCGAGGCCTGGGCAGCATGCCGCATGGACTTATGGTGTTCAACAAAGCTTGCGGAAAAACATGTGCACTTGTATTTCTCCAAATGAAGGGTTTCTCTCCAAAAGACAGTATTTCACATTCACAGCCCTGTACTTTCTTATTCTGTACCCCTAGTCTTTGAAAATGATCCTTAGAGGGTGGTTCTGAGTAAAATTGGCCATCTTCTAAATTAAATCTCAATGATTGGATGAAACACTTGCCAGGATAAGAATGCAGCAAAAGTAGAATTTCACTCCCAAGAGTCCCCAGAGCCTGCTCCAAGGACCAAGGGGTTCAGAAGTAAAAGGGCATTTGCCCTCTGTGGAATTCCGGGGTCGGTGGGTGGGGGGAGACATTGAAGAGTCATTTACTTTTTTCTCCATTTTTCCAATTTCTTGACTGTTCCTATAGCAACCTTAATAGAGATTGGGTTGCTAGAAAAGCATTCGTTTCTATAGAAACAATTCATTCTATAAGAGAAAAAGTTTACTTGGTAGCACATGAAATCTAATATTAGGATTTTGGTTTTGTTGGTGGATTTTTTTTTTTTTTGTCAGCCAGAAGAATATTTTCCAGGCCACCTACAGACGTATGTTGCATCTTAGGGCTCAAATTTTCATCTCATAGTGTGTTGTCATATGGGTTCTGAGTGGAAGTTACAGAGCCTCAGTCCTTTGGGATCTTTACCGAGAATATATAATTAACAAAATTTTACTTCACTTGCATGCTTCGATACAAGGGGCTGGACTAGATGATCCTTTGAGATTTTTGGTGTAGGAACTTGTAGTTTCTCTAGACTTCCCTGTGAAAACCATGAAGGGTTTTTACTAGAACTAGATAGATGGTTTTGGTTGTAAGTGACAGAAATCTAACTCAAAAATGGTTAAGAAAAAAAAAAAGGAGGGTTAGTTCTACTTTGAAGAGTTCTACTTTGAAAGTTTGGAGGTTTTAGGTATGGCTGGATCCAGGGCTCATTAAAGCCTAGCCTTTCACTGTGTTGGCTTCATTCCACTGTGTTCTTCTTCATTCTCTGTATTGACTCTTCTCATGAAGTAAAGTCCCCAGTCTCACCCTCTACAGCTTTCAGCTAAGCATCTTCTATGGGAAAAAAAGTTCCCTTCTTCTAATAGTTCTAGGAAACTTCCTGGGGATGACTCTAGTGGAACTTAAGTCACATGCCCACTCCTGAACTAATTACTGGGAACCTCAGGGAATGAAATGAGTGGATGGGTCAGGCCTGGATCAAACACTCGGCTCTGGGGTCAAGAAGTGAGGTCAGCAGCTCCCAGCCTCCACAGACTGAGAGAGAGGAGGAACTGTTTCCTTAGAAGAAAATCAGGAGGTAGCATTAGAAAAAAGAGGGAGAGAGAAATCACGATACCAGCCAGTATGCCAGCAACCCAGCTGACCACATTCTAGAATTTGTCTTGAACCTTAAAAGCCGCTTCCTCCCAGCTTGGTCAGAGAGAGAGACAGACTGCTCAGTTTTCCCTTCCTATTTTATTGCTCTAATTAATCTGCTACCAGCTCCACCTCAAGAACAGCTTTCAAACAAGATTTTTTTTTTTCCTTCTGAAAGGAGTTGAAAAAAAAATCAGAATACATTTGCATGTTACCTAAAACATTTTAAACCTGTGTCTTATCTTTGTCACTGCACAGTCTTTTCTTTTCAGTGCTGGTATTTCTATAATTATAGTCACCTTCAGCCTTACCAGTTCCTTCCTGAAAAGGTTATTCTGAACAGGGGACAAAAAATCATTTGGAAACACGGCCGAGGTCCGTCTTTCAATTGTCTTTTCATCCTGAAGTTCAGAGATTTCTAGAAAATCACGTGTCAGCAGAAGCAGCACATAAACAACCACATATAGTTTTTTTTTTTTTAATATTCCCTGAGATGATTGAAGGTGTGAATTATTTCAGTGAGGGTGTTGGTGTGTGGCCAGTAATTTAAATTAACTGGATTTCCAGGGCTTATTAAGAACTTAAAATCGGATTGTTAAAATTCAGAGAGCATTATAGTTTGAATTTAATTTCTGCTGTAGGCACTCGTTCACTTTTAAAATGCTTTGTTTTCATTGTTGTTAGCTTGCAAAGATATTTAAAAGTTTAAAATATCCTTAGGAATTTTCTTCCTTGTTAATAAACTGGGTTACTGATTTCCATGGAGATTACTGCCAGCAAAGCTTTTATGTTTTAGGGTATCGTGTCAGGATCAAAAGGGAATCATTTGAAACCTTTAATCTTGTGGCAAGACCTAGTGTTTCTCATGAATGAATCCTGGGGTCTCCATGGGGCATTTGAGAAACGCTTGAAGATACACAGCCTCGCGTGTCAGAAGAGAACACCTTTCAAATCGGGGTCTTAGATGAGGGACTTTGACAAGCCTGGTTGTAGGAAGTGTACTCACATGCACTGTGTTGGAGGAATTTGTCCGTGTTCTGTTGTGGGATGAGGGTGTCCTTCCTACTACGGAGAGTGAACATTAGCATCTGGCTTTAAAGCACCCCCCCATGTGGCCACGCCCCAGACCTTGGGATCAGGAGAGGCTCCAATGCACGTGGAGAACTGGGGGACCAGTGTTGCAGAGCTTCCCAAACCCGAATGGGCCGCATCACTAGGCATCCCGTTCAAATGCATGTTCTGAGACAGCAGCTCTGGGGTGGGACCTGGAATTCTGCACTTGTAGTCAATGCCCAGAGGGTTTGGTCCCCATGTTGCTGCTTGGTGGGACATACTTGGAGCAGGGAGATAGTAGACCACTTCTTCATTTCACCTTGACCTGGAAAGAGCCTGAAAATCCTATATTAGATGCCACTAGTCTTGGGCAGGGCTGGCTCTGGCAAACCTTGGGACTTGATGTCACACCTGGAAAAGAAATCTATAGGAAGAATAAGGCCCCACTGCTATCTAAACCAGAGGCACTAAATGATGTCCTGATCCTGGCAGAGAATCAGGCTGCAAGGAGAGAGAGAGAGAGGACAGATCAGTGATGATTCAGTCAACACTCATCTTTCAAAGCAGGAATGGAAATGAAGCCTGTTGTTCCTTTAGAATTTCCTTAAGAATCTTGTTGAACTGTGGAGACTTGTTTTCCCAAGGGAGTGGTGATATTGAGTAATCTCTTTGTTCTTTTAGCTAAGGGTAGATTTCTCTGTGCTCCTTACTGGGGGATGATCCTGTACCTGAGTCGTTAGAAAAGAAGAAGCCATGCTGAAGAATTTCCTCAGAATCCTCAGTGAGGTGGCAGATTCGGGGAGAGGAAGGAACCAGCCCCTCTGAGCTTTTTGGAGACTCGCAATGCTGTCAGGCTGTATCAGGCTGCTAGGGCTGCGTGACAAGCCCCCCAAAACTTGTTGGCTTCATAACAATCTTTTGCTATTTCTCATGTGTTTAACGGTGGGCTGTTCAGGTGTATCCATCTCAGCTGCTCCCACTCACATGTCTGGGGTCAGCAGGCGGCGGTGGCTGTGTGGTCTGATGTGGCCGTGGCTGGGCTGGCTCAGCTTCCCTCCACGGGCCTCTGGGTCCGGGCACGTTCTCGTGGTGGGGGCAGCTGTCCATGAGAGGGCTGGGCATGCAAGAGGACAAGCAGAAATCCTCACCTGCTTCTCAAGGTTTGCTTGTGTCACATCCACTAATATGTCCTACTGGCCACCTCAAGGCATGCGCCCAAGCCCAGCAGAGGGAGGGACCGCGAAGTCAGGATAAAGGTTCTGGATGCGGGAGGCCTGTCACTGGGGCCACTGGTAAAATCAGTCAATTGCACAGACCCTGACTGAAAGCTTGAGGCCAAGGCTATAAATCTCTGAGGAGAGCTAGGACTCATGCATTCATTCACTCCCTCCCTCCCTCATTCATTCATGAAACAGTAATTGTCTTTCATTTATGCAAAGCGCCGGGCTCTGTCAGGCATGACTTGGACGTTTCACTTGCGACAAGATCCACACCCACTTAAATTCCACCTCCACACCGTCTCTGTGTGGAAACTGCGAAAAGCTTTTGCTCACTCTTCTGGGGTAGCTAGAGGGCCTGTGGTGTGGGGAGGAGGGTCCACTTCCCACGGGGCAACCCCTGCCTGTTGCTATGGAGATGCGAGGTAGCTTTGAGGAGACCCGATCCCCCACCCCCATAGGGACCCCGCCTGGCAAGGCAGAAAAGGCCGGGCTAGTGCTCAGAAGGTCTGTGGACCACTCAGTCCTTGGGGTTCCTTTGGAGCCCATTTTCATTGTCATCGGTGCAAATAACAATTTTTCTTTCACAGTTTTGTTCAATTTTGGTGGATTTAAAAGCATAGTGTAAACCCTAAGGTGCCATGAAAATGTCAGCATTTCTTATCATCATGAGAAGGGGGGCGGTGGAGGACCTCACTGGACCCTCTTCCTCCGGCAGTTAATGAAGGCTCGGGATGGGGCCATGTGAGGTTGAGGGGAAGGGAGGAAGAGCCCCCTTGGGGACAGTTGCAGTTTTCCCTGGTGCCCATCCTCACACATTACAGACAGTTTCTACCATGGTTGCCATGAACGATTTCACAACCTGCTTGTAAAATTCTTGCCGAGGCGATGACGGCATTACTGGGGACGGAACAGGTGGCTGTCTGGAGCCCACGAGAGCCCAGCCCCAGCTCAGCCTGGCCCAGCTCCGGTGTCAGATGGCCCAGACTGGAACCCGCTCCGCCGCTGACGACGTCTGTGATTTTGTGCCAGCGGCTGAGATTGCCTCCTCATCTGTAAAATAGGGCTAAAATAGTACCTGAAACAGAAGTTAAATGAGATCATGCCTAGGAGCTGTGTCCTATGTAGTAAGTGCTCAGTAAGGGCCACCAGCTGTTGTCATCCACACTCCATCACTTGCTCCACTGACCATGAAAGTGTCTGTGTAGACACACTCACAACCCAAAGTTACCCAGTCCAGTCATCTGAAAGTTGTTGGCTCACCCCATTTCTTGCCCAGCCCCCTCCCCAGCACCCAGTCTCTTACACATCACTCATTCATCTCCCCCTGCAGAGCTCAGAGCCCTCGCCTTGGGTCTGGCTCCTCAGAAACCTCACTGAGTCCCTCCAGCAGCCCTGGGAAGGAAGTCCACTTTTAATATTCCCATTTTATAGATGGGACAACTGAGATCCAGGGAGACTGAATCAGTCTCACTGCTACAAGTAAGAAGAGGTGGGATTTGAATCCTTGGACTACCTCCCCCCACTACCTTTTTACAGGAAAAAAACCATTTATTTAATTTCCTGGTTTTCTTTATTCCTTTCTTATAAGCAGCTTTATTGAAATTTAATTTACATATACAAAATTCCTTTTAAAGTGTGCTACTGGGTTTTTAATATATTCTCAGAGCTGTGCAAACATCACCATTGTCTAATTTTAGAACCTTTCCATCACCCTCAAAAGAAAACCCAGATGCCCCCTCTTCTTCCCAAAGAAACGCAGAAACACTGGACATATCTCTCGGCTTCCACAGGAAGCAGCCCCGGCTCAGCCAGATGGCCTCATGGGGTCGTGGGGGACTGAAAAGCAGGAGTGTTTTGCCTACATTCATTGAACAGCTTGTCCAAACCCAGAAACCATCACCTGATTATAGTGAGTCATTTATTCTGCCCCTACTCCAGTGTGAAGGGGGACAATTTAATTATTTCCAGAGCCACAGACTGTTCCCATTGTAGTACCTGGCTCCCTGTCCCCACACAGCTTTCTTGATTTTAGGAGAAAGAAGGCAAGTGAGGAGCACTGGTACCCTCTTTGCCTCTGATTAGAAGCCCCTCTTGTCAAAGCTTTTGCTTTACTCCATCACATGTCATCTGATTTCAGGCACTGGAGTGAAGGAGCGGTGATTGGGACCCCCTGGTGTGCCAATCAAATATAGAAATTCACGAGTGAATTCCAGACAAACCTGGAGGCTGCTGTTCGATTAAAAATCAGGCTGTGTTTAATCACTGATGGGGAAAATGTGTATCAATTGCGGTCTGATCGCAGTATTGTCTAAACACCCTTTGAATTCGTAAATGACACGTGGCATGGGTATTTTTAGCTCCTGGGCTTCAGAAGGTGAGCAGTCCCCCTGGCTGGATGCTTCTCCCGTGATAATCTCTTGTTCTGTTCTATCACCATCTTTGGGGCTCTTAACTATGCAAATCACATTCATCTCCCTCACCTTCCAGACTTTTTCCTTGTTAGGCGGTGGTGGGTGTGAAGGAAGAAAAAGGCGGCCGAGCAAAGGAATTTATCTTTGCTTGTGTTTGAGCCTGAGAGTTTTCAATTTGTAGGCAGTACCTTGGGGGTATATTTGAGGTTCCTGGATGCTTTTTTTCTTTTTCTTTTTCTTTCTTTCTTTTTTTTTTCTTTTGCAGTGAATCCTGTTGGCATTTGGAAAGAATTTTAGCAACATTCCAATGGATCCCACAGTAAGAGAAAGACCCCGCCCTAGGTCCATCTCAAGACCCATAAAAGACCTTCAGGGACCTTCAGCCCCAGTGTCCTTGGAGATATTTTGTGGGTGGTATATTTAGGCTTAAAGACTAGGGATTGACCTTGTCCTCAGAACAGGACCTTTCTCTTTGTGGACTGCAGGCCTTTTCCCATGGAGGGAAGTCAGTGAATACTTGTTCAATGAGTAAACTTGGGGACAAGGTTCGAGGGTGCTCATAGTGCTTTTTCTTCTTATTGTAAATAACCCCAACCCCTCAATTGCAATAGTGTGTGAACAACATCACCAAAATAATAATAGCTCACTACATGGCAGGCGCCGTTCCAAGTACTTTTACATGAACAAAGTTTTTACCTTCCTAGGACGGCGGGGTGTCTCGGTTTTGACACTGTTGGAATTTGGGACGGAGAACTCTGTTGTTCTAATGCTGACAGCATCCCTGGCCTGACTGTCCCCACTCCCCCCAGTCTGACAACCACAGAGGTCTGCAGACATCACCAAATGTCCCCTGAGGCTGGGGGTCACGCACAGGTGAGAACCACTGTGGCCTTTGAGGAGGCAAAAAGGAAGTGGAGGAAAATCAGTAGGAAAGGGTGAAATAGGAAAATAGGAGAGAAACCCACACATAGGAAAGGGGAGGTGTGAGCACAGGGGGAGATAGGTCAGGGCAGAGTGGGACTAGGAGACCTGGCCTTGGGGCTCAACCCCACAACTGAATTGGCAGTGGGTACCCTGGGCAAGTCTTCACTTTCCTTGTGCCTTGGTTTTCTCAGCTGTGAAATGGGCAGCTGGCACACGAGTTTTGTTGATCACATATTCTCTCTCTCTCTCTCTCTCTTTTTTTAAAGACTTGTTTTAGAGAGAGAGAGAGAGAGAGAGAGAGAGAGAGAGAGAGAGAGGGTGAATGGGGGAGGAGCAAAGGGAGAGGGAGGGAGAGAATCTCATGCAGACTCCCTGCTGAGCAAGGAGTCTGATCCGGGGCTCAATTCACAACCCTGAGATCATGACCTGAGCCAAAACCAAGAATCGGACGCTTAACTGATTGAGCCACCCAGGTGCCCCCAATCTACATAATTCTCATCGCCGGTGTGTTAACAACATGCACCTGGAGTCAGATGCATATCTTTGTCTATATCAGGTGGGCTAGCAAAGAGGCTACTCCTGAGTTTACTGCCCACCCTGTGAGGATTAGGAGGCATCTCATTTACGATCAGGAAACAATCTGATTAAAAAACACATTTGGATAAGGAGCAAACGCAAAGCACTGACAGGCCAGCCAGAGGTGAAAGAGTTTTTTTGGAAGGGAAAATAGATGTGGGATTTCCAGGTGTAGATGCCTCTGGATCGCCCCTCCTTCCTCCCTTCTCTTGCCTGCAAAATTCTGCCGCAGGAACTTCTCAAGTAGTTGGAAAGTAGTTTGGAAAATGCAGCACTGAAAATTATACTTGGTGAGTATGGCTCTTTGTCCAGGCATTTAGGAGGACAAGAAATAGAACATTTCTTTCTTTTCTTAAATCTACTTCAGGTCTGCCTCCTTGTTCTTGGGGCTCTAAAACCCCCAGGATGAAGAAGGGTTTGGGGAACATAGCCTCGATGCCCGGTCAGGCCATGGTCATCTGTCCGCATTGGTCACTTTGGAGAAATACATTTACCCAGATGCTTCAATGTCTTTGCTTCTTTTCTGGCTATTCGTGGTCAGACTGAGACTTGGTGAACATTCCTTTCCAAGGGCATGACACTGCTCCGTGCACCTCTGGTATGGGCCAGGACCAGGGTCCCTGGTCCCTACTCAAAGACCCATGTTCTCAAGGAATCTCCTTGTGCCCTGGGCTCCTCCCCCACTCTTTTGCATTCCTTTAGGACACTAGTGTCCTCTCCTGGTTTTCCAGGACACATGGCTAAATCCCATCCAAGTGTTATTTGTCTTTTATAAACAAAGCTAGATGGAGATCATCTTCCAGATCATTCCAGCTTCTATCCTCCTGCAAACTTTTCCTCTTCCTTTCTCGTGGAAGTCCAGGCAAGCAAGCACAGAACTGACCTTGCTAGAATGGGGGAAGGGAAAGTAAATACACAGGGGAGAAACCCAGGCATTAAAATTGCAGAAAATGATTCTATATGCTCTTGGTCATGTCCAGAATTCTTGGCCCATGTGGCCAAGGTTGCAAAGCATGGAGATCCATTTGACACCAGAGCCAGGAGATATGGCCCATGCTGGCGCGTAGTAGGTGCTCAGCAAACGTTTGGTGAGTGAGGGAGTGAATGGTGCTTTTCTGTGATCAGACTCCATGCCCTGAAAAGGCAACGCAGTGGGTGAGCCACGAAAGAGAGATGCGTTCTGATAGTCTCCTGGTTACTTTCTTGATGCGATGAAGAGTCGTTTTTGTTCCATGCTCTGCCACTCCATACAAGTTGGGGTTCCGCTCAGGCACGCCAAAGGGGCTTTTTCTTCTTTAATGTAGCGTTGTTGCTCTGACATTTCCCCAACTCTCTGTCCCCCTCCATTTTCCAGGTTGTCAAGGAAACAGTTTCTAGGACAACCTGTTGACTTATTTGGCTGCCTAGTTTGTGTTATCCAGGGTAGGGAGCTGTAGTGGAGGATTTCTTTTCTTTTTTTCTTTTTTTTTTTTTTTTTTAAGTGTCACCAAGGTAACCGCCAGCAGCCGCTTAATTATAGTTTTAGGTAAAGACAAATTCTCTTTTGCAAATGTTAGTGTATTTGGGGGCTGGGGTGGGGGGTGGGTGGGAGGAGAACCACCCAGGGATTAACATTCTCTAATTATATGCTTTGCTTGTGGACAATTCAGTTTCCTTTGCAACTAAACTTGGTTTCATTCAGGATTGTTTGGTTTTTTTTCCTCTCAAAAAACAAGGAAAACAAATGAAATGATGAAAACAAAGAGGAATAGGGGATCAGAGGGGCAGGAGATGGCTTTGAGTGTGGTGGGCGCGGCTGGGACACAGGCGTTGCTGACTGATGTTTCTGGTGGCTGTTTCCCAAAACATACATTCATCTGTGGCTCTGAGAGGTTGTGCGCACAGCAGTTGCACACCTGGGCTCTGTAGCCGGACTGCCTGGATTCAAATCCCATCCTGCAGCCGCCTAGCTGTTTGACCTCAGGCCAGTGACTTACCCTGTCTGTGCTTTAGTTCCTAGAGCTGCAAAACAGGGAGATGGGAAGGAGTTAGGCTTTGCCATAGGTGCATTGTGAGGGTTAAGATATATTTCTTAGGCTCTTAGAAGGATGAGTCTTTACTTCATTTATGGCTCCCAGTGACCCCGTGACATGGGTATTACTACGATGTCCCTTCAGCCAATAAGGAAATGAGGGGAAAAGTAAATTGTTTTGTTTGATTTGTTTGTTTTTATTAAAGGACCAAGCTTTTAAGGAATTCTTTGAGCTGTGAGTAACTTTGTTTTACATTTCCTCCTTGGCCACACAGTTTTGCTCAAACTAAGACCTTTTGAAATGGAGCCTTTTGGAGTTCATCCATGTGCAGAGAATGTCCTCTGGAGGGGAGCCCCAGGATTTAGTCGGGGAGGCTCTTAGGGGGACACCAGATCATTGCAGATTCCTTGGGCCCTAAGCGGTTGCTGTGATGCTCAGGAGGGCTTGGGGCCTGTTGATTCTCCTGTGCTGCAACACCTGTTCCAGGTCCGGGGGCAGTCGGGCCGCAGGAGTCATTGAGAAGCAGGTCGCATTGCAGCTGGGGACCCCTTCCTCTCCCGGGAGCCCCCCCACCCCGACAGGTGAGCTGGAGATGATTCAATCCTGAGGGGGACAACAAAGGTCCAGCTGTGTGAGCTGAGGCAGGGGATTGCCTTCTGCTCCCAGAGGTCTGTACTTAGGAAATCAAGGAGTTTAAAAAGACCGTCTCCAGTGTTTATCACTGTGGTTCCATAGGGGGATTGAGAGCTGCAGATCTGGCCTGTGTATCCAGGGCAGGGCGGCCTGACCCCAGCCTGTCTGTTCAGACGCTGTGCTAACCCCCGCAGTTCTGGTCGGTACAGAACGTGCAGCCTCTGAAGTCACTGTCCTTGGGTTAGAACCTGTCATTTTCTAGTGCAGTGACCTGGGCAAATGATGCACCTGTCCACACTCAGTTTCCTCATAAGCCGGAGGGAGGCAAACACGGTACCTGCTTCTCAGGACTGCATTGCCCTCCAATAAATATTCGATAGGCGTATAATCGCCGGATTCCTCTGCAACACAATTACCATCCATATTAGCTGGCTGGGGGCAGAGTAGGGGCCGAGAGTGTGAACACGCAGCCAGGTGTGGGCCAGATTCCTACACAGATTTCTGTATCATTAATCTTGTTATTTTATAACCTACATTGTGTAGGCAGGCTTCTCTCTCTTCTTTTTTATAAATTTCCCATTGGGGTCCTTTAAAAAGAAAACAACAAACCTCCTTCAATTGAGATTCAGCTCCACATGCCAGCTCCTATCAGATCTGCCATACTAATCCCACTGGGGAATATTTGTTTTGTGTGCTTTTCCCCTCTTCCTGTGGATCAGGTATACCTTCATCATTTTAGAACGAAGACCTGAATAGCAATAAACATGTTGGTGGAGAGCAGCTGAACAGTTGGGTTTGGGCTTCAAATGCCCTGTACCTGTGGGGTTGGATTGATGAAGGTACGGGGGGGCTGCTTCTCAGGCCAGTGGCTTCAGAGAGGGTGCAGAGCAGCAGCCGCTAGGCCCAGTCTCCCTACTCCCCACCCCCATCTGCTTGTGTTTTCTATTCATGACGGTCTTTCACGAGCAACAGCAATCAGTAACACAAACAAGACATCCATCTCTGCTCACTCTTCCCTCCAGGAATTATGAAGGTTTTTTCTGGACATTGAAGATAATGTCTCACCCGTTCTCCACCCCGTTTTTTTAAAAAGCCTCAGTGTTGGATTGAAAAACACACATTCCAACAGGATGATCGAGGGAAGGTAATTATGTATTATTAAATGCAAAAAACAAAAAAGAGGAAAAAAATCGTTTCTTGCTGTACCCCTATGGCTTGGCAGAAATGAAAATAGCAAAATGTTGAAGTGGTTTTCCTGCTAGTGGGATGAATGGATGCCTGTGCTCTTGAGTTGAGGTCATAGGCTGTGGGGACTGTGCTCAGCACGAGGGGAGGCCCTGAGGACGGGGGGCGGGGGCGGTGGATGGCTGTGGGGACTTGAGCTGCAGAAGGGAAGGGTGGATGGAAGCACAGAGGAGATGCTTTCTTATACTTCCCTTGGCTCAGGTGGCTGGTCCCTGTGTCTTTGCATGAGTCCTTTTTTTGTTTTTCTTAATATTTTATTTATTTGAGAGAGAGAGAGAGAATGAGCAGGGTGGGTTAAGGGCAGAGGGAGAGGGAGAAGCAGACTCCATGATGAGCAGGGAGCCCAAAGATGTGGGGTTCCATTCCAAGACTCTAAGATCATGACTTGAGCTAAAGGCAGATGCTTAATTGACTGAGCCTCCCAGGCACCCCTGGATAAGACTCTTCTGTGCAAAATCGGGATAATAATACTAGAACATCAAAATCATACCACATGTGGCCTTGCTTTTCAAAGGTTGCAAAGTACGGTAGTATGGAATGGACATAAGCATGGTCTGAAGGGCTAAAGTGCCTGGGCTGGAATCTCAGCTCTGCTGCTCATCAGCTGTGTGACCTGGGGCAAGTTACTCAATCTCTCTGAGTCCCCATTTTCCCACCTGAATAAATGAGGGTGATAATGTTATATGCTGGCCTCGCAGTTGCTGCAGTATGAGTTAATGCAGGTAAAGCAATCCGAACAGTGCCTCCTAGACACTCTCTTGTATTCATTATTATGATTACATTTTTCTCCTCATCACCAATATCCAAATAGACCAAGTCAGCAGAATGGGCTCAGTTTCATCACAGAACTGCCAAGTGGAAAATAACTGGGATGTAAACTCAGAACTTGGGACTCCAAATCTTGTTGAATTTTCTTTATGCTCCGTGGCTGCATTGTGAAGGGTGTTCTTTATTTGCAAAAACTCTGACACAGGTTACAAAGTTAACCAGACCTAAATACAGAGCTCTGCACCAGTAGAGGACTTCAGAACGTTTTGACCCACCTTTCTGGTCCTCTGCATTTCTCTCTCGCTGTAAAATTGACTTTGTGATCACAACCAGGACATGACATTGCTGGGGGCAGAAGCTCAGTCTAAAACAAAACCAGAATGACAATCTGCAGGGTGTTTAAAATCAACCAGGCCACTCGCCTCTGCAAGGTTGGATGGTTTTCCATAGGAAAATGGTGAATCTCCTAAAAAAGCAGCTGGGAGTTGAAGTTCAGTTCCCAGAGTTTCCAGGTTCTCTGCTTGTCCTTCCTTTGACCTCGAAAAAGAGAGTCAACTCAGACTCCCTTTGCAAGAACGTGCTTTCTCTTTTCAGCCAAGTTCACAGACCAAGTACATCTGCTGGGTGTCTGTCTCCTTTGTACAAGTCAAAAGAAGGCTGCAGCTTTGAGGAGCAGCCCCATGTTGCCTTTTAGGAGTCTTTGGCTGGGGTCAAGGACCAGTCAACCCATGAAGCTGTGAGCAACAAAGAAGGGGAGGCAGCCAGGCGGTTTACTCTGGGACTTACCTCTTGCTGAGTCCCAGGAAGCCTAGGGATTGAGGAGTGTAAACACTTTCCTTGAGCTGTAGGGAGGCGGTGGCCCCAGCCCCACCCTGGAGGCTCTGCACAGCCCAGGAGACCAGCTCTGGTCTGACACAGGAACCCTGAGCCCTGGCAAGCTGCCGTCAGCCCCATTCTGAGTGGGGTTGTATGGCTTACAATGACAGGAGTGTGGCATGGAAGCTGCATCTTGTCCTCTCATTACATAGTCATGAGATGCTGATGAGAAAACTGCTCCTCGGGCTGAGAGTTCACTTTGTGTCAAGTGCAGTGTTTATGTAATAGTGTGAAAGTGGCTACAATGTTGCTATTTGCTTCCCAGTGTCCATCCTTTCCCTGCTTGTTAAAAAAACCCAGATCTGCTGCTGTGTGGCAACATGCCTAGCTCTGGGGGAATCATGATTGTTTCAAGGCTTAGGCTTTAAGCCCCATCCTGTTTCTCATTTTTTTCCCCCAGCTTCCTAGGAAACTGAAGGGCTGGGAGGCCCTTTGTAGACCAATGAAACTTATGGGGGAGGTCTATGCTGGTGGCTCTTGAGAAAGCTTCATTTTTCTTAGATAAAAGAAGCAAATATGGATGGCACAGTCCTTTGTCGTGCTCCTTTGTCCCTTGCTTGCAAATGTGATGGCTGGAGCTGGAGCAGCCACTTTGTAGCCACAAGAGAAAGGCTAAGTGTCTCATCATTCAAAGTGGGGTCTGAGGGCCACATTGTTACAAATGCTGAATCTCAGACTCCACTTCAGATCTACTGAATCAAAATTGCCATTTCATTTTATTTATTTATTTTTTAAGATTTTATTTATTTATTTGACAGAGAGAGACCACGGGTAGGCAGAGAAGCAAGCAGAGAGAGAGGAGGAAGCAGGCTCCCTGCTGAGCAGAGAACCCGACGCGGGCCTCGATCCCAGGACCTTGAGATCATGACCTGAGCCGAAGGCAGAGGCCCAACCCACTGAGCCACCCAGGCGCCCAAAATTGCCATTTTAATAAGATCTCCAGGTGACCTGTGTGCACATTGGAGTTTGGAAACCCCTGCCTAGAGAGCCATGCAAAGAGCTCTGTCTTGATGTTGTTGCTGAGTCATTGCCAATAAGAACCAACTTCTGTTTTTTTGTTTTGTTTTTTCTTTAAGGAGAGCAGAGGGGGAGAGAGAGAATCTTTAGCAGGTTTTGACTTGGCACAGAGCCTGATATGGGGCTTGATCTGACAACCCTGAGATCATGACCTGAGCTGAAATCAAGTCATTTAACAAACTGAGCCACCCAGGCAGCCCTGAGTTTTGACATAGGGTTTCTGTTACTTGCAACCACAAGCATTCTGAGCTGAGACAAGCACTTATAATAAGCTAAAGCAGCCTTAGGTAAAATACCTCCTTAATCTACCCGACAGCTCTATGAGAAAAGGACTATTATTATCCCCATTTTACAGATAAGGGAACAATCCCCACACTATTTCCCAGGGTCAGACGCTGATGACCTTGGTGAACCCTGGGTCCAGCCGGCCCTGGACCTGGGCTCTGGGGCACGACACTGTGCTCCCTTTCCCTAGAGCCCTCATTGTCGCTATCCTCTCTGCCAGCTGTGAGGCCCCTTGGAAGGGCCTCTTCCCCTCCCTCTTGCCCTGAGCACAGCTCCCTGCTCCCCCATACCCCATCTGTCTTGCTTTGTAGCACTGGCCTCTCTTTCTTTTCACCAGTAATCCTACCCTTTGGCTACTGCTGCCCAAGTTTCTGAGCTCAGAGGAGAGCGTCCGCTGACCCCCCACACACAGGTGCATGAGCCTTTCTCATCCATTACAGGGGGAGATGCCCCCTAATGGGGCTTGAGCATCAGCTCAGGGAAGGACAGACACATTAAAGCCTGATTCCAGGGTCTGGCTTTCCAGAGGAGGATCTGACTCAGCAGGGCTGAGCTGGGGTTCCCAGGAATCACTCATCTGCAGGGGCAACTCCTGGCCACCTCCTAGGGCCACACCAGGAACCTGCTCATCCCAGCTGGGGATGTCTGGAGGCAGATGAGGACAGCAGATGAGATATTAAAGACTCCCCCCCCCCCCCACAGTCACTTGATAAATATTTTCTTTGGATAGTTGCAGCCCACTTAAACCCACCAAAATTCTCTGTGAGTGCGGTGTGGGAGGAAACAATGGAGCACCTGTGTACAGATCTCAGCTTAGGGGGCTGGAGTTGGTGGGTGCGTTGCGGCTCTGGGCAAAGGTTTGGAGTTGGAACAGCTGGGACTTATCGGGGTTGGATGTGACTAAGAGGCCCATTCTGATGTGTGGAGTCAGGGGATCAAGAAGAGCTGTTAGGAACTTTTGAAATTAGGAGGAAAGGGTCTTGGGTCTGTGGTGGCAGAATGGCCCCACAGAGGCATTTGCATCCTAATCCCTGGAACCTGTCAGTAGGTTATGCTACTTGGCAAAAGGGACTGTGCAGATGTTGTTAAGGTTATAGAGCTTAAAATAGGGAGAGTAGCCTAGATTATGCCGGTGGGCCCCATCTAACCACGTGAGCCCTTAAAAGCAGAGACATTTCTCCGGCTGGAGTCAGAGATTCTGCAGAAGGTGCATTCGGGAAGAGTCGTAGTGTGAGGGGGCTTGAGCTGCCATTGCTGAAGAGCTCACGTGGAAACCATGAGAAGGACATTAGGGGCACAGACTGGCCCTGGAGGCCGGCCAGCAGGGAATGGGGACCTCAGTCCTATAAGCGCAAGGAAATGAATTCAGCCGGCAGCCTGAGTGAACTTAGAAGTGGGTTCTTATCTAGAGCTTTCCGGGAAGGAACACAGCCCTGCCCACACCTTGATTTTGGCCTCGGAGACCCTAAAAGGACCCAGTCCAGCTCACCTGGACTTCTGATCAACACAAACTATGAGATAATAAATCTGTATTGTTTCAGGCTGCTATGTTGGTGGCATTTGTGACAGCAGCCATGGAAAATTAACCCGGGGTCCCATTCCAGAATCCGGGAAAGGACCCTCGCCATGACATCTGGTCCTTCTCTCCTTCTGGCCTCGCCTCTTCAGGCAGGATCTTAAGGTGTGAAGTCCTAAAGCATGGCGAATCCCCCGTGTCCCTCACGTGCTCCCTTGGATTGTTACAGTCGTTGTCCTTGGCTTTGTCATCCCTACCCCCATTACTGTTGTTGTGTATTTCCTTTCAGTTATTTTCTTATGTGTTTCATTCACACAGTCGAGATACACAAAATGTATGAGTTTGCATCCTGCTTTTATCCTTACATGAAGTATTCTCACACGCCGAAGTCTGCGAACCTCACTTTTGATGCCTGCCCAGTAGTCCATCCGATGCAGGCACTGAAATTGACTTGTCTATTCTCCCGTTCCTGGGCTTCCATTTAATGTCCTTTCGTCTCTTCCTCAATTATGAATAATTTAAATCTTTTACATAATTATCACAGATTCCCAGAGGAGGAATTAGTAGTCCAAAGGCATCAACTTTTTGAGTCTCTTGATAAAAATGCTGAATTCCCTCACTGCCCCGGTTTCTGTCTATGCAGCTTCCTTTTGCTCCCTCAGATGGTGGGTGTCCTACAAACAGGGCTGGGCACACTGGGTGTTCTGTTAGCACCGCCAGTGTCCCCTTGTTCTGCCTCAGCCTCCTGGACTCCTCATGACGGCTGCAATATAGACAGAAGGGGACGAAGTTTGGCAAGCCATGTATCACTTATTCACCTAGGAGAGTCACTTGGCCATTAGCCCTTGTTGGAGACCTGAATCCCAGCCCACAATCTTGAGGGGTGCCCCCAGTACTGCATTTCATGATTGTATTGATGCATCTTAAACCCATTCATGCCTTCTCTGAGCCACCACGGTCCCTCCTATTGGGCTGGTGGGCATCGCCTTGTACCATACAGAGCCTTGGGAGGGCGACTTAGCAACAAGCCATTATGTATGAGGGTGAACGTTCCCAATTATCCCTCCTTTTGGCTGGAAGCTCTGCTCTCTTTGGGGAATATTCTTTGCCAAAGGTCCTTCTCCTCTGGGGTCCTGTCATATATCTGGAGGGGGCGGGGACTGCTGCCGTTAGGGCACCGGAACCCCAGAACATCGTCTGCCCATAGTTTTGCAGATCGCTGCGTCTCTCTCCTTGCTTTCTGTTTTGTCCACCCAGGCTTTGATAACAGAATACCACACACTAGGGGGCTTAAAAACAAACTTATTTCCTTCGGTTCTGGAGGCCAGGAAGTCCAAGGTCAGTGCACCAACAGATTCAGTGTCTGGTGAGCGCCTGTTTCCTGGTTCCTAGATGACTGCCTTCTCACTGGGTCCTCCATGGTGGAAGGGGCAAGAGGGCTCTTAGGGTCTCTTTTCTAAGAGCACTGATCTCATGCACGAGAGCTCTACCATTGTCACCTAATCACCCTCCAAAGGTCCCCACCTCCTAACTCCATCACAACGGGGGTTAGAATTTCAACAAAGGAATTTAAGGAGGACATGTTTTGTCCACAACACCTTTGAAACCCATTGCCCTTCTTTGCTGCCAGAGGATTTCTTGCATTCCCAGGCTGTTTCACCTGACTCACTAAAGGCAAAAAGAGACTTTGGTTAGAGGTTGCTTCTCTTCCCACCCTGTAATAACCCCACCAGGGCCAGGAAGAACAAAGGGGTCTCCAAGCCTTCTAAGAACAGGATCTGGGAAAAGGTGGGAGGGAAAAAACCCACACATCAATTTTTAAAGAAAAATTATTCTTTCATGCCCAATAAAGGCTCTAAGAAGTCCCACAATAAAGAAACTTGCCTCATTTCCTTCAACCCAATTTTTTCAAGGTCATTTTATGATGAGGCCTTCCCTTTTGCTTCCCATCTCCCAATTAATACCAGTTACATGAGCCAGGACGTAAATGTCTTTCAAATGGGAGTCTTTCCTAGAAAGGAAAGGGTGAAGTAAATCAATCTTCTATTCAGGCAAAACACATTTTTGTTCTGTTAAGGGATCACCAAAGGAGTCCCATTTCAAATTTGTTTTTAATAAAGCAATGGCTCCCCCTCCCCCTCCAGTTTATCATTTTTGTGTCTGGATTTCATATTTCAGCTTTTGCAGCAGCCCAGACTCAGAGCACTTGAGAACCATCTCAGAGTCAGGGATCTGACTCTCAAAACCCAGTTTCTGTCTCTGAAAACTGAAGGGCCACCCTGGCTTTCCTTGCCCGGGGGGTGTCCATCTGCTGGGCTTGGAAGTTGCTCTCGAGACATGAGTGGTTGATAACTTTCAGGTAGACAGAATATTACCAATAAAAAAATATCCTGTCTAAGACTCTGAGAGTAAATGACAGGAGAGGAGGGAGTAGGAATAGGATGTATTGGGGTTGTCCCCAGCCAGACAATGTGCTGGGTATTTATTTTTAAAATTATATTTACTTTTTAAATAAATAATATATTACCAGTGCACAAAATTCCTACAAAAATGTAAACCTCCCTCCCACGCGTATGTCTGGCTGGTTACTTACCTTCCCAGAAGGTCACCATCATTCACTTCCTATGCCCCTCTACCAACATCCTGTACATACCTATATAACCAAGTATGCAAAGAAAGTGAACGTAGAAATTAGTTTACTATACATAACTGTTATGCACCCTGACTTTTTTGCATGAAGATCGTTCTCTGTCCTTTCATATAGGGCTGGCTGATTTTTACCTGCTGAAAAAATTTCAGTGGATGGATGTGCAATGATTTATTTCATAGATTGCCTATGAATAGACTTTCAAATTGTTTTTGATCTTTTTACACTAGGTGAGAGGTCCTCAGCTTGGGGTGATTTTTTGTGCCTCCCCCAGAAGACATTTGGCAATATTTGGAGAGACTTTAGGTTGTTACAACTGGTGAGGGCAGTGCTACTGGCTTTTAGTAGATAGAGGCCAGGGATGCTGGTGAACAAAGAATGACCTAGCCCAGAACGTCAGCAATGCCGAGGCTGGGGAGGCTTGTGCTCAGTGGTATCTGCAGCATGAAGGTTAGGTGCGGGAACTCAGGGAAGAGTGAGGTGTTACGTCCAAAGGAGCAAATGCTTATGTGACAACAATCCTTGTGCTTTCAGAAAGGAGAGGAAAGTTCCTGAGCTTCTACCCCTTCAGAGTGCAGAGGAGATGTGTTTGGAAGGGGTCACCACCCTGGAGTGGGGAAGGACCGCTGTTGTCCCTCTGTGCCATTTATCTCCTAGATTTTTGCTAGGAGCTCCTGAAGAGTGGGTAGCAGATGCTACGATCCTCAACAAACGGACGCGGTGGTTAAATGGAATCTTGAAGCTTTTAATTACCAGTATATTAGCATATTACGAATGGGGAAGCAGCATTTAGTATATAATAGCAGTGGCAGCGGGAAGAAATGCCTATTTTTACTGCTAATTAAGAGAATATTACTGAAGAGTTAGAGAATTAATTGTACTTTGGTACATCTTTATAAGGAAGAAAATTGGATAAAGATTGTTTCCTTTCTTCCCACATCACAATATTTGCTAGCAGATGGCATTGTTCTGGATGAGAAAGTGTGGTGATATCAACACACACCATCTCCTCCCTCCAAAGTATTTAATACATTAGCTAGCCTCCTCTTCATGGAATATTGTTACGATTATTTACATCTGTGAAGCACTTCACGGTTTTCAAACAATCCTTGTGCACTGTCACACGGCATCCTACGGGTTGGCCAGGATATTATCATCCCCTTCTGACGGGAGCTAGAACCACTCAGAGAGGGACACCTAGGGGGCTCTGTCCAGTAAGTGTCTAACTCTTGATCTCAGCTCAGGTCTCGATCTCAGGGTTGCGAGTTCAAGCCCTGCATTGGGCTCCACGCTGGGTGTGGAGCCTTCCTGGAAAACAAAGCAAAACAAAAAACAGTTTGGAGAGACGTAAGTGGGTTGTTAAATGTCAACAGCTCAAGGGCAGCCAGGATCTGAATGTCGGCCCCCCACCGCTAATGTCTACTTTTGGACGATGGAAGATTCTTCATTTTCTTTATAACCTGGATGGTCCAGGGCCTCCCCAGTGGGTGTGTGCTAAGCATTTGACTGGGGAGGGGGTAACATAAGGAAGCGAGAGCAGAATCTTTGTGGCCAAGAAGACTTGGGTTCAGTTCCCAGCTCTGTCACTTCCGGTGGTTTAACTTTGGGACAGTGAATCAATGTCTTTGAACCTCAGTCTCCTCATCTGTGAAAGGTCAGGATTCTTGTGGGGCTGTTGCTCATCATGGTGCCTGGGGCAAGGTGGGTTACAGTTATCATTCCTACCTGGATTTGCTGGTTGGTTCAATGTTTCTGATTGTATCCGGGCTTCACGTGTGCTTACACATCTGTCCCAAATGCCTCTGGCTTCCAGAGCCAGTTTTGGTGCCCTGTCTGCAATGTTGCTTGGCTCTCGGCCCTGCTGGTCCTGCCCACACTCACGAGCAGGTCTTGTGTCACCCTGGCCACCAGATTTCCGTCCACATGGAAATGGTCAACATGGAAACAGGTCAACCCAGCAGCTAAGGAAGGGAGGGCTCCTGCATTTGGGGTATGTGCTAATGGCAGTCACCCCAGTGAGCTGCTAGTGCCCTGACACGGCATTGCGCCTGGGGAGATGACCGTCGGCCTGACACCCACAGTCTGTTCTTCCTCAGGGTGAGTACAGGTGGTCAGAGTCATCTAAGGTGAACCCAAGGTCTAGCCTTCACACGCTTCCTAGAATCACTCCTTCCCTTCAAATTCCAGGCTCAGTTGCTGAGTTAGAGTTTGTCCTTGAGATAAAGTCTCAGGAACCTATCTGGATGACACTGGTTCTGTCTGCCCAGAATCCCTTCCTCTTTTTTTTGTTTTTTTGAAGATTTTATTTATTTATTTGACAGAGAGAGAGAGATCACAGGTAGGCAGAGAGGCAGGCAGAGAGAGAGAGGAGGAAGCAGGCTCCCTGCCAAGGAGAGAGCCCGATGTGGACCTCGATCCCAGGACCCTGAGATCATGACCTGAGCTGAAGGCAGAGGCTTTAATCTACTGAGCCACTAGGCACCCGAATCCCTTCCTCTTTATTTTGGTAACTGACCCTTACTTTTACTTTGAGGAACTACCTGTTCTCCATTCTGAGTCCTTGCTGTTCAAGAAGGGCTCAGTCCAGATATTTGGTGCCAAGAGTGGCCACGTGACCAGGCCTGACCAATGAGATGGTTCATGCCCATCAGCCACAGAGATGGATTTAGGGACTGGCATGTGATCCAATCAGCCCAATGAGAGCCAATCCTAAGACTTTTGCAGGAATGATTAGAAAAGAGATGATTTCTCTGCAGTGGTTTCCTGGTGGGTAGGATGTATACCTGGGACAGCTGAGGCCATCTTGTGAGGACATGGGGGATTCTTGTCCAGGAAAGAAGCCAACATGGAGGGTAACAGAGACCAGAGATGGCCAGAGACACATTCCTGATTATGTCACAAGCACCTGGATTCATCCATGCCTGAAAATTGCAAGTTTGAGTTGAGTTTCCATCATTTGCATTCAGAGGAGCCCCTGCTCATTCAGGGTCCCATGTCTACCCCTGTCATTTAAGTTCATTTCAATCCCTTCCCCCTCTGGCCCACCAGACGTACAGAAATTTTCCTGAATCACATTAATAGGCTGATTTCAAGTTTTCTTCACAGGCATCTAAATAAATAGATACACCTTCAAGAGGGGGATGGAGAGAGAGGGGAAGGAAAAAGGTATATTCTAACTTCCCATGCTGAGCCTCTCTAGCCTGGCCGAGACACCATCTTACATTTTATTAGGCTACTTTTCCCCATTTATTTTCTAAGACCATCTTTGAAAGTGGCCATTTTCAAGAGGAAATGACATAGATTATTTTTTCATGATGGCTACCCTTTTGTAACCCAGCAGATGTTTAATTAAAATTTTTATTACCTCCTAAAGTTAACATAGAAATTCATCTATTATGGCAGCATAAGGACCCATCTTTGAAACTGCCCTTTTATTCTTCAACCAAGCATCCTATCATTAACCAAACCCCAGCACTTCATCCCTCAGCATTTCTTTGCTGAGCAGCTACAGTTTTATAGCCTTGAACTTGAGCTTAGATGCTACCCCCACCTATGACATTTCTCTCACCCTTCCAACAGCTCCATGCATGCATCCTTTTTTGCTCCCATTTGGCAGACGTAGAATCCAAGATTCCAAGAGGTGAAAGGGTCAGAGATCACCTGATTTAAGTGGTAGACCTTGGCTGAATCCTCTTTTGCTTTTCCCCAGTTGTCTTACATAGGCATCTTATCTACCAGTAATTGTAGCCATTTCTGGAAAAGCAGGATTGGTATTTTATGTTTGGAGGGAGTGAGGCACCCATAGGCTCCCCAAACCAGACAGCTCTAATCTGATCGTGAAGGTGACTCTGCCTTTTTTCCCTGCAAGGGGGGCACAGTCACCTCCCCTTTCCTGGGAAGTAGAAATCCCTCTTTGTTTCCTGACAGACCTGATTCTGAACCTGCTGGACCCCTGGCAGACGTCGTTAGCTATTCCTGACTTCAGGGTGGACAAAGTAGCTGATGCCAGAGAGACAAGGGAGTTTTGCAACACTACTTCGATGCGAGTCACTTACAGCAGATTTAAAGAGGACAGAATATGTCAATATTGCACATACATTGCTGTATGTGACAGTGCTAAATAATTCAGAGAGAGAGCTGGCAGCTCAGTGCCTTTTAATAGTAAATAATTCAAGTAGCCTTTACATTTCCCCTGCCAGTAGATCGGTATATCTGCCTGCTGTGGCGAGAGAAGCAAGAGCCAGAGAGTAAAGAATGCAAGGCCATTACGACTAGAATATTCTCCCCCATGTATGTTTACATCGTGCAGTGGGCGATGCGGTTTGCATCTGTCCTTTGATTTAGGGGCACAACGGTTCAGACTTTGGGCATGCTGGCTCTCAGTACACATTTTAAAGAGCAAGGGAAACAAGGAAACAATTTCCCCAGAGGTCTACTGTGATTAAAGACCAGCAAATGTGTTGTTGTAACCGCGTATGTAACAAACACGAGTTGTTAGTGATGTAACTCTCTGCCAGCTGTTCAAGCTGAATTATAGGCTTGAGAGCCGCGGGCACCTCGAACAGTGCGGCTGCTGGTATGTAACTCAGGAGTCTGGGTTCTACCTTACTAGCTATGCAACCCTGGGCAAGTGATGACATCTTCTTCTGCCTTGATTTTCTCATCCATGTAATGGGGACAATAGTAGTACCTACAGCAGAGGATTATCAGGAGGACCCAATGGGAGTGTATATGCAGATGGTTTAGCCTGGGGCTGGGCCTATAGAAACTGCTCCAATGGGTAGGATCCATTGCTGATAGTAAGTCCAACCCCTCCCTCTACCAAGGAGTTTGCTGAAGTTCAGAGAGGGAGGTGATAGTTCTGAAGGCCAGAGCCTGTAGTCAAGGTCCGCAGACCACGCTCCCTCTGGAGATTCTAGGGGAGAATCTATCTTTGATTCCTCCAGTTCTGTGGGCTCCTGGCAGCCATAACCAGTACAAGGACAGAGTTCCAGTCCTTATGTCACCATCTAAGGGAACCTAGGGCACAAGAAAGTGACAGTGGGCTGGGACATAGCCAAGAGAACTTCTGTAGCCAAAGAATTCTTTGGAGTAGGAATTTGCATTTCTCTATGTTTTAGTATAAAGTAACATTAATTCATTTTATTGAACACATACTTATTTAGCCCCTGGCATTGGCAATATAGCCCTGAGCAAGATAGATCAGGTTCCCACTGGCATGGAGACAATAAGTAAACCAACTGGCAGATCATTTTATATTACAATAAGGAAAAAAAGAAAGCCTAAATTATGGTAAGGGCTAGAGGGTGATTGGTAGCTTCTTCTACTGGGGACTTGGGGTCAGAGAAGAAGAGAGGTGACATTTGAGCAGAACAGGAACTATGAGAAGGAGCAGGGCATGCAGTGAGCTGGGACAGAGAGTGGCAGGATAGGGTTCAGTATGTGCAGAGGCCCTGGGGTGGGGCAAATTCAATGACTTCTCAGAATTTGGAATAATTTTCATGATTGCATCAATTTTTTGGGGGGGGTTGGCTGCTGTAACAAACGACCACAAACCAGGTGGTTTTAAACAACAGAAACATGTTCTCTCATAGTTCTGAAGGCCAGAGCCTGCAGTCAAGGTTCACAGACCACGCTCCCTCTGGAGGTTCTAGGGGAGAATCTATCTTTGATTCCTCCAGTTCTGCAGGCTCCTGGCAGTCTTTGCTGTTTCTTGGCTTCCAACTGTGTTATTCCAATCTCAGACTCCAACTTCATATCACCTTTTCCTCTCCCATCTGGCAAAAACAGGCCTCTGCCTCACTCTTTCAAGTGGATTTGTAAGAGTGATTTTGTTATTGGAGTTAGGGCCTGCCCGAATAAGCCAAGATAAGCTCTTCCTCTAAATAACCTTAAAGTAATCCCATCTTTTGACATATAAGTTAATATCTCCTCTCTTACCATATAAGGTAACAGTCTCAGGTTCCAGGGATGAGGATACGGACCTGTCTTTCCGGGGCCCTCAGTACACTTGATGACAATAAGCCAGGTTCTAGACACTGAAAACAACAACAGAGAGGCAAACCTTTGCCTCGGTCTTGCGCTGAGCCAAAAACACCAGTTTTCAGTTGAGACAGATATTTCTAGCAGCTTCGGCTTTTACCTTTTGAGTGAGCTCCCAAGTGGCTGCGGGGCACTGCGGAGCAGGTGGGGATGTGGGCATGGGCCTCGAGCCTCTTCCGTCTCTGCTTCCTGGCATCCTGTCTTCTTGTCACTGAGGGCAGGCCACGTGGCAGGCCCTGTGCTATAGGTAAACGATCTCGGTCTGGGAGCTTGTTTGGTGAGGGTTCTCTCCCGCTCCTCTCTTAGGGATCCTCACTGAGTACGGCCAGGCCTGGGAAACTATATTTTAAACAAGTACAGCACGTGGTTCCGATTCAGAGGCCAGCCCTCTGAGAACCAGTGGGACCACACCTGGAGAAATGCGGGGATGTGGGTGGGGGGAAAGGGGCCGGGAATTCAAGTGTAGCTACTAGATGGCAGTGATGGGGAAAACTTCCAGATTCACACTCCATTTGGCATGGGCTGGAAAAACATACACATTCGCAGGAAGGCTCAGAGTCCCGAGAATGCTTTTCTCCTGGAGACCATGCACCAAGGGAATGGATCCCAGGCGGGCTTCTGGGGTTGGAGAGAACTCTGCGGGGAGGAGCCCAGGGCAAGAGCTGGAGTAGGAGCCCAAGCAGACTCGGGCCCCTTGTGCATACATTCATGTCTCTCAGGTCTTGGCAGTCACGCCCCACTTGAGCCTCATCTTCACACTTTGTGACCAGGGCTAGCTGGACTACCCAACCTGCCTTGCAGCTTTGCCTTCTGGAGTCATTTGGAAGTTAAAAAGTCCCGAGCACTTCTGGGCTTTCCTAGTGTTGGAGGGCTGCTCGTTTAGCCTGAATCAATGTGTCTCAAAGGCTGTGACACTGGTGGTGTGTTGGGGGTCTTTAAGACCACTGTCTGGACTGAAGATTCACCAGGAGACTCAAAGGACTTAGCACATGGTCATCCTCAGGGCTGTGACTCGTGGCAGTGCAAGGCAACAAGGCAAAATCAGCAAGGGGAAAGGCCCGTGGCGTGAAGTTCTGAGAATACCAGATGTAAGCTTTCAAGGGTCTGATTCTGGGGAATCAGCCAGGATGTAATTCATTCCCCTGGCAAGAACTGGGACAATACCTACGCAGTGTTGCCAACCAGGGAAGCTCATTAGAGAGTCGGCCCCCAGGGTTTGCCCTGGGGCTGGTCATGCAGGCAGCCTCTGTCCAGCACGTACCCAAATTTCAGGCTCCCAGAGAGAAAGCAGGTGTCCAGCACAAACTATCTTATTTGTACAAATACTTCATGCATGTAATGAGACACTGTTCTCAGGTGATGTGGGGTGGGGAGCCCTACAGAAATCTAAGTCCCTGGTACCAGCTGAGGGTCAACTTGGCAAGTAGGCCTTTCAAGGGAGACCAGCTGGGCCTGCTGCGGGAGCTCTCTGCACCGGCAGTGGAGGTCATGGTCATGGTCATCTCTCGTTCTTTCCTTGATCATCGAGTCATGCCCCATCTTCTGAGACAAAAATCCACCTCTCATGAGAGAAGCTGGAAATCTCAAATACTCATTTTCTTAGCCACCTTTGCAGCAGAGGACAGAGCTATGATGTCAGTCCTGCCAATCAGAGGAGCCCACCCAGATTTTGAACTGGAAGCTGGTCACATGGACAAGTGGGGAACACTTGTTCTCTGTTCTAGGCATGGCTGCGGCGGTGGCTCTGCTGTCAGGGTCCGGGTCCGGTCTTAGTGATGGTGGTGGTATGTTCCAGGGCATGCCCCCAGAACTCCCCCCGCAATCCTTCCCCGGGTCAGTTCTGTGGGATGCTCTGGGAACTGCTCCTGGTGGCATGGCCCAGCCTGAGTCTCTGGTCCTCCCAGAGTGTCAGTGGGCTCCCCAGTGACCCCTCAACAGACTCTTGAGTTGATAGGGTTGGGTTTTGTTTCTCGGTGAGGAACATAATTTTCAGATGACGCTCAACAAGATCAAGTCACAGAGAGAAATGGTCCCTTTCCCATTCTTTCAGCCTTTCTGGTTAGAACATCTGCTTGCTTCTATGTCCTTAATCCCTTTAACCTCCTTCTAATACTTGTGATTTCCTTATTATTTTATCTTTTCCAGCTTTATTGAGTTATAATTGATATGTAATATTGCAAGATATTGGAAATGTACATCATGGCAATTTGATATATGTATACACCATGAAAGGGTCCCCCTTCCCTCCCCTGCCATGCAAATCCCCCTTTTAAATAAAGACAGAGCTGACTGGAGGCCAGTGTCAGTATCTAGCTAGAATTTAATAACAACAGAGATATTGTGAAGTGTTTATTTCATGGTTACCTCCCATTTGTTCTAAGTATTATATGATAACAATATATTGTTTCCTTTTAAAATGAAAGCATATAAGTAAAAATCATAATACAATTCATGAAAAACTAAATAGTAGTACAGTAGTATATTATAAACATAGTTCTTGAATGAAAGACTTTGGTCAACACTCCAACTGGGACTCAAATTTGGCCTTTTGGGGTCCACAGAGGGTGGAGGAAGGACGTTCAGCAAGAGCAGCCAAGCTCTCTGGAAACTGAGGGCTGTGGGTGGGGCCGTCCCTTGGCCAGCCGCTGTGCAGGGGAGCCGGAAGCCCCCACCCGCAGGTGCCACAGGTGGCCCCTCCTCTCCCAGCATGGCATCTGTGGCATGGGCACAGAGTGACCCACCTGGGATGACCAACCCCTGAGGTGGCCCAGTTCAACGCATAGCAGGAAATGCTGTCACAAACCGTGCCATGATTGGAAGAGATGGTGGGTGTCACTC
Organism: Spilogale gracilis; assembly: GCA_004023965.1. Taxonomy (NCBI): domain Eukaryota; kingdom Metazoa; phylum Chordata; class Mammalia; order Carnivora; family Mephitidae; genus Spilogale; species Spilogale gracilis. Next base: position 142,149 of record PITA01001086.1, read on the forward strand.
TGCTCCCTCTCATTGCAGAGATGGAATGGTGCAGGGGTGAGGTTCTGTAGTTCTGAGCCAGCCTTAGGACCTTGTCAAGCAGTCTTCAGCAGCCCCTGCTTTACTTTGGCTGGAGTGATGGGGATGGGGGATGGACTGGCCTGGGGGCACTACCACGCCTTCTAGCCCTCCAAGCTGAGGCCACATAGGCCTCCCCCCATCCCTCCAATCAGCACGCATGCTCCTACTTCAGAGCCTGAGGACTCGCTCTTCCTTCTCCTGCCTGGAAGGTTCTTCCCACCCACATCCCCACATCTCCTGGCAGCCCTGTTGAACGGCCTCCCACTGTCACCTTGCTACGGGTGGCTTCTCTGCCTGCCACCAGTCAGGGTCACCAGTCACTTGCCAACATGCATCTGAGTTTGCTTTCATCAGGGCACTTCTCGCAGCCTGAATTAGGTTATGCTTAGTGCCAGTCACCCCACTAGAATGTGAGTTCTCTGAGGGAAGGGCCTGGGCCTTTGGGGGGCCTAGTGGAAAATGAAATCTGGGGCCCTGTGACAAAGAATTGATTAATTAGGAATTTCATATGGTCACAACAGAGCATAGGGCCCTTGTAAGTCTCAGCTCCTGTACTGGTGTGCAGTCAGCTGCCCTGGAAACCAGCCCTGGCCACCTACTTGGTCTTGTTCACCACTGACCCCCAGGCCTGGTACAAAGCCTGGTACATAGTCGGCCCTCCATAAGGGTTTGCTGACTGACTGACTGACTGAGCTCTATCACTCCAGGGTCAATGGCTACAGCAGCTACTTCATTCGAAAAATAGAAATAGAGTACTCTGCCCCATTCATTACTGAGGTCAATGTCCCTGTTAAGATTTAAAGGCAGGGTTGGACCAGAAAGGCTCTGGAGGCTGGGCAAGGCTGTGAGGTTTATTCTAAGAGCAATTCTAAGAGGCTGTGAGGCTTTACATCAGGGCCGGGCAAGTGGAGATCACATTATAAAATATCACCCAGGCGACCATGGGTCACACGTGTGAACTTGGGGACTGAGAACAGAAGCAGGAACTGGAACAAGCGGCCCTCGGTGGCGGTCCCAATGACCATGGTGGTGGTGGACAGTTGGAGCGAAGTGAGGGGTGCTGGGCTTACACCCACTTCGGGTAGACCCCTGGGTCCCGTCGTACCCACCGCAGATGCACTGGGACGCAGGGTGGGGAAGAGCTGCAGGCCATTGTTTAGCCAGGGAGGTACCGAGTGGTGCAGGTTCTAACCACACAGGGTCCAGAGTCTGTTCTAGCTTTGCTGCATACACACACATTCCCTTCCATGTCCCCGCCCTTCCCCGAATCCCATGTGCTGGAGGAGATGGTTTATGCTGAGGGCACTACATGCGCCATAAAAGCTAAGTGTATTTATACACATCAGGCAGGCCTGGAAGTCCCGTGGTGGAGTCATTATGGGAAGAAATGTAGCCCTTGGAAAAAACCTCTTAGAAGCAGTGACATGGAGGAAAGGGTGCCCCTCAGTGGAACCCAGAACGTTCCAGTTTCAGCTGAATTCCTTCCAGCTTGCAGGGGCTCCAAGGTATGGGGTAAGACAGATTTTGGAGAGAGCTGATGTTCCGGGGTAAGACAGCTGTGTTTTCAGGTGAGCTGGGATCATAAAGGTAATCCATAGAACACCTTCCTGGGCAAAGACAGCAACCTCTTTAGAGATCACCAAACCCAAAGTGAGAAAAAAAAATAATAACAAGAAATCCCCCTTGAGTGTTTTATATGCCCAGCCCCCTTCCAAGGTATTGATGTATCTTCATTCATTTAATTCTGACCACAACCCTGTGAGGTCGGTACTAACGTCTCAGGTACAGGAAAGCTAATCATTTGCCCAAGGTTATGGGCCAGAGGCTGCAGAGCCAGGGTTCAAACTTGGGCATGTGGTTCCAGGCCTATGCTTTTACCACCATGCAAAAGCATCCCAGCCTGGCATCCTGGAGGCCTTTGCAGACCCCCAGAGTTTGCTGAGAGCCGGTACCCCAAATTAGCATAATGGCAGGACTCGATGGGAATGATCGCATTTGATTCTCACGCCTACCCCTTGTGTCGTTTTACAGATGAGGAAAGAGCGGGCCTGAATGCTCACGTATGTTGTCCAAGGTCCTATAGCTAGTAGGCCACCAAATAAGGCTGGACATCAGTGCTGACCAAAGCCTCCTCTGTTTTTTTTGAAAATTCCTGGCTGTGGGCTTTTATTTCTGTTGTTGTCATCTTCTTCCTCCTCTTCTTCTTTTTGAAGATTTTATTTATTTATTTGACAGAGAGCGACAATGAGAGAGGGAACACAAGCAGGGGAGTGAGAGAGGGAGAAGGAGGCTTCCTGCTGAGCAGGGAGCCCAATGCGGGGCTCGATCCCATGACCCTGGGATCATGAACTGAACGGATGGCAGACGCCTAATAACTGAGCCACCCAGGCACCCCGTTCTTCAAAGCCAGTCTATCCTTGTTTTTTTGATAGACATTGAGACTCAGAGAGTTTAAGCACACTGCCTACAGTCACACAGCTGGTCGGCGGCGAAATGAGACTCGGGTGCAGGTTGGTTCAAGTCCAATGCTCATACTCTTTCTGTTCTTCCAAGCCATTTTGGCTGACTGTGATTTAAAATTATGGGGGAGGGTCTTCCTTTTTAAGGTGGATTTTCCCAGAGGGGGCATTGCTGTGTGGTGATGGCCTCTGGCAAGACCGAGAATTTAGACTGGGGAGTCAGAGAGATCTGGAGCCCGATCTGCTTCTCACAGACAGTGTGATCTCAGCAGGCCTTTGTCCTTTCTGAGTCTCAGGGTGACCATAAGAACCACACCTCCAGGCTGGCGGTCAGGATAAGCGAAGTAAGCCGCTAGGAAAACTCAGACTGCCAGCGGCTCTGTGTGCTCCCATTATCCAAATCAGTGCATGTTTGACTAATAGGTCTGGAAGAAGGAGAAGGAAGGAGAGGGGAGGGAGGGAGGGAGGACCCATGAACATGGTGGCTATTAATATAGTCCCATCCATCTTCCAAATATCCTTCTGAGGAATGAAGAGGGCAGAAGAATTTCGACCTGGGTTGTTGGTGGGGAACTGAGCACCAGGTCGGGCAGGGGAAAGGGCAGCCAGAGCTAGCCCAGGGCAACTCAAATAGATTACATCGCCTCTTGGTTCTTAACCATGATTTTTTTTTTTTTTTCACTGCAAAATGTCAGAACTTCAGCCTGACAAAGTGCAGGACAAATACTAGGAGGAGCGGTTCAGGCTCCATCGCAGCCCTACGGCCAGCTCCCGGGCTGGGCTCCCAGGCCTGCCTGCCCAAGAGCAGAGTGTGTATGCTCAGCCTGTCCTCGCAAGGAACAGCCTCTCCCTGGAGGGGAAGCCACAGCGTTCCTCTACAGATCCCATCTTCTCCAGAGTCCTGGGCTCAGAGGACACACAGCATTCACGCTCCCAGGAGTCAATTCCGAAGACTCTGTGTCTCATCTCCAAAAAGCAAGATGGAGATGTCCCCCTGCATGTCTGCCCCACGGGGACCCGGGACCTCACAAGGGCATTATCACCTGGGATGTACTGCCTGTTGGATTGATTTCTAGATAATCCATCTTTATTAAGTCTAGCCTTGCTTTCTAGAAGCTTAAAATCTAGTGAGGTGGGGCAAGCCTCAGCAGGTATGAACCATTTGTTGTTGTTGTTGTTGTTTTTCCTTTTTAAAGATTTTATTTATTTGACAGTGAGAAGCACAGCCAGAGCAGGAACACAAGCAGGGGGAGTGAGAGAGGGAGAAGCAGGCTTTCCGCCGAGCAGGGAGCCCAATGTGGGGCTCAATCCTGGGTCTCCAGGATCATGACCTGAGCCGAAGGCAGTCGCTTAACCACTGAGCCACCCATGCGCCCCGAACCATTTGGTTTTAATACTGGTGGTTAAGATACTGACAACAGAGAGTTTCTTCTTGAGCTCTTGAGCACCTTCCTCCATCCAGACACCCCTCCCATACCCCTCCCGTACTCCACCACGCCCCAGGACCTCCATATTGTCCATCAGTGAAAGGGTTAACACCTCACCTCGTGGGAGACGAATCCAGCCTCGGAATCATTATCTTCTCTGACCTGTCAGTCCTCCAGTGACTCCTGATTGTTAAATATTTGGCATATTACTTTGGAAGCCATGCATATACTAGGTGACCATAAGAACCCTATCTCCAGGCTGGCGATCAGGATAAGCGAAGTAAGCCGCTAGGAAAACTCAGACTGCCAGCGGCTCTGTGTGCTCTGTGCCACAGTAGCAGGGCAGGGGTCCTAAGGGCCAATGCAACTTGTTACAACCCCTCATCCAGCAAGCAGCTCATTCTTTGGGAGATGTCTACCCTCACCCACGCCGGGCCAGGCCCCTTCCTGTCTTACCTGATTCTTTCCTTGGTCTCCAACTTTAGCCTTTTCCCCAGCCTCCCTGCCTTCACCCCCAGCCTCCCAGCCAATGCATCCTCCACTCCCAGCCAGCCAGCCAGGTCTGGTCACATCCGCTCCAGATTAACACCATTAGATGGCTTCTTGCTGTGCTCGGTCAGGCGGAAGTCGCTTTGGGGCTGTCTCTGCAGGTGGCGGGTCCATATTTGTCTGATTTTGGTCTTCCCCACTGGATCTCAAGCTTCACCAAGCCTCTCCAGTGTCTAGCAAGTACCTGGGACAGAAGATGCTTAGCAGGTGTTTGCTTTGTAAGAGCAGAAAGAGAAAGAAATGAGCAAATGGGCACTCACGGCGACATCTAGAAAGGACCAGGGCTGGGTTACCACCGGCAGGCAGAGAAGAGACCGGCCTTTAAGGCAGGGAGACAGCCAGGGCAGGGCCAGAAGGTGGGAGGTGGATAAGGAGGAGAGCCTGGAGCCCCAGCGCCCAGGTTCAAGTCTCCGCTAACTGGCAGCTTTGAGAAACCTGTCACCTTTCTCTGCCTTGGTTCTCTCATCTTTCATATGGGAACAAGGAGGTATCTACCTCATAGACAGGTGTCCAGGGGCTATATGAGATAACAAGTGTGGGTAAAAGGTCAGCCAGTGTGTGGATTCTAGGGACAGAAATAACACTTGCCAAGTATTTTCTGCGCACTGAGTGGAACTTGTCCAGGCCCCACAGCGAGCCTGCGGCCTTCACCCGGTGTCCTTGTTAGGCAGACACATCTGGACTTCCATCACCGTGGAGCCCCCCGTCCCCAGCACTCGGTTTATTGTGGGTGGCCCAGCACGGGGATGGTTAAGACTTTCTTAGACATTAGCATCCCTTGGGGATCTGGTGTAAGATGTCCACACTTGGGCCCCCTTTGGACGAATGAATCAGCATTTCTGGGAGCAGACCAAATGTTAGCATTTCTTGAAACTCCCCAGATGATCCTCATGGGCAACTAGGCTGTGAACTGCTGGTCTAAGTTTGGGTTTGAAGACCGTGTGGTTGTCACAACGAGTCCCACGAAAACAGATGGTGTAGGATAGGGGTGTGGGGCTGGGGCTGTGAATCATTTCTCACCTTGACGACTGAGAGCAAAGCCAGCTGAGTAACTCTACATAGAGGAAACTCAGAAACCTGCTATCTTCCCATGTAGGCACGCCCCGGAGTGTGGCTTTGAAGGGCTCAGCATTATTGCTTCATGGGATCCAGGAATATCAGGCCTCCTTCACTTTTATGGGGCTCTCTGCTCTGGGCACCTGGCCTGTGTCAGCCAGTGAGGGCTCACTCTCTTTCACAGCAGGGTGTAACAAAAGAGGGCCTGAGAAACAGGGTGATTTTCTCTGGGCCTGCCTGGGGCTGACTTTGCTCGAAGAATGTGGGAGCCTGCCTCTGACTTGCTCTAGAACCCCAGGATTGCTGCATGGGGTTCCAGGCCTCTCCCACGGTGGTTTACCAATGGAGGTCTTATCCATAGGAAACACAAAGAAACAAAGATGCTCAGTTAATTGGACTTTCAGATACAAGTGAATAATTTTTTTGGCATAATTAAGTCACATACAATATTATTTGTTGTCTATTTGAATATCTCATTTTACCTGGACATCCTGTGGTTTATCTGGCAAGCCTACCTGGGGCTTCACTTTCTGGATTTATTCCAGGGTGAGCAGTATGGACACTGGTGTCCCTGGGACTAGCTCTGTCCCTTGGTGGCAACTGAGCCACAGACAAGACATCTGAGCCTTCATTTCCCTATAAGCAAATGCAAATAGTGCTAATAATAATCTTTGCCTCTTGCAATTTTTTTGAACTCTAAAACAAAACAATGCATGCAAGGCACATCTTTTTTTTTTTTTTTTTTAAGGCACGTCTTAACATCTCAATGCACAGTAGCTATTATGGGGAAACATTATCAAAAAGGTATTTCCAATGCATAGCCTTTGCTTTAGAATTCTAAGAGTAATACATGCTCTTTATGGAAAATTAGGAATTGCAGACAGGAGAGAGAAAAAATAACACCCTACCATATTGTCACCATTCAAAGGTAAGTACTTTTAACATTTTGGCAATTATTCTTTCAAGCTTTTGTTTGTTTTTTTGTTTCTTATTTATTTTTTATTTTGGGGTCTTAAAAATGTATCTACATATGAATGGAAACATCAGTTTTATATTCTGGGTCCTGCTTTTTTTTTCTTTTCCTCACTGAACATTATATCATAAGCATTTCTCCAATTTGTTAGATACTCTTTGACAGTCTAATTGTCGTACAGTTCTGGAAAGATCCACCTTCTTCATCAGTCTCCTGTTGAGCATGCCACTTTTTGCCCCTGTTGTAAATAGTGCTGCTGGGAGCTCTTTCTCCTTTCCTGAAAATTGTGTTCGAGCTGGGTCAGACTTTCCGAGGCCTGTCCCCAAGGGCAGTCTCCTGGCCACAGTTCCGGATGGTCAGGCTCAGCTTTTGCCAGAATGTTTGTGTCTACTCCACAGACAAATGGATTTGAGCCTTGACTGGTGGGCCCAGGGTGTCTGGGTCTCTGCAGCCCAATCAGTCACTCTCTGCCCCTTGGAGAGCAGGGCCTGCTCTCCGCTGAGATGTACAAACACATAATCCTTTTCCATCAAAAGGGACACCTTTTCCTGGTGTTCAATCTCAGTCCATTCTGCTCCTAGCTGCATGTGTGAGATCTTCGTTTATCAACCCTTGGGTTTCTGGTATCATGGAACTGGGGGAAAAAAAAATCTCCCCAGGTCTTAAAGTCTTCAGGCCCTTAATAAGCTGTCTCTGGTGGGACATTACTCCTTATCTTTTGCTAGGACACAAAACGTTAAGTTCCCACGGCCGAGACGGCCTGCCAGCCTTGTTTTGTCGTACAACTTGCATTGCCAAAGCCTTCTGACTTAGGAGTGACTCACCAGTGGCTTCATCCATTCTCAGAATCGTGCCCCAGAAGCCTTGGGGAGAATCCTTTCTTAAGATGATGGCTGTATTAATTTACTTTTGAGCTCTCCTTCATTGAAGGACATTTGTAACTTTTGATCATCTCATGGCTCTTTGTCTTTGGGGAAGTGGGACGAAAACCAAAGGCTGATGACCACCCAAGGGCTCAGTTGCAGCAGCGGTAGGAAAAAAGGGTCTCTGAATACAAACTTTACAAAGAGAAGAGTGCTCACAGGCAGAAATGAGGCATACCGAAGCAAGTCGGCCCTGTTTTATGTGTTTTTGTTGTTTTGACATTTCACGTTCAGAGAACACAGCTTGGTTTTATAAAACTGTTTCGGTCCAGAGGGCAGACCACATAAAAGTGTCCAAATGAGTCCTTACGGATGGGTGGAGGCTGGTACAAATGGCTCTTTACCTGCTTTGCCCTCCATTCTTGCCCCAGAACCTTCTCGAATGTAATTCTCAGAGCATATTGGAGATGGAGAATTAAGTACAGGGCTCACGTGAGCCCCCAACATGTCTTCTTGCATGCATTGATTTCTTTTCTAAATTGGTTGAGTTTAAAAATGTCCTAATTATACCCAAATTTGCACAGCCGTTTTCTCCGTGGACAGTTGATGCACTTTGCGTGTGTTATTTAGCTGCTGGACAAGCGGGAGCCAGGCCAGTCTTTGCTGTTTCTGCAGAGGGGCTGAGTGCCTGGTTTGAGGTGCCTGAGCCCAGGAGGGCAACCAGGATGATGCACGGCTGGCCTGTTCCCAGGTGAACGTGCTGCGTGTGGGCCTCACATCCCTGCATCAGCATAGGTCGGCTTTGAGACCTCAGTCTTTCTGTGCCTCACTGTTCTCATCTATAAAATGGGGATAATAATAGTCCCTACCTGGGGCACCTGAGGGGTGCAGTCGGCTGAGTGTCTGACACTTGGTTTCGGCTCAGGTCGTGATCACGGGATCGAGCCCCATGTCCAGCTCTGTGCACTTATCACAGAGTCTGCCTGAGACTCTTTTTCCCTCTACATCTGCCCCCTGCCATGTGTTCTCTCTCTCTGTGTCTCTAAAATAAATAAATAAATCTTAAAATAATAGTCCCTACCTCATGGAATTATTCTGACTCATAAATGAATTACTAGGCACCAAGCACTTCAAACACAGCCTAGTCTGTTGTTGGGTGTTATTTATTTTGCTCCATCCAAGTGATATTTGGGTTCCTTAAGTGAGCATCACTGGGAGCAGGGCTTCTCAAACTATAATGTGCATGTGAAACATGGTAGGTCTTGTTTAAATACAGATTCTTATGTGGTAGGTTGAAAGTGGGGCCAGAGGGTCTACCTCCGTGACAGGTTCACGCGAGAGCCACACTGTTGCTCGAGGTGCGAGGACCTTGAGAACACGGATGAAAATGGGAGGTTTCTAGACCCCACTCAGGCCCACAGATCTAGGTTATTCTTGAGCCTTAAAATCTCATGGGATTTGCCTTGCTAAGTTTTAAATTTGTCACCCCTTCTTTTCCTTCCTTCCTCCCTCCCTCCATCCCTCCCTCCCTCCCTTCCTTCCTTCCTTCCCTTTCTTTCTTTCTTTTTTATGAGAGAGAGAGAGAGAGAGAGAGAGAGAGAGAGAGAGAAAGGCAGAGACAGAGAGAAGCAGGCTCCCCAAGGAGTAGGGAGCCTGACGTCAGACTCATCCCAGGACCCAGGATCATGACCTGAGCCAAAGGCAGAGGCTTAACCATCTGAGGCACCCAGGCACCCCTTCTTTCCCTTTCTTGCCTTTGGGTGAGAAGGTCTATCCTACACTTGTCCCAGCATCGTGTTTCAGAGCCCGTAGCTTATCTGGGGTCACAGACTCACAGCTAGAGAGGGGCTTCACCTGAGGATGAATCGTACATACCTTGAATCTCACTCAGACCTGATTTAGATGCTATTTAGAGAAGACTTCAGACTTTAGGGTTTAGAGTTGATGCTGGGCCAGTTAAGGCTCTTGGGGCTGGTGGGATGGAATGCAGGCATCTTGCATGTGAGAAGGACACGAATTCTGGGGGCCGAGGGCAGGATGAACTGAATTGCGTTCCCCCCAGATTAATATGTCGAAGCCCTCACCCCTGAGGTGATGATATTTGGAGGGGAGGCCTTTAGGAGGTCATTAGGTTCAGCTGAGGTCATGAGGGTAGGGCCTTTGTGATGAGATTAGTGCCCTTGTGGGAAAGGACTCCTGGGTTCTTTCTCCACTACATGAGGAAGCAGCGAGCAAGCGGCTGTTTGCAAACCAAGAAGAGGGTTCTCTTCAGAACCCAGCCATGCTGATAGCTGAGCTCAGACTTCCAGCTTCCAGAACTGGGATGTCTCAGCGTCTGTGACCTAAGCCCCCAAGCCTGAGGTACTTTCTTGAGGCGGCCTGAGCTGACAGAGACACTAGAGGTGGTGCTTAGGAGCCAAGAGTTTATCAAGCCTCTAGGAGATTCGAATGCCCCAAAGTTTGGCTAGATGGAGTTAAAGTTATTGTAAGGAAGACGTGGTTGTTCAAAATGGGTGTGTGGGAGAGAATGTGCTATTCTTTATTTAGAGCTTCGCCTTCTCCCTCTTCTCCTTTGTTTTCCTTCTTCTCTTTCTCCCTTTCTCCCCAGGGCAGGCAGTTGAGCTCAGTGGTAAGAATGCTCGGGGCTAGCCTCCTGGCCCCTCTTCCTTCACCGCTGATTGGCACCTCTGTTGAAGCCTCTCCCCCACGGGAAACCGGGACTGACTCGGGATGCTAGGAGGCGTCGCCCAAGTCCTGAACTTTCTGGGCCAGTTGCTGCAGGGGTGGTGGGTCAGAGTCCCATTGTCATAGATGGTGTGGCCATTGTCTGTTTGTCCGGCAGTTGTGGTAGGTGAGGGGGTTTGCCTTCTTCTGCACGATGGGCACCTTGACAATGGTGCCCTTCCTTGCTCTCCCCAGGATTCCCTTAGTGTAGAAGTGGACACTTGGGGCTCACTGATGCTTGCGCAACGGATGGATAAAAGACAAGATGCAGCGGCCAACTTATGGACCACTGAGCTGTTGCAAGCTCAAAGGAACTCAAAGCTTCGTGCCTACGTCATCTCCATTCAAGCCAGTGATCAGACCTGGTGTCAGGGCTCATACCTGAGGCCACAGAAGGGTCTGGGCATGGCAGGGAGATTAAATTCCTAGAATCCCTTGGTAAACTTTCCCCCGTTGGCTGGCATTTGGGGAGTGATTAAACTGGAACGCACCCATTTATTCCATCAGTAGTTGGACCATACACACACAATGGTCTCTACATACCATCATTTCCAAAATGACGTTAATCAACATGTTCTCATTGAATCTTCAGAACAACCTGGTGAGGCAGGTATCATCACTTCATTTTACAGATGAGCAAACTGAGCTCTGATCTTCAGATAAGTAACATCTCTGGCACCTGGAAGCATGGGATTTGAACCCCGGTCCAGAGCCAAGCCTATGCCACAGATTGGAGGTGGGAGGCATGGGAAGCAGAGGATGAAGGGTGAGGCCGGGAGAACAGAGGAGCTGTTTCCGTGGAAGGGGGAGGGATGCTGAGTGGATGCACACGGCCGGACCTCTCTGCACGTAATGCCTCCCACCTGTGACTCTCACAGCATCGTTCAAGGGGGCTGGTCTGTCACACCCTCCACGAGGAGCACGTAAGTGAGAAGCATTTCCGGAGTTTGTAAAATGGCTCAGGTTCAGCAGCCTTGTGAGGGAATAGATGGCTCAGCTGAGTCTTACCTACCTCCTGTCTTTGAAGCAACCATCAGGGAAGGAAGCAAAAAAACCATACCAGTCTTTTATATATAGTCATTCCCCACCCCCATCCCCACCCTGGAGAGCTGAGCACCAGCAGCCTTTCCCAGGGGCACTGGGCCAGTGCAGGGAGGAGGTGAGGGGCTGCACTGAGTACTGGCTTGACGGCAGAGCGAACAGAAACCGGAGAGGGGCTGAAAGCTACCCCTGCGGGGCGGGTCGGGGGTGGGTGCGTCCAAGCTGGAGAAGCTTTCATCCAGTCTCCATGTCTAAGACTCTTTAGACAGCCCTGGCGGTGGGACAGTGTGCCTGGTGGGACCAGAGGACCCCTCTGGCAGAGAACCCCCTCGGCAAATGCCTCCAAATCCTATGCCCGTTGGAAGGTCACCTGGGGCATTCGGTGCCCTCTGAGACACTGTCGTAATGTACAGACGCCGAGGACACACCGCCGCTGTCTGATGTTGGGAGAAATTCAGTCTCACTGGTAAGAAAGATAAGCACATTAATACAAGATGCCGTTTTATTGTTTTATCCCCCCTGGCTAAAAAATCAGCCAAGATTTAAGAAAAAGGTAATACTCCACATGGGTTGAGGGTAGGGAAACAAGCCCTCTCCCATACCCCTGGGAGGAGCAGCAGGATTCCTGTAAGAACTTAGAACTGGGGGGGCCTGGGTGGCTCAGTGGGTTAAAGCCTCTACCTTCAGCTCAGGTCATGATCTCAGGGTGCTGGGATGGAGGCTCAGGTGGGGCTCTGCTCAGCAGGGAGCCTGTTTCCTCTGCTCTCTCTGCCTGCCTCTCTGCCTACTTGCGATCTCTCTCTCACTCTCTGTCAAATAAATAAATAAATAAATAAAATCTTTTTTTTTTAAAAAAAAAAGAACTTCGAACTGAGCATGACCTTTGACCTCAACGGTTTTCCTTATAGGCAGTAACCTTAGAAGTAGTGGGAAATGTGCACAAAGAACTATGAGCCAGGACATGTGTCGGAGGGTTTGTATTTGGAGAAAATTTGATGTTCAACAAGAGGTAACTAGTTAAGTATACTTTTGTATCTACAAGTGGCAAAATTCTAAGCAGTTATAAAATTGATGCACAACTTTCTGTGTTGCTATGGAAAGATGTTCCAGATATATTGTTGGGTAGAAAATAAGGCAACTAACATGCATAGTATGATCTTGGTTTTGTAAAAAACAAAACCATCTGCCTACAGACAGATTATATATATATGTGTGTGTGTGTGTGTATGAAAAATGTATATATGTATAGGAATGTATGTATATACCTATATGTGAATGTACATCTATTATATATGAAAAATATTAATAATCATTATATGTGATCGTACTATGGGTGAATTTTGCACTTCCTAAATTTATTTTAAAGAGAAAATAATTACTTGAATAACACAAATGAAATTTCCTTAGAGGCAAAGAACCAGGCTACAGGCCTGTGAGTATGGATGTGTATGGTGGCTGAGGGCAGGCGGCCAAGGTCAACTTGGGTTTGGGTGAAGGCTGCTCTGGCCTGTTTTTTTCTGTGGGGCTCTAGGCAGAGATGCAAGCTCTCTGTACTTTGGAGTTCCCATCTGAAGAAGGGCATCTGATGATCTCCAGTTCATAATGGTGTTACGAGCAGTAAGTGGGATGATATCTGTTAAATGTCTGGCATATGGTAAACATTTAATAAATCTTAATTATGTGTAAATATACTACCAAGATAGAATAACATCGTATTATCTGTCTCCTTTCAAAATACACACACACACATAGCCATATATCTAAAAGAATAGACCTGTTTTCTAAAGCTCCTGAGAGTAGAACCCATAGGCAGAGTCACAGGGAGACCAATTATATTTCCAAATCAAGAATTTTCTAGTTCTCTAAAGTTGAGAGTGGGAGTCCCATTCTTGGAGATACTCGTGCAGATTCTAGGTCAATGGGTGGCTGAGATGTGGGAGATGACATTTGGGGGCCAGGTGATTGAGCTGACCCGGTCACTGGATCCCCTCCAGTCCCCAGACTGAAGCCACTGGCAAAGAGACGGGGCAAGTGGTCCCGAGTCAGGCGGCCGGGGGCTGCATCCCAGCTCTGCCCCTCACCAGCTGCGGGATTGTGGGGAGGCCATCTCCTGTCTGAGCATCGGTGTCATGTCAGAAAAATGATCTCTGCTATGTGGTTGTGTCAGAATTGGGAATAATAAAACCTGGCTCCTGCGGCTACAATTATTTTTGTTCTGAAAACCATGGATCTAATATTCATTCATTCATTCATTCATTCATTCATTCATTCATTCATTCATTCTTGCATTCCTTCCTCCTGCAGATACTTATCCAGGGCTTTCATGTGTCTCTTTCTGTAAGTGGCAGGGTCCCTTTAAGCATGCTCCAGGGACCCACTGCTGAGGCCCCTAAATCCTAACCCCAACGTTCAGGCTGTATCTCCACGCAGGTGCCACAGGGCAGCCATCAAGTCAAGATGAGAAGTCCACACTTCTCACTAGAGGGAAGCTTTGCAGAGATGTGCGGCTTCCTTGAACACAGGATGGGAAATAAGGAGAAACCCTCAGGCCAACTTGAAGATGGGAGGGACTTACTGGGCTTGGCTAGAATGCTGATCCAGGACAAGTGGCTCCAGGTAGGCATCTCAGACTTCCTGGCTCTCTGCTCTCGTCCCCTCCTCCTCCCCAGCAGGGGCAGGAGTGAGAAGTGGGAGCCCATAGGGACCCTGTCCCGAGGCACCGCTCCTTTGGGACTTCCTGCCTCCTTGTCAGTCTACTTGGGACTCAGTTCCTCAGTTTCTCAAGGATGTCCCCAACTGCCCTAGCCTTACTTTCCTGCACAAGAAAACACACTCTTTCCTTGGCTGGACACTCACGCCCTGTACAACTGCTTTGCAAGTGTGAGCTTGTCCTTCGCTGGCCCCTAGTTCCTCTGCAAGGTGGGTCACATGGCTGGGGGGTGGGGGGTGCAGGATGTGGGGAGAAAAACCTTAGAACATTGATTTTAGTTTTTTGCATAAGAGTGGCATCCACATTCAACTTACAAATAATTAAACATATCAGTCACAAAAGGAGACTCTTGGATGTAATGAAATTTTGGGAAAGGAAATAGCTTTCTTAAGAGGTGGATACAATGTCACTTATTGCTGGACTCTTAAACTCTTAAAACCATCTCCTGGCCCAGGTTTACAGAATACTAGGCACTCCAGGTGGTGTCTCAAATTGCTTTTAGCTCAAAAAGCTGACATTTCAGAGAGCTGGGTAATTATTTCTCTCTATTCAGTTAGGACTGAAGCGGCCTTGTCCGGAGGTTAAAGTCCGCTACGCCCTGCCTCGTGCTACAGGGTCTATTTCCTTTCTTGGGTTCATACAGACTGTGGCCCACAAATGGCAGCTTCCATGTAACAAGTCGAATTTGCCCAGCTGTGGTACACGCTAAACTGCACCCCGTCATTGAAAATCTGATTTTGTTTCTCAAAATCTTCATTGGAAATATTGAGCTGGAGCAGAGAATTACATTTACTCAAGTTCAAATGTGGTTCGCTGTCGTTCGAATAAAATAGGTCGCTCTCCCTCGAGACATTTAATGACCGTGCTGGGCTGTGTGGATGTTGCAGTGAACAAAACAGGTGGAATTTCTTGCCCCCATGGAGCTCTTATTCGGGGGCGGGGGGGAGGGGATGAATGCCAAGCACAGTAAGCAGGTAAAAGCCACCCTTAGGCCAAAGGGTGGTCAGTGCTGTGGAGACAAGCTGAGGCAGGGCTGGAGGGCTGCGTGTCAGGAGGGGACATGCTGTTAAAATAGGGTGGGCAGAGATTGTCTTGCTGAAAAGGTGATCTTTGAGCAGAACTGAAGGGGTGAGGTGGTAAGCAACATACATCGGGAAGAAAAGCGCTCCAGGGGGAGGGAACATGTGCAAAGGTCCTGGGGCGTCGCTGGAGTGTTTGGGAACCAGCGAGGAGTGGCGTGAGGGGCAGGGGATAGGGTTAGAGGAGTGGGTAGATCATCTAGGTCCCTAGAGGTTGGGGTCATAGGAAGGTGTTGAGTTTTATTCTGAGGAGGCGGAGGGCCATGGCAGGAAGTGAGCAGGGAGGAACAGGACCATTGGGGCTGCTGTACTGAAGACAAGGGCAGGGTCAGAAGCTCTGGGAGGAGGTTAGCGTGCCGCTGGTGGTTCAAGTGAGAGAGGATGGGGACTGGGCCCCAGGGCGCTGCAGGGGTGGGATACGGAGCGGACACATTCGCAAATCATTCAGCGGAGACGCTGCGCTGGCTTTGCTGTTGACCGGATGTGGGGGAGGCACTGAGGTGAGTGAGAAGGCAGAGCCCCAGATGGCGTGGGTGCCCTGCAGAAGGCTAATCATGAGGACGGTCACCAGATACCTGGGGACCCATGGCATACTCTCTCTGAGGTGCAACCTGAGTGATCTTTCTTCAGTGAGGACCTGGCTGTCAGGCTAGGTTTCCCCCAGAAGCAGACCTTGTGGCAAGGGCGTGAGTGCAAGACAACCTGAGTTGACACCATGGGGAGTGGGAAAGGGAGACAGGCCAAGAGAGGGTCTGTTGTGGGGCAGTTATGGTTACTGTGCTGGGAGCACTGGGAGCACCGAGAGCTGTGCAGGAAGGGGAGCCCGTATGGACCCACCCCCCCCGGCTGCCGCTAGCTGAGGACTGCCGCCTGCTGGCAAGGGGACCCCCCCCCCGGCCCTTCAGTGGGTGTTGCTCCCCGGCAGATGGGCTGGTAATGCCAAAGACACCTGCAGGTAGACTCACAGGTGTTCGCCGTAAGCAGCCTGCCGAGGGGATGCGGTGGGTGTGCTGGCTGACCTCCCCTTCTAGATCCTTCAGCGGCTCCCTACTGCCTTCTGGGTGACAACATCTTTGGCGGGCGTCCCTCACCCTCAAAAGTCAGCCAGCACTTTCTGTGACGCTCCCGCAAGCAGGCATTTCAGGCTTTGTTAGCTACACAAGGTCTCCCTTTGCTGTTGTCACCTGCAAGCAGCCAGGAGAAACATGTAAATGAATGAGGTGGCCGTGTTCCAGAACATTATTTATGAAAACATCCACATTGGGCCCAGGGGCTGTAGCTGGCTGCCTGGGAGTGTAGGTGTTATGAAGATGTTGCTAATAATAATTATCAATAACTACCATCCAACAAAAGAGTGCTTATACATGCTAGGGGATTGGGGAGAGCTTACCTGAACTCTAATTACACAACACGCACAGTTGAGAACCATGTACATTTCCCGAATATTATGTCTTCCTTCCGAAAATCTCAAAGCAGTATTTCTACCAGAGGAAATTTAATAAGACCACAAAAAGATCTATGCTTATACAACTAACTGTCTGCTTTGGCTCACAGTTAATTTGAAGTCATCGGAGAATCAAAGGGATGTTGTTCTCTGGTCTGGAGCCCAAGACCTTATTCTTGTCCCATAATCAAGTCCGGTGGTTCGGTGGCTTCGGAGACCATCTGGCAGTAGCTGGGTGGATATTTCATTTCTTTGCATTAGGGGCTAACTTTCTCGATATGCTGGAAGCAGCTGAATTCTCTCAAGGGTGATCGTCCTCAATCAAAGGCCTCAGTAAAAACATGTGGCCTGTCTAACAGAGAGCCTCTCTGCTTTTCTTTATCATTAGGGTCCCATATATGAACGAACATTCTCAGTTTTTCCTTGTCCTTATCACCTACTTCAAAATCATAGCCCACTCTCAGGAACAGATTTGAATTTGGACAAATCTGGGTTAAAAATCAAATTTTGATTATTATTATTTGGATGACTCGGGAAAAGCAGGTTGCATCTTTCAGAGTTTTAGGTCTCTTCTCTGAAAATAGGAAAATGGGCACCTGGGTCCTCTCTTTCCCACACTTCCCACCCTGATGACAGAGGTAACCACAAGCTTTTGCAGAGCATTTTTATGGGCCCCGAGTGTTGTTGGAAGCATTACAATCATTATCTTATGACAGTCATCACAAAGACACTATGAGGTTGGAACTGTCCTCATCATCACTCTAAGGATGGGGAAACTGAGACGCAGAAAGGCAAAGGACCTTGTTAAAGCCACACAGTTAGTCAGTGTCAAAGCTAGGACCAGAAGGTGCTGTAATGAAGGAGAGGTGCTTTGAGGGGGCACGAAGGGCTAGAAATGGGGCCGTTCTTGGCCCTTGTAGCCACCTAACACATTACTTACCAAGTGAAGTGGAGGCAACTGTCTCTTCTCTTGAATTGGTTCTCTTCTGCTTAGTGAGCTTTTGGTTTATCAACCAATTCATTTCTCTCTCTCTTTTTTTCTTCAATGTGGGGGCCTGGTCAGACTGGACCTGGGGGTGCCTCATACTTAGGAGTTGCCCCCAACCCTTGGAAGTCCCTATGAAATCAGGGTGGAGCCCAGAGAGAAGGAAAATAGGGAGGAGGCTGCTCTAGACTTTTTATGGGAAGAGCAAAGGAGTCCTTGAGGGTTCTGTAGTATATCAATTAGGATATGTTCTGTTGCAAGTAACAGTATAATGAACTAACAGTGTCCTAAGTAATACCTAAAGGAATCTGGGGAGAGTTACTCTGCAGGTGGTTTGGTGGCTTAATTCTGTCATCAAGGACTGAGGCTCTTTCCATGTTCCTGCTCTATCATCCTGAATCCATTGACTTTCCATTCTTATGCTTCTCCCTAGGTCACAAAATGGCTGCCATAGCTCCAAGTATCATATCTTCACACAATCCCGTTAAAGTAGGAAGTACTACTTTTACTTTTATTGAGGAATCCCCAGATCTCTTCTTTGCCCTAAACCAAGAAAAGGAGAGTAAAATAATCATACTGGGGATCATCTTGGTTCATTCTCTTGAGCTGGGCAGAAGTACCACTTACCGTGAACATGTTGGGCCCTACAAAAAATTGAGGAGCAGGGACTAGTTGTTGTGTATGTGAAGAACAGCATCTGTTACAAAGAAAGCCATAGGGACAAGTGGATAAGAAACAGGTCAATTACCTACCTCTCTCACAAGAGCTTAAAATAAGGAGTCTCAGATCACAAGGCTTAGAGACCCCATTCAGGGAACAATACTCAAGTCCCAACTCATAGTGGAGTCCCCCAGGCTGTGTCTGTGCCTCTATTTCTCACCTGTAAAGTGGGGATGGATAGAGTACCTGCTTCATGGGGGCTCTGTGAGGATTAAGGGAGTTAATCTGGTTAAAATGCCCAGAACTCTGCTTAACATGTAACACACATCATGTGAATTTCATGTGTACTCTGTTGATGGGTACAAAGTCAGTATCTAAGATGGCCACCCGACTTGGGATGTCCGGGACTGGGCCAGTTCTGAGGATGTGGGACTTGCAGTTTGAGGACCAGAACCATCTGGTGCAAACTGAGGTGAGCTGATCACCCGATAGCGACGAGACATGAGTGAAGCACGTGGGAAGGCAAACTGGAGAGTGTGCACCATGTCTATTTCCCTGTCGCCTGACTGTTACCCTCTTGCCCACCAGTGTGATCGGAGCTGATTTTTCAAGAGAAACCAGACAGCTGGATTTTTATGTTAAATCCTAAATTTTTTTTCTTAGTTCAAACATTTTTAAGAAAAACCCAACCACTCCACTTTTTCCAGACAAAATGCCCTTGCCCATCGACCCCCTGGGCACTGGGGCGACCACCTTACCTCTTCGGTCCCTCTGCTAAGTCTCCATCCCTTCAAACAGGCTGTTTCTGGGTTCTGAAACATGCATGTCTCCTGCCTTGGCTCCTTCATGCAGACACATTTGTTTCTGCAGGAAGCACAAGATGGAAATTAGAGAAGAAAAATGTTGCCTAGGTTTGGTGGCCATGTGTACAAAAAGATTTCCCCAATAAATATTGCTCCCAATCACTCATTTATGAAAGCTGCATGATGTGAAATTAAACTCGGGCTGGGAGCTGGGTGGGTGATTCTGTCTTAGTGGCATGAGGCTAATAAAAGCCGTTCATCTTGGGCCTGTGTAACCAGCAAGACCATTAGCTTTCCTTGTCACCTCACAGCCGCTGCATGTGCAGACCTTGCAGTTTGAGAACCAGAACCCCAGACCCCTCCCCCCTAGTCAATTTGTCCTAATCTAATTGGTGGCCTTCACTTTAGGAACTCAGGCAGCTTTTGAAAAGCAGAGAATTTGCCCCCCTGTTGGTGAGTTTTATGTTATCCTTTATGAAGGTTCAGGGCCCAGAGAAATTGGTTGGGGAGGCTTATGAAAAATGCCTCTGAATTTTTCTATGAAATTTTTTCCACTCTCGAGTCTCAGGCACCCAGCTGAAAGTTCTCATATTCTCACCTCCGTGTTCTGATGTTCACACTGGTTTCTGTTGGGTCTCGGGAGCAGGTGTCAGGGGTGCTAGGGAAGCCGCTTGTTTCCTCAAGGAGTGTTTATATTTGAAATGAGAATCACTGGGGAATGGGTCAACCGAACCCATAGGAACACATCTCTGATACAGGAGCTGCATTTCAGACAGCTGACCATCTGGCTCCAACTTAGGCAAGTCCTTCCTGGTTGGATAGAGTCTTTTATCTAATAAGGAAATTGAATCTATCATTTAAAACCATTTCACAATGAAAATTTCATGTCCAGATGGCTTCACTGGCAAAGATATTTGAAACACCTAAGGAAAGAATAATACAAATATCAAAATTCTTTGGGAGAATACAAGAAGATAGGATGAGTCCTTACTTATTTTATGGTGATATAACTTTGATAAAACCTGATAACATTACAAAAAAGAAAAATTATAGGCCAATCGCCTTGTTGAGCATAGGTACAAACATTTTAAGCATATCACCACATCAAATTTAATGATATATTAAAAAGTAATGTGTCATGATCAATCAGATTTAGTCGAGAAATACACGATTGATTTAACATTTAAAATCAACCAATGCAATCTCTCCTTGAACAGAATAAAGGCATAAACATCATTCTACTATTTCAATATAAACAGAAAAAGCTTTTGATAAATTACAGCATCCATTCATTAAAAATTATTATCAAACTAGGAATAGAAGGGAACCTCTTTAATCTGATTGGACATATCTACAAAAAACTTGGTAAATGTTGAAAGGATGTTTGTGTCATGGCTGGTACACAGTTGTGCTAAGGTCCTTGCCAATAAAATAAAGCAAGATAAGGAAATAAAATGTATCAGAATTGGAAATGAAGAAATAAAACCATCAGTAGATGACTTAGTTGAGTAATTGGAACATCCAGAAGAATCTGCAGATAAATTACTGATAAATAAATGAATTTTATTAAAGTTCCTAAATACAAAGTCAACATACAAAAATAGATTGTTTTTCTATATAACAGCAGAAACAATTATAGAATGAAGTTTTTTTTTTTTTTAAAGATTTTATTTATTGACAGAGAGAAACACGACCAGAGAGGGAACAAAAGCAGGGGGAGTGAGAGAGGGAGAAGCAGGCTTCCCGCCGAGCAGGGAGCCCGATGTGGGCCTCCATCCCAGGTCTCCGGGATCATGACCTGAGCCGAAGGCAGTCGCTTAACCAACTGAGCCACCCAGGCGCCCCTAGAATGAGGTTTCAAAACAATATTATAACAGTATTGAAAAAAAATACCTAGGAATTCATCTAATGAAAGATGTGTAAGAATCTATGCAGAAAACTATAAAATATCAGGGAGACAAATATTAAAAGACATAAATAAATGGAAAGATATAGTATATTGGTGAATTGGAAGATTTAACAGGTAAAGAAGTCAATTACCCTCAAATTAATGTTTAGATACAGTACAGTCCCTCACATTCTCAATAGGGGTGTGTGAGTGTGTAAACTGACAAGCTGATTCTTCAATTTATATGAAAATGTAAATATCCAGGAACAACCCACCCAATCTCAAGGGGGATCACAAAGGTGGAGAGCTTCAACTACCAGCTATTAAGACTTGCTAACAGTGACAGCAATCAAGACAGGTGGATGGGACAGAGAAAAGATGGGGGAGCTCCATGCGGGGTTTGAGGAAGACTGAGGAGGGAGGAAGGGCAGGTGCTGAGTTGGCTTGGCAGGTGGAAGGCAGCCGGCTGTATGAGGGCATCTTGCAACCAGTGCTGCTGGAGGGCTGCCGGTGACAGGTGACAGAGGTGCACCCGCAGAGAGAGTCACAGTCGCTTCACTATCCCACCGCGCCAGTTCCACTGCTCCTGGTGCACTTATATCCAACCTTCTGCTTACAACCACTGCCTGCGGAGGCTGCTGGGCTAAAGCAAAGCCTGGCGCCCAAAATGTATCCTGACAAAGTAATTACAGTGTCAGCAAGAATGTGGTGAGTTGCAAATAAAACTCAGATCATCTGAGCCCTGCATCCAAGTTGGGCAGTGAATTCAAATACACAATGCATTGTTTAAATCGCTTTCTGACCTGGATCCTCCTTCCAGAAACTGGGAGTTAGCCTGGGTAATTTGGGATCACCAGTACACCAGTGGTCTACTTGACCACATGTCAGCTCAGTTCCTACAACCTGCTGCTGATAATGTCTGTGATGACTGTCCGGTGTTCTGGCCAACCCAGCCCACATTCCTGCTTCTGCTGGAGAGGACATCTCAATTTCCTTTGGGGGAACCTTTCTTCCCGCCCTCACTAGTGGCTCTGACTCCACCCCCAGCGGCAGATGGGGGGCGTGGCCTCCAGCAGGCCAGGCTTAGCCACGCCTGCCGGAAGAGAGGTCTTTTCTTGAAGTTCCCACAGGGACTGGATTGGTCCTCTTTGGGCCATGTGCCCATCCATGCACCAATCACTGTGACGGGCAGTTGGGGCACCGTGATCCGATGGATCCGGATCACGTGCTACCGCTGAAGGCTGGGAAGGGCTAGAGACGTGGCAGCTGCATTTGAGTCAGGAATGGACTTTCTCCAGGGAAGAAGGGAAGGGAGGGAACGTGACCCCCAAGCCTGCCGCTGTGCCCAGCAGCCTATGAGGAGGACCCCAGTGTTACCTGACTCCACAGAGAAGGTGGGGTCACTTGGAGTGGCTTAGCTCCTTGTCCCAGAGCACAGCAGGGAGCGACAGACTCTCTTAATGGGGAAAAAAGGGCTGTAAGAGGGTCAGCACCTAGCTACCTGTGGGTCTCCGTCTTAGTCGTGAACCTCTCTGGGGAATTGGAGGGTTTTTCTCTCCAGGAGAGGAGTGTGGTTGCATGAGTGGGAGCAGGTTCTTGGGTTCCAGTCCTATATGGTAAAGATTATGGGTAGAGTACTGATTTGGGGTTCATCTAGCTGTATAAATTGGACAAATAAATGAGTTAGGCTTTTTGACCCTTGGGGTTTTCCTGGGCTGTAGACAAGCGTACGTCTGGACCCCTGGAAGGGATTAAGTGAGTTAATGCTTGCAGAAGTCTTTTGGAAACAGTGGTCGCCCCATGGATTTGCTAGTCTCCTACTCTGGATCTCTTCCCACCTCCTATTATCAAGGTAGACACCAGAAGGGTCTGCTTCCTGCAAAGCAAGTGCAGGTAAGTATGTTGGATGTCATTGGGTTACGAGTGGCCCTCTGGGACCCAGAAGAACTAATGGTGCCCCCCCCCTTGAAGTGTCCTAAGCACTATGCTGGGGATTTCCCATGCAGTCATCTGACCCTCATCTTACTCCCCGACGTAGGTTCTGTGATTATTCCTACCTTATGGGTAAGGACACGAGGGGACAAGGGGCAGGAGGACCCTCAGTTACTATGGGGCAGAGCTGGGATTTGAACCTGGGTCTGCTGGATTTGGAAACCCATGTCCTTTACTCTTCAGTAGTGCTCATGCTGCTACCTCGAGGGACCCTGTCATGGTGGGGAGTGCTCTGTGAACCCTGTCCCCACTTCCGACCGCTGCACTGGGTGGTTGAGTCCGGGGAGGGCCTCCGTTACCCTGATGGGGGTGGCCAAGCCCTGGGCCTTCAGTGGGCGTTTTCTTCTCCCGGGGTTTGTAGAGGTGGCTGGATGGAAGCCGGAGGATGCTGAGGGCTGTCCTTCCCCCTCGGGGGAAGACACCATCACCAGTGGGGCCAGGAGATGGGGAATGCAGAGAGAGTTCCTCACCTACGGGACCGACCGGGCATGTCTCTGGATTTCTAAGGTAGGAGAGGCCGTCAGCTCTTCAAATAATCAGCCCGATTCCAGTAGCATTTCTGCCTTAAGCACACTTGACCACAAGCACTTAGTGATCTCATTTCAAAACCAAGAAGGAATACCCTTCCACTTTATTATAATACTTGCATGTGGGTAAGCCGTGTGTGCTTGCTTTACTTTTAAGAGATTTTTCTATACCACAGGACCTGGGCTTTAGTTCTGGCGTTGGCTCGAAGTCCTAGCATGACTCTACCTCCTCTGTGGGCCTCAGTCTTCCCTCTGTAGAATGAATGCTCCGGGCCCACTGCCTCCTGAAGTCACTCTCACCATCTATGAAATTAAGACCAGTATCTGTGCTATGAGACCGAATCATGAGAAACCAAGAAAACTAGTGTGCTGGGCTCAGAGTTCTGTTTGTTGACGCAGAACTAGTGACCGAGGGCACGGGGCTGGGGTGGCCCCTCGCAGACATCGGTAATGATCAAGTGGGCCTGCAAAGCTCCCTTCGCAGATGGCCATGGGGCTGCACACCGAGCTCCAGGGACGAGACGTCGAAAGTGGAGCGACTGGTGTCAAATGAGCCGCAGACACAGGCCCTGGGGCTGTGCTGTTTTAAACACAGACCTTGAATGCCTGTGACCCATAGGAGCGGTGGGGGGGTCCCCACCTGCGCAGGTGCAAAAACCCGAGTTCCAGCTCCTCTGTCTCTCAGGCTCCAAACATATCCCTGTTGGATAGACAGCTTGCCGACAGAGAGAGTTGGCCTTTTGTCTTTGAGCCATCAGTGGGCCCCATCCTCCTGCGCTGCATTTGTAAAGCATGTTTGCTGGGGTGCATTAGGCCACCAGTAGCAAAACCCTTCCTTGGAGCCCCCTCCCCGCTGATGTCCCCTGGATGCCACTGCTTACTTAGTCACCATGTGACCACAGTGTATAAGACGGAGATTTCAGCCTGTGAACAGAGACTGGAGTTAGATCCCAGTGGGCATGACTCCATTGGCAAGTGCTTCCTCTAGCCCTAAATAGTTCTCATCCGACTTTTGTTTGATGCCTATTAAGCCTGTCTAACCAAAGCATGTCCCTGGCAATGAGTCACCAAGTATATGGTGTTCTGGTTTAGCTGGGCTGCACTTGCCCTCCCATGCTTCTGTAAACAAGTTTCAGAACCTCAGGGGCCAAACTCCGTGTCTACTGTTCCCGCACACCAGGTCTGCTGTGACTTGAGCGCCTCTGCAGGGTAGCTTCCTGCAGAAGGGCGACTTGGACCCCCCGCTGCTCCATCTCTTAGCTGCGTGTGGCTTCACCCTTTCATGGCTGGAGGGGGGCACACAGGGGGAGGCCTGCAGGCCCCATGCACTGGATCTTAGATGCTTTGGTCTGGAATGGACATGTCTCACTTCCACTTCTCTCCCAGCCCATTGTCCACACCTAGAAGCACTCACCAGGCCCCACCTAACTGCGGGCGGCCAGGAAAGGAGCACGGGGCCAGTGAGAACGCAGCAAATGTGGTTCTATCTGCCTTTCATGGTTTCCCCTTGTCCTCAGCCTCCAGGTTGCACCCTGCCTGCCCAGGCTTTCCTCAGTTCCCATTGCACAGTCCATGCTCCCTGGGGCTGGGCAGATTTAGCCATCAGAGCAGGCTTCCCTCACGCTTACCCCTCGGCCTTTGCATGTGCCGTCCCTCTGACGCCTTCCCGTCCTCCCCACACCTCTTCTGGCTGATTCCTCCTCATCCTCCAGGCCTCATCTCAGGTTTTATTTCCTGTTCTCTCCTGCTAGGATGGGGCCCTTCTCTGGTCTCCAGCCCCGCGTGGACGGCATTGCCCCGGGTGTCTTTTTCCGTCTTCTTGACTTTCTCCCTACATCAGTCCAAGCTATGACTTGATCCTGATAACCCTGTTATGCCCAGCACCCAGCAGTTAAGGACCATCAGTTAATGAAAGAAAAGCAATGAATGAACTTCTTTTTCCGTTGGCTTATCAGGGGAAGTGCAGGATGAATTGAGGTAAATGAGTTTTGTTAGAGATCCTTCGGGTAGAAACTGCAGCTTCCAGATGATCCAAGGCTGGCTCTGGGGACAGACAGGGAAGCTGTGTCACTGCCTCTCCCCGGGGACGTTTGCTCTGCAGCACAAACAGGAAGGCGGGGGGAACCTTCCCTCCCCGAGGCAGGCCTTGTACCCAATGTCATTGCTGAAGTTTGCAGGAGTGCCTGTTGGGGGCTGGAAGCCTTCGTTTCTGGGGGCAGTGAGGTTAGGGCGGGGGGTGGTGCGTGTGGTTCGAAGCACAGGCTGGCTCTCAGATCCCAGCTCTGTTACCAAGGAGCCACAGGGCCTTGGCTGAGCCCCTTCGCTATTCTGAACTTCCTTGATAAAATGAGGGGGAAAGCCAGAAGTTTGGTGACCGAGGATGTGCAGAGCGGGCGGATGACTCGTTCTCCGTAGTGTCAGCTGTGTTACTATGCTTTGTTATTAGTATGAAGCAGGAGCAAGGACTAGCTAAGTATTCAGGGTCTTAGAATACTTTCAGGGAATGAACACAGCTGGTCCTGGCCTTTAGAGATGGAGAGGGTGTTCTGTCCAGAGCTAGTCTGGCATCTGGTGTGGGGCCCCTCCATGCCTGTTTCTACAGTAACCCTGTCCCCCTCTATTTTACCAGTTAGTTCTCAGGACTTTGTTAAGTCACCAGCAAAGCTTTAGTCATTCAACCACACCACCAAGTTTGGCTCCCACTTTTGCCCCTGGCAGTGAGACTTGAGCTCCTGCCCTGACCTCTCTGTCCTCAGTTTCTCCATCTGTAAAGTGGGGGTAACAATCATCCTTACAACTGAAAGGATTGTCGTGGAAATGGAATGAAATGCATAAAATGTTTAGAAAGTGTCAAGAACATAGGAAGCACAAAATACGTGTGCGCTCGTATTCTTATTATCAGGCATGGTCTGGGGGTTCTGCAGGGAGCAAGCCCCTGTCACTCCCCAGTGGAGGGCTCAGACAGGCAAGCAGGCAATTGTAGCCCAGGGTGGGACGTTCCCAACACAGGCAGTGAAGAGGAGAGCTAGTGTCAGTGTGGGCTTGGGGTCAGACCTCAAGACTTGGGATTCTGGCCTCATCCTGACTGAATGTCAAGAGCGATTGGCTCTAGCTATTACCTTTGTCACCCTCATGTCAGAAGGATTCACGCCCCGAGGGTGCTGTGAGCATTGCCAACGTGCCGTCTGCAGGCTCAGGGTGGATAGACATTCCTTCTACTCCAGAACTCAGGGT
The DNA here is from genome assembly GCA_004023965.1 of Spilogale gracilis. NCBI lineage: Eukaryota > Metazoa > Chordata > Mammalia > Carnivora > Mephitidae > Spilogale > Spilogale gracilis. The sequence goes on from PITA01001086.1 coordinate 168,623, forward strand.
GGAAGTCATAGGAAAGCTGAGATTGAAGAAGCTGGGAGGGCTGGGGTTAGGCTCAGAAGCAAGTGATGGTGGGGAGTGAAAGAAGCTTGGTGTGGCGCCCTGCAGGGTGTCCCAGGGAAGGAGGGAGGGATAGCAAGGAGGCTGGAGGAAGCTGGGCCATCCTCCTGGAGACTGAGCACCTACTTATTCTGCCAGCATTCACCGAGTCACTCTGTGTCTGGGCCCTGGGGGCACAGCAGGGCATAGGACGGACTTAGCTAAGGGCCAAGGGGGGATATTGGGCAGGAAAAGGGGTAAAAAATATATATGTCTTTAAAAAGATGCAAATGCTGAATCAGTGAAGGTTCATGTCCCAGCACCAATATGAAAGGGTCACAGGGACCCATTCTGAATAGAACTGTCACGATAAGGGCCAGCACGGTGTCTCTCAGCACTTGCCCTCCATGTAGGGCGGCCGTGTAAGATGAGGGGTTGCCCAGTTAAATTTGAACTTCATACAAACAACAAATGATTTCTTAAGTATAAGGATGTCCCAAACATTGCATGAAAATACTTATACTAAAACACCTACTATCTCTGGCAACCTGGCCTCCAGGGGGTCATGGCCAGGGTCCAGGAGCTGTGGGGCTTTAGGGTTCCGCTGAGCTCGGCCCTTGGGCTGATGAGGGCAGGATAATATCTTCACAAGATGGAGGTGGAAAGAAGACCGAAGCACTCCAGCCTGCCTCGGAGCCTCACTGCTGGCTTCTCTCCTTTCCAGGCGGCTGTGCCCCCCCCACCCCCTGCTTCTGCAGAAGGCTGGGCCCACCCAACCTGGCCTCGAAGCCCCTACTGGCGAGGGTGACGGAGAGAAGCTTCCAGGTGTTCACTCTGCTGGGTCATCCCAGATGCCTTTGGGGCTGGGGTTAGAGCGAGATGGATACCACACAGCCCTTTCTGCTCAAGGAGCTCGAGGATGCTGGCTCACTGCAGCGTTCTTCAATTATCCCTCAAGGGCAGTGTGTGCAAAGTGCCCCCAGGAGCATGAAGAGCAGAAACACCATTGCCGAGTCCTTAGCTTGCTGGCTGGTGTGAGGGGGGTGCCGGAGCTGTGCAGAACGATTGGCCTTTGGGAGGCAAACCTTTTCGGTTCTAGCCTGTTTTACCATCTACCATGGTCATGAGCTGGGGCATGAGCTTGGGCACTTCTCCTTCCTCCCGTTCAGTGTCCAACCTCATGGGCTTTTGGGGAGGTGAACAGAGCTAACCCGTGTGAGATGCTCGGCTCCACAGCGCCCAGCACGTGCTCGGGAACCCAGGTCACTGAGGCACAGACGCGAAACCTGTGGTCTCCATGTCACTGATGAGGAAACAGGTTCAGCAAGGTCAAAGTCCTGGGGCGACACCTGCCAACTCGCGAGCCAGACCTTGACCCTGACCCACCTTCCTGAAGCTCAGCATCAGCTAATGAAATGGCAACCCAGAAGGGTTCTCCAACTTAAAGCTCGTGGGCTTCTCTAAAAAGCTAAAACTTCTTTACAAAACTAATGCATATTCATCAAAGATAATTTAGAAAAACACAGTTTTGCCAAAAAAAGAAAATACAACTCACCCTCCAGAGATAGCCACAGTTGACGTGCCATGGTGTGTATTTTAAGACTTTGGGGGAAATATTTAGAAACCTTAAACTGAGATCCCGGCACTGCTTTTATTCATAGCTTAGGGTTGAAACAGGACTTTCAACCCCACCACCGTTGACTCTGAACTGGTTAGTTCTTCATGGAGGCAGCTGTCCTGCTCATGACGAGGTGTGGAGTGGCTTCATGGACCTCTACCCACCCAATGCCAGTAACCCACCCCTGAGTCCTGATAAGCGAAGATGTCTTTAGATTGTGCCAAGTGTCCCCTGGTGATCAAAATAGTGCCCCCTCCAAGAATTTCCGGGTTGAGGAGTAGAGAATCTAGGTCAGCCACACCTGGCTTTTCATCCCAGCTTAGGTGTAGACTCGGGCAAGTGAGCCAAAGGCCTGCCCCCTGTCCTCGTCCATACAGTGGGGACCACATCTGCCTACCCCGCACAATTGGGGGGTTTCAAGGCAACGGTGCCCAGGACACAGGAAGCACTCACTTCAAGGAAGCTGCCGTTGGCGTCGGCATCCTTGAGGGGGTGACTCTTTGAGGAGGCCTGCTTCACAAAACCCCAATAAAATCAACAAGAAACTATTCACCTGTATTAGGAAGGCCCTTTTGCGTGAGCAACAGGTGCATCTTGTGTTAGGACGGTGTCAGGAATTATGACCAAGAATATGGTTCTAGAACCTGCTGGCCTACTTTTGCATCCTGTCTCTGTCCCCAGATGCTGGGGAAACATTCAGCAAGTGACTGAATGTTTTGGTGCCTCAGTTTCCTGACCTGTACGAGGAAAGCAGTGGTGGTTCCTACCTCATGGGGTGATGAGGAATCAAGGAGTTCACCAAGTCAGAGGCTATATGAGCAAATATGGTTGCATGTGCCTGGCCCTGGGGAGATGGTGAGGGGAGGAAGGAGCACATTGGGAAACCACTGTAGTGGGATCCTGCCTGGTAGAAATACGGTACAGAGCAGCTCTAGGCTGAGCAAATGGCTACACATGGTTGTCTTCATGTCTGCTTCTCTCTGGACCGTGGACAGATGCCATCTGTCCCTGTGCCTAAAGGCTTCTGAATGATAGCTAGCTAGGAGGGAGGGCTGGGACACTGGAGGCCACATCCCATGGCAATTTCACTTTAGGAATTTCACTGTGTTGGGGCACCTGGGTGGCTCAGTTGGTTAAGCGTCTCCCTCTTGGTTTCGGCTCAGGTTGTGATCTCAGGGTTATGGGGTCCAGCCCCGTGACGGGCTCTGTGCTCAGTGCGGAGTCTGCTTCAGTCTTTCCCTCTATGTCTCCCCCTGCTTGCTTGCTCTCTCCTTCCTCTCTAAAACAGATAAATTAAATCTTTAAAGAATCATTGTGTCTTGGGGGCTCATGTGTGTTTTTTAAAAGGTTTTAAAAATTGTGGTAAAATATACATAACATAAAATTTAAACCATTTGAACCATTTTAAGTGTTACACAGCAGTTACCTTATACACCGTTAGGCAACCTTCCCCATTTGTCTCCAGAATCCCGTCCTCAAAGAATAAAACTCAGTCTCCACAAAACAAAAGGTTTCTGTTTATCCCCTCTCCCAGCCTCTGGGAACCTGAATTCTATTTTCTGTCTCTGTATGACGACGTACGTTGTATAAGTGGAATCTTATGCTGTTTGTCCATGAGTTCACTTATGTGGTTTATTCTACAGAGCATGTCTTAGAATTTCATCCATGGGGCAGCCTGTGTCAGACTCTCCTTACTTTTGAAGCCTGCCTAGTATTGACCACACTTGATTTATCCATTCACTGGTGATGGGCTCTTGGCCGTTTCCACCTTTTGGCGATTGTGAACACTGCTGCTGTGAACACGGGTGTGCAAACATGTTTGAGTCCTTGCTTTCAAATCTTTTGGGTCTCGATCCAGAGGTGGAGTTGCTGGATCACCTGCTAATTCTGTGTTTCAGATTTTGAGGGAGTACCATACTGTTCGCCCAGCAGCTGCCCCATTTCACATTTCCACCAGCAAAGGTCGAGGCGTCCAATTTCTCCACATCCTCGCCAATACTAAATGTTTTCAACCCAGCGTCCCTGTGGATTTTTACATCCTGAAAAGAGTGGAGTGTGGGAAGGGCCTTTCTTCATAATACTTCTTTGTTTTTTCATTTAAATTTTAAATTTTAAAGGAATTTTTAAAAAAAATTTTATGTATTTATTTGAGAGAGAGAGGTAGTGACAGAAAGCATGAGTGAGGAGGGGTGTGAGGAGAAGGAGAACGGGCTCCCTGTTGAGCAGGAGCCTGACACAGGGCTGGCTCCTGGACTCCAGGATCATGATCTGAGCAGAAGGCAGATGCTTAGCTCACTGAGCCATCCAGATGCCCCAAATTCATTCATTCTTTTCTTTTCTATTTCTCTTTCTATTTTCATTCCTCCCTCTCTCCTTCCTTCCTTCCTTCCTTCCTTCCTTCCTTCCTTCCTTCCTTCCTGAGGAGCCTCAAATATTTCCAACGAGCAGTTACAGTTTACAGTCTCACAAGAGCACTGCAAGGTGGAAGAGGCTGAGACCCTTTTCCTCATCATTTTCTCCCTTTTAACTTATTTTTGAACCTAGGGGAAAGCTGAAGAACCATTTCAGAGAGTCAAGAATATTCCAAACTAGAACTCAAGTTTCCTGAGCTCTTTGGGTCTTTCTCCATAGATCAAACAGTTGGCCTTTTATTCAGTTGTAACTGAACCCCAGTTCATACAACAAAGCCAGTAACTGAGACACCAGGTGTGCAGCAAAGGAAAGAGTTTCTTCCAGAGGCAGCCAAACCAGGAGATGGGAGGACAGGCTTCAGATTGGCCTCCCTAAAGGAGGAGTTCTTTATGATTATATCATAGGGATTGAGATTGCATACATATTAGTGAAAATGACAGAGAAATTTATGACTAGTCATGAGGAAAGATGGAGCCAATGAGCAAGCATGCATGTAACAGACACCCCAGGTTCACTTTAGGCTGGAGAATTAACACCATAATGAGGGAAAATCCAGCCTCTGACATCAGCAGGTTATCTTAGGACAAGGAGAAGTGTCTATGGGCATGCTGTCAAAGCGACTGTTAATGGCATACGCTATCTTGGGCAAGGAACTCGGGGCCCTGTTTGTTCCGAGCCTGGAACCATGTCGCTTGACTTTGATCCAGTCTTCTGCAAAGATGGCCAGTGGATTCGTTAGTGAGGTCTAAAAAGACACGATAACCAATTAGGGGTAATAGTTCCCTGAGAAACAAACTTTAAACTTCCTGCAGGTTTCAACCTCATTAACCCTGGGGGTGTGGCTTCAGTGCCCTCGGAGTTATGATCATTTCTCAGTCTTAAAGAAAAGAGTGGTTTTTGTACATCTTAACTGTAGGCGAAATTCTTTCAATGATTAACATGAATTCTAAAATTCTAACAACGATTAACATGTTTATGTGCAAGCTAAGCAGAAGTTTCTAACCAATAGGTCACAATAGCAAGGGAAATAGGAGTGACATGGAATGGATATGCTGAGTTTTTCCCTGTTACAGGGTCCCTAGTCACAATGTATTGCCTTGGTGTTGGGCGACTTTTTACCTTTCTGCTTGCAGGCACAGAGGCACTAAGAGGCCATAAAACTTGCTAAACGAGCCTCAGCCCTGCTTAGGGGCTCTGGATGCACAGCATGCTCTGGATCACACCACCTCTGCTGGTCTGTGAGATCAGAAAGTGAAGGGAGAGAGAAAGCCCCTCATGGAGTTTTCCCCACCCTTGTCGACAAGCCCTGGCTTTTGCAGCTGGGAGGCAGATGTTAGAGAGGGCTAGCCCTCTACTGCTTGTTTAATGAGCAAGCTTGTACACACAGTCCTCTCTCATCTGGCTGGTCTTTCACATCTTTCATAAATGATGCCAGCAGGAGAGTTTGGGACATGTATTATACAATTTTTGGTGATCTCTGTTCCTTCCTGTAGGTTTGAGTTACTACCATGTGATGTCATTTCCTTTCATTATGAAACTTCCTATAGCAATTCTTATAGTACAAGTTTATTGGTGATGAATTCTCTCAGTCTTCATCTATTTTTGAATGTCTTAGTTTTGCTTCCCCTTTGAAGGATAATTTTACTTGATAAAGAATTATGGGGCACCTGGGTGGCTCAGTTGATTAAGTGACTGCCTTTGGCTCGGGTCATGATCCTGGAGACCGGGATCAAGTCCCACATTGGGCTCCCTGCTCCACAGGAAGCCTGCTTCTCCCTCTCTCACTCCCCCTGCTTGTGTTCCCTCTCTGGCTGTGTTTCTCTCCATCAAATAAATAAAATCTTAAAAAAAAAAAAAGAATTATGGGTTAATGGATCTTTTTTCTTCCAGCACCATGAAGATGCTCCTCCATTCTTTTATGGCTCTCATTGTTTCCAATGGAAAGTCAGCTGTCATTCATATGATTATCTTTCTGTACATATTATGTTTTTTTTACCTTTGGCCACTTCCAAGATTTCCTCTTTATGGTGACATTTCAGAATATGATTGTAATATACCTATGTGTAGTTTTCATTGTATTTATCCCATTTGGGGTATGCTGAGCTTCTTGTACTTGCACATTAATGTCTTTTAGCAAATTTGGGCTGTTTGGGGCTTTTCTCTTTAAGATTTTTTTTTCACACCCATACTCCCTCTCCTTTCCTTCTAGGTTTCAAATTACACATATGTTAGGCCACATGCTATTGTCCCATAGATCTTTGAGGTTCTCTTCATTTTTCTTCAATCTTTTGTCTATCTCTATCTATTCTTCAGATTGGATGATTTCTATTGATCGAGTCTTCAGTTCATTGACTCTCCTGCCTCTAATCTGATGTTATATTCTTCTAATGACATTTTCATTTCAGGTATTGTTTTTTTTCCCCAGCTCTGTAACCTATATGTAACATTGGTTTGGTTTGGTTTGCTTTGCTTTGGTTTCTATATCTCTACTGAGATTCTCTAGCTATTAATTCCTGAAGTGCATATTTTCTTTAAATCCTTGATTGATTTATAATAGCTGTCTTATATTTCTTGTCTGAAATTATTTCAACATCCAGGATCATTTTCTGTTGACTGCTTCTTTGCTTGATCATGGGTCACATTTTCCTGCCTCTTTGTCTGTCTAGTGACTTGTGATTCACTATTGGACATCATGTGTGATATGTTATAGAAATTTTGGGTTCTGTTGTGTTCCACTGAAGAATGAACACTGAAGAGTAGGTAGTTAATTTTGATGGACCCATGCTCCCAAATCATGCCTCCCTCATGGTCAGCAGGAGCTGAAAATTCTACTAAGTTCTTTGTCTCCTTTCCTTTCCTTTCCTTTCCTTTCCTTTCCTTTCCTTTCCTTTCCTTTCCTTTCCTTCTTTCCTTTCCTTTCCTTAACCCTCCTTCCCTCCCTTTCTTTCTTTCTGAAGACTTTATTTATTAATTTGACACACAGAGAGAGAGCAGAGAGAGATAGAGCACAAGCAGGGGGAGTAGCAGAGAGAAAGGGAGAAGCAGGCTCCCCACTGAGCAGAGAGTCTGATGTGGACCTCAATCCCAGGACTCTAGGGTCATGACTGGAGCTGAAGGTAGATGCTTAACCACCCAGGTGTCTCAATTCTTTGTATTTCTATCTGCCTTCTCCTTTTTTTTTTTTTTTTTTGCTGTAGTCCCTAAGTTCTCCTCCTCCTGAACATAGAGTTTTATAGTTGGCCATAGATTTGGGTACATTTTATATGCAGATGTTGGGATCCATTGTAGGTGCAGCTCTTTCTTTTCCAGAATTTACTAAGTTTATAACTACTTTTCCAGCCCTGAACTCTGTCCTTTGATACCTCAAGCCAGTAAAACTTGCAGCTTTTTGTTACTCTGAGCTGCTGGAGGATTGGCGAACGCCCTCAGGCAAAAAGTCACAAATGTGCAAATCCCCCACATCCACTTCTTGTGTTTTAAGGGTAAAATCTCTTTTACTTTCCATCTATTTCTTGTTGCTCTCCAGAATGGTCGTTTTTGTTTTGTTTTTTTTTAAATGTATGTTGTCCATATTTTATACTTCTGTGTAGGAGCATTAGTCCAACCAAGCTCTACTCCCATTCCTAGGGCATTGGATAACAATGACAATGACAATAACTTAGAATTTGGTGCCAACATGAAAAGTTGGACTGTTTCACACAAATCTGGCTTGGAGGCTGCATATCTATGTGGCAAAAATTGGTTGGTGTTCAACGTGGCCACCCCTTCATCCCATGACTCCCTGGAAAAGAACATGGCTTTTCCAGTTTGCTGCTGTTCCCATCACTCCCTCTTATCTCCAGACTAAGTCCCAGACTAAGGCCAACCATTAATTTCCTTTTATCATCTGTAGTGTGGTTTTGTGGGCTTTTGTTTCCTATCACACTGTTTCAGTTTTTCCTCGTAACCCTTCCTGAGCCTGAGCCCAGAGTTGTTCTGTAGCCTACTTGTTTCCCCAATGCTCCTGTGCTCACAGCTGCCTTTTTTCCAAACAGTGCTCCATGCTGTTGAATATTCCTCAACTTTTTCTTCCCTTTCCCCACCCTCCACCCCTTCCTTTCTCCCTTCCTTTCTCCAACATTATCTGAGCATTTACTGTGTGCTCAGTACTGTTCTAGGAGCAGGGGATAGAGCAATGAAGAAATTATAAAGAAATCTTTGCCTTCATGCAACTGACTTGTGAATGCAGGATGTGACCATGAACAATCCATACTGTAGGGATAAGTACTATGGAGAAATATAAAGCGGAGTAAGGGGATTGATGGTGATGGATGTGTGCAAATGTCTTAGTCTCTTAGCCTCCTGTTTATTCTGTGCTTAATTGTGTTTTTCACCCATCAGGTAACAGACGGTGCTCTGTGTTGGGTCAGTCCTGGCTTTCAACTTCTTAGTTCTGTGACTTTGTGAAATATCCCCACTTCTATGCCTCAGAAAATTTATCAGTAACATGAAGATAGGAACAGTGCTTACCTCTTAAAGTTTTTGAGAGGATGAAATGAGCTATTATATATGACAGTATTAACATAGTGCCCAGAATATACTAAATACTCCATAAATATTAGCCATTTTCACTAAAGATATAAATCACTTAGCACAATGCCTGACACATCATAGGCAATAAATAAATAGTATTAATAATAGTTGCCATTATTTCTCAATTCTGGGTACTGACATCCAACTAATTGTTTTTCCTCTGCCAGGCCAGCGGTATCTTGTCCTCTCTCGTTGGAGCTAGTAGAGAATGAGCAGTGAAAATCAGTACTCCAGAATTTGCGTATTGGCAGCACCATTGGAAGCCACTTGGGGAGGATCCAATGGGGAGTTAGGGCTGGAGGCCATTGCTTTTGGGAAGGATTCCACCTCCAGTTGTTACTGATGTGTGAAATCACAATTTGAAAAGTGAGAAAATATCATGGCACAATTCCAGGGGCTAGACACACTCTACAGACCTGATGGAGTTAGGTCAATGTTGGAGATGCTTCAAGAAATGACAGTTCTTTTCTTGCTCTGTCCAATAACACCTTCTGTGCTTGTCCAATAGATTCCTGCCAAAACCTACTCCCTCTCTCCTCTGCATCTCTGGGTGGGTATTATTTAGCTTGGGCTTATTTTCCCTTTACTCCCTAATGAAGTTTTAATTTCCCTCATTACCATCATTTGCCATTTCCCAAATTCTCGAAGAACTCAGGGAAGTAGGTGTCAGAGTTTTGTCAGCCCAGCTGGCTTTGATGTGGTATTTGCCTGGCAGGCTCAGTGCGGCTGCTTCGACTTTGTTTTTTTTTAAATTTCTGCTGAGGAGCTGGCTTAGAGGAAGCATTATTAAGAGGAACTGTCAGAAGGAATGAATCTGCAGCACCAGATTCCTTGTAGGTGGCCGGTATGGGGACTCTGGTCCGGGTTCCACCTAAATGGATAAGCATTTACAAAGTACCACCTATGGGCCATGACTCAGCCATGTCTCCTATTGCTACATTCCCACAGCCAGGTGTTCTGTTTCCAAGAAAACAAGGACTTGATCTGTGAATTGGGAACAGTGAAGCCTTGGTGTTTCCCTTCCTTGCTGTGACCTTATATTATTTATGGAAAGGTTTGGCTATAAATAACACAGACCTAAATAAGAGGCTCTTCAACAAGGTAAAGGTTTATTTCTCTTTCATGTGACAGTCCAGAGGGAAGGTGTGTGGTTCTGCTCCAGAAAGTCCTCAAGGACTGTGGGTCCTACTAGCTTGTTGCTTCACCGTGCATGGTGTCCATTTTCCAGGGTTGGAACCTCATTGTTCAAAAGGGCTACTGAAGCTCCTGCCATCAGGGCTACATTCCAGCCAACAGGAAGGAGACAAAGAGAGTCTTGAAGGACTTTTGCCAGAAGTTGCACACATCTCTCCCATTCACATCACAATTGGCCAGTCCTTGGTCACGTGGCTGGGAAGACAGTTGGGAAATACAGTCTCTATTCCTAACAGCCTTGTTTTCAGCTACAGGAAAGAAAGGAAAATAATCGCTGGGAGGAAGCTAGCAGGTTGTTTGGGAGAGAGCAATGATGCGGTAGAAAACATTGCTGAATGCATCAGAGGACCTGTGTTTGCATTGCACTCCACCCTCCCTCTTCCCCCAGCCTCAGTTCCCTCACCTGCCAAGTGGGGAATGATGGTAATCACCTCAGTGTTGATGAAGATTAAATGATATGTTGTATTGGAAGATGCTTTCTAAGGCTCTCAAAGCACCAGCCAACCTTAGGATCTGCTGTGCTGATAGCATGTGTATCAAGTGCGTGGAGGCATTTGTATGAAGCTATATGCACCTGTCTGCATGTGTGCACTTGCCTGGTCTGGCAGCCTGGATTTTGTAGCTTCCGTGAAGCTGGTTGGCCAGAGAGATCACTTGTCAGGTGCCCGGGACCTGTTAGTGCTGGTTGTGGTGGCAGGAAGCCCAGATGGGGCGTCGGGAAAGGTTCTAACGTGTGATGCGGGTACCCTTGGTGCACATGTTGATTTTCGATGGAAACCTTAAAACATTTGTCAATAACACTATGTTTATTTTAACATATCCTTAGAATAAAAAAAGGAGAGCTTGAGCATCCCGCCTGAGGCTTTCATAGACATTACGGCTTGGGACAAGACTGAGCTTCTGTAAAGTGGGTTTAAAGAAAAATTAAGTGAATAGTAAGTTAAGTGGTACTTGGCTTTGGCAGGAACTCAGATGAGAATTGTATCTCTGGTCAATACCTAGATTTCAGCGGGGTGAGACCTGCAGCAGAGGACCAGGGAACCCTTTTCTGGACTCCTGACATGTGGATGGAGACTGTGACATAATATTTGTGTTGTTTTAAGCTGCTACGTTTGTGATACTTTTTATGTGGTAGCAGAAAACAAATACACTGGTTAGGGATGAAGACATCAGAAATGTCATCAACCTGGACATGTTTCTTAAACCATTGCCTCATTTGGACCCTAGTGACAGGACTATTTACTTATAGAGTTCCTGGAGGAACAAGTAAGGAGAAATATGTGGGTTCTTACCAAATATGAGGGAAATATTGAGCTTAATAACTGGATTAGAACACAGGGTTGTCAATCCCCACAAGGATCATGTTTGCCCAGTTCCATAACCCCAGAGATGGATGGACTTTGGGAAATCTCAGTAAAGCTTCAGACTAGACAATCTGGCTGAACTATCTTTATGCCCTAGTCATTTCATTTCTTGTGCTTTGATTCTTTCCAGCCGTCAGCAAAGGGCCTTGAACTTGGAACTAAGCCTGATGAGACAGTTGAGAATGGAAAATTCTGGGCAACCCACCATCTTTATCGGGAAAAATCAGAGGCAGATGCTCTGGGGTGTGGCATCAGAAGCCAGGACATTTGGGGGACAAGCTCTGTTGAGCTTCTCTCTGTTGGGGTCTCAGGGAGAAGGGCTCTGCCCAGAAGTTGGATGGGACAGCAATACACAGGATCCCAGATCAAAAGCCTTTTCAAAATCCATCGGAAATTATTTCCTAGCAAGGAAAGGGCAGAGTTTTGCTAAATAAGATTTAACTGATATTTTAAGGCAACTTTACTGGAGATAAGAAATCACCTGGGTCACTTGTTTTAAAACATTCTGAAATCCTCCAGCCCCACACCCAGAGAGTTGGATTCAAAAAACATCAGATAGGCACCAGCTGTCTGCATTTTTATCAAGCATCGCAGGGGCTATGGTTCAGGCAGATATTCAAGGACTGCAGGTGTCCTGACAGATGTTTTACAACCCGCTTTCTGGGAAAGTAAACCCTGCTTTGTAACGCTTGCAGATTTCTGAGGTATAAACACTCCGATGGTGGCTGATGGCATTGGCCACCGAGAAGAAATGCACAGTAGCACCTCGTTACGTGGTATTTCCACCACACAGGTACGAAAGGTGCCAGTGACCTTGAGAGCATAGAAGTACAGTAGTTAAATGTAGTCAAATAATTACAAAGGGCTGTGTTTTGAGTATTACCTTTGTTTTTAATATGATTTAAAGTTTATATAGTCTAATGGTCAGCCGTGGTTCTGTTTACCAGCTGGCTCACAAAATTCCTGAAAACTGGACAGTAGGGTTTTGCAAGCCCATGTAAGGTGGCTTCCACAAACAGTTGAGCTGAGGGACGTTGATTTGATTGTAAGCGAAATGCGTGATTCCTGTGGGTAGGGCCTGGGCCCCTTACTCAAGAAGCTCCCCGTGTGGTTCTGATGTTTGTACAGGGCTGTGAACCACTGGCCTGAACCCTTAGTACTCAGTGGGTGGTCCGTGGATATGGACGCCTTAGCAGCATCTCCTGGGGGCTCATAAGAAATGCAGACTCTCGGGCCCTGCGGAGTCAGAACCTGCATTCCAAGAAGATCTCAGCTGATTCTTTTTTTTTTTTTTTTAAAGATTTTATTTATTTGACAGAGAGAAACACAGCCAGAGAGGGAACACAGCAAGGGGAGTGAAAGAGGGAGAAGCAGGCTTCCCGCCGAGCAGGGAGCCCGATGTGGGACTCGATCCGGGGTCTCCGGGATCATGACCTGAGCCGAAGGCAGTTGCTTAACCAACTGAGCCACCCAGGCGCCCCTCAGCTGATTCTTATGCACAATAAAGGTCGAGAATTGAGGGTTCCCAAACATACCAGCTTGTGACAGTGACATGGATGTGCTTCAAAATGCAGATTCCTGGGCTCATGCCCACAGGTCCCCACTCAGCGGGTCTGGGGCTGCAGGGAGCCCTACTGAGGGGATGGCCATGCATTTCTGGGTCTGGAAACTTGCTGTGGAAAATTTATTTCAAGTATAGTTCTGTAGGGTAGAAGGAAAATCCTAGCAAGAGAGAGAGAACTTCTTCCGTCTGTATCTGGTAAATGTCACGAGGTAAAGCATGAGAACGCAGAGGACATCCGTGGAGAACATGTCACCATGAGGAGGCCAGGAGGACAGGTGGCTAACGAGGCTGAGTGCCTGGCTCGGGGGATCCTCCGTGCTGTTCTTCACAAGGAACTGCCCTGAAGTGGGGTGTGGACCTTGGGGTTGGAGGGCCCCTCCCCCACAAGCAGTTCCCTGACTTCCTTGTGCTTCGGTCTGGTCTTCTGTGAAATGGGGATGATCGTCCCTCCCCTCACCAGGTGACTCTGAGAAACTAAACACTGTAGAGGGCCAGGCCACTTGGGGTCTCAGCACAAGACAGCCGTGACCAGTGGAAAGTCGTGTGCGTGTGCACACGTGTGTGGGTAGTCATCCTCATGCGTGTGCACGAAGACGGGTAGGAGGGTAGCAAGACGCACATGCTGGCTGACCTCAGAGCTTCATGCTGAGTTCAGGGGCAGTTGGCATGCCAGCAGCAGCGGAAGGAGTCTGGCTAATTAGAAAGACCTGGAACTAAATAGCACAGTCATGGGGGATGAGATCGGAGAGGCCAAAACCTGCACTGGGCAGGAGGGAAAGAGTGCAGAAGCCCATGGCTGCACAGTGCTGGGTGAAGGAACGGAGGTGGACGGGACTGTGGGGTCCCTGTGTCTGGAGGGAAACCATCAAGGAAAGAGGCTGAATATAGGTTATTTTCTTCACGGTTGTCTTTTCAGTAAAGATAAGCCACAAATAACCAGCTGGAGCACTTCCCAGCTAGAAAGTCATTTGATAACAAGGACTGTAGTTAAAGATGCAGAAGGTCTGAAAGCATGAAACCTGTGGGTTCTTCTCACAGCTCCTCTATGAACTTAGCCCACATCACTGTGTAGCTTTTAGCCATCACTTTTGGAAAATGCACAGGAGCGGTTTCTGTCTCCGAAGAGCAGATGTGTAGCAGTTTGTAGAAGGGTGTGTCTGGGAATAGGCAGTGGTAAAGTGCCTGGCGTCATAGAGAATTCAGGGCGAAAGCTTGTAGAGTCCTACTGGAAGGTATTCCTTATGTCTAAATCCCCAAGTCCCGTACATTGCTCCTGTTAACTTGCAGGGATTTGCAAGGAGAAGGGCCGTGGATGCCAGAAGCTCTCATTAGAGCAGGTGCCAGGACAGGGCTGGCTACATAATTTTCAGGATCCAGTATGAAACATAAAGCTTATTCCTTTCTTCTGTGGTTTCTCTCTCATAGTATTTTGTACTTGCTATTTCATGTTGTTCTAAGTAAAGCAAAATTAAATTTTAATAATTAGCATGAATTTTATTGTTCATCTTGCATTGTGCAATGCCTGTTTGGGATGCAGATATAAGCCTTTAACTTGTTCTTGGAATTATTGACATTACACAATTTGTATTTTGTTGCTTATACCTGGATAGATGTTTTTTCACTGCTTTTATTTCACTTCCTGTTGTATGGACCTTCTGCCAGCATTCTGCCTCCATTTCACAGATGAGTAAGGAAGGACAGAAAGGAGAAAGAACCATGGGTGGTCTTATCTTTCCCTTTGCTTCTGTGGCATCATCTGCAGCGTAAACAGTTGGCTAACAGGAGACTTCTCACACCCCGGGAGACAGGGTTTGACAGGGCTCCTGGGTCGTTCATGCTTCTTAAGTGTCACTGCGTTCTTTCTGGGTGGGAAGCAAGTTTTCTCCCCATTTTCATGGCGTTGTAATTGGCAAATGAAACTATATATTTCAAGTATACCATGATGATTGGATAGATGTATACATTGTGAAATGGTCACCACAGTTGAGTTAATGAGCACATCTGTCACCCCACATTCTGATTTATTTTTCTCTTTTGGTAGAAACATGATCTACTCTTTCTTAGCATATTTCATGATCCATTGTCCCATCAGACTCCACTTATAAATCATAAGGTCAATGATAAAGTGGGTAAGAGTATGAAGAAGGGGACAGCAAGTTGAACCAAGGGTGCAGGACTTCTGACCGTACACGTTGCACACTCCTGAAGCTGGCCCTGGCTGGGGGCTGCCCCAGGCACCACGCCTGGGGGTGAAATAGACCAGTTCTCTCCCTCAGGGGCCTCACATACCAATGGGACAGATGCTCTGGAGTGAGAGCTATTGTGGCATATCTGAGGGACAGAGGAAACAGCAGAATGACAAAATGCTAATGAATGAGGGCAGTGCAAGGAACACAGTCTTTGGAGCCAGAGGGTCCTGAGTTCAAGTTCTGACCCTGTCACCACCAGGATGATGACGTTGGGGGAGGTTGTGTACCTTCTCGGAGCCCTCACCTTTCACACCTTCCATATTTGCACAATGGGACAAAAACTAAAACTCTGCACTGCTGACCACTTGGGATTGTTGTGCAAATTAAGGAGAGAAAGTATTTGGAAATCTGCATGCTCTAGTTATAGAATCATAAGGGGTGAACAAGGGAAAAAAGGAGTCAGATAAATAGAAACAACATGGACCCTGAGAATGGTGGGGAGACATAACTTACATCAGGAGCTTTCCAATGTGCCAACAACATCCCACTTACAAATGCCAATGGAAAAGATCTCATGTAGAGCAGGATCTGGACCTCTGAGAGACCTGGGAACAAGTCAAATGGGTGATTGAAGGATCTTATGCAGAAAGCTCTGACATTTACCTGGGGACACAGAAAGGAAGAACAAATGGAGAGGTGCACTCTGCTCCCGGAGGGGGAGAATCAGTAGAACAAATACGACAATTTCCTCAAACAAAACTGTGATAAAATTATGGACAATAAGAAGCCAAAGGTAACATAGCTAAGGAATTTTGAAAGAAGGAAAGGAAGGAAGATGTAATTTCAAATATTAAAAATAAAACAAAACCAAGCCAAAACCTCCAAAGCAACCCCCAAGGTAATGGCCGTGGAAGCAGCCTGGCCCCGGCGGAGGAAGGGACCAAACTAGAGCTCCCATAGGCTGGTGGGAATTTAGGGTTAGTGGAGAAACTGTAGCTCTCATTTGTTGTACCCTGTGCTCTGTGTGTTTTACTGCCCTCTCTTAATCCTCAGGGCAACTCTAAGAAGCAGGTGCTGGTATTTTTCCCATTTTCCAGATGAGAACTCTGAGATACAGTTTAGGTGATAGCCTTGAAGTTCCAAAGCTGGTGAGGGATGGAGCTGTGTTCCAGCTGAGACAGCTCAGCTCGAGTTCACAGCCCAGACCACCAGACAATGTTCAATAATAGTGCTACAATACTTGGGATCTCAATTGTGGAAAAAAGTGAGATTCCGTTCCTCACACTGTAGATCCCCTTACCTCCCACCCTCCACAAAAGTCCCAGTCTTTTTTTTTTTTTTTAAGATTTTATTTATTTGACAGAGAGAAACACAGCCAGAGAGGGAACACAAGCAGGGGAAGTGAGAAAGGGAGAAGCAGGCTTCCCACCGAGCAGGGAGCCTGATGTGGGGCTTGATCCCTGGTCTCCGGGATCATGACCTGAGCCAAAGGCAGTCGCTTAACCAACTGAGCCACCCAGGTGCCCCAAAAGTCCCAGTCTTAAACATATTAAAACACAAAAGTACTTAAAAAATTGGAAAGTATTCATGGAATTTTGGGCTGGGAAAGCCCATTTTAAAAGCCACAAAATCCAAACTCATAAAAGATTGACTTTATAGGAAAGACAGGAGAATGGAGTTCCAAGAAAATTGCAAATCTGGGAAATATTTGGGCCCTAACTGACAAAGTTTCCACATCCTTAAAATGAAACCCTCTGACAAATCTGTGAGGAAAAGTTACCACATCACTACAGAAAAATGGGCAAAGGTCAAACAATAGGCAATTCACAGAATTATAAATGGTCAATAAACATGGGGAAAAACTGTTTTACCTCAAATAATATATGTCTATTTTACCTCAGACTGCCCAAAATTGGGGGAGAGACCAAGGGGGCAGGTGGTAATAGCCATCTTGGTGAGTTTAAAATGCACATCCTTTTGCTTTATAGAATTTATAGAAATTCTACTGGAATTTCTCACCAGACATACTCAGAAACACAGAAATATTCAGAGGAGGCAAAATGTGTGTGTTTATTGTTTAGTGTGGAAATGACCCATGAAAACGATGTGTTTGAATAAACGAGGTCACATTCGTACAACAGAACACTATTCAACTTGTAAAAAGAATGACGTAGCTATGGCTGCAGACGTGGCTGGAAATAGTATAGTTATAGATATGGGCTTGCATGTGGCTGCAGGGTCCTCAATAAAGGGAGAAAGCTAACTCTCGAGTAGTGTTTGTAGAATGATTCCACTTCTACGGAAGGAGAATCCATGCGTCTACAACTGGGCGGAAATGTAGGAAAAAGTCTGGTGGGGCATATAACAAACTGCAACCGGAGATGGATGGGAGACTTTCACTTTAGAGTTGTCTGCGTGTTTGATTTAAAAATTTTAATTCAATGAACATGTTTCACTTTTAATTTTTTTATTTTTAAATAATTAATTAGAGGCTCACAAGCATGTATCATTTTTGTGATTATAACGGTGAGGGAAAACATGGGATGGAAATGGAAGAGTGGCTGGGATTCTTTTTTTTTTTTTTTTCAGTGTTCCTGAGATTCATTATTTATGCACCACACCCAGTGCTCCATGCAATATGTGCCTTCCTAATATCCACCCATTCCCCTACCTTCCTCCCTTCCAGAACCCTTAGTTTGTTTCTCAGTGTCCACAGTCTCTCATGCTTCATCTCCCTCCCTGATTTATTCCAGTTCACTTTTCCTTTCCTTCTCCTACTGTCCTCCATGTTACTCCTTATGCTCCCTCCACAAGTAAGTGAAACCATATAATTGACTTTCTCTGCTTGGCTTATTTCACTCAGCATAATCTCTGCCAGTCCGGTCCCTGTTGCTACAAAAGTTGGGTATTCATCCTTTCTGATGGAGATGTAATATTCCATTGTATATATGGACCACATCTTCTTTATCCATTCTTCTCTTGAAGGGCACCTTGGCTCTTTCCACAGTTTGACGATTGTGGCCATTGCTGCAATGAACATTGGGGTACATATGGCCCTTCTTTTCACTACATCTGTATCTTTGGGGTGAATACTCAATAGTACAATTGCAGGGTCATAGGGAGCTCTATTTTTAGTTTTTTAAGGAATAGAGTTTTTATTCACACTGTTTTTCAAAGGGGCTGGGATTTGATTCAAGTAGGAGAAACTTGATCCTGTTAATAAGAAGAGGAAGGTTCTAGAAATTACAGCCAGGTCTGGTCGGTATTGGATACCACCCCCACTCCACCCTCCCATGATTGTTACCGAGTGCCCACAGAGTGTGAGGCTAGAGAGAAAAGCAACAACAGGTGTGTTTAATTCCAACTTGGGTCAGTACTTAATAAACAGGACAAGTGTTTCCTTGTCTTCGTACGAACACTCTTTAACTCTTCCACTCACCTTGTGCTTTTTTGTACCCTGAGAGCCCAGCACAGTGTCTGGAAAGCAATGGCTACTGCCTTCAACAAGTGTTGATGAAATTGTCTTTTGGATCCAAACGAGTCCTTTAAAAAAAAAAACTAGGGTAATCCAAGGAGAGAAACGAAACAACAGAGATTTTAGACACAGAAACAAACTGAGGGACTTGGAGGGAGGGGGGTGGAGGGATGGGAGAGCCTGGTGGTGGGTACTGGGGACACCTACAGCGTGGAGCACTGGGTGTGGGGAATGGGGAATGAATCTTGGAACACTGGAAAAAAAATTTAAGTAACAGTAAAAAAAAATCTTATGTTTTAGATGTATGTAAAAGTTTTATTTTGGCCTAGTTTTACATGTGACACCCAAAATGAAGTATCTCTGTGCCCAATTATTGTAAATAAGATTCATGGAGTAAGGAGCAAAACTTGGGTTTAGGGCTGTCTACAGTATACAAGCTGCGTATTGGGCCAAGTCTGGGGCATAACTGAATCATTCATTCAGCAAATATTGATTGATTGATTGATTGATTGATCGATCTGTCCTAGGTACTGTTTTAAGCTTTGAAAAGATAGCAGAGGACAGGAGAGAGAACAATTCCTGCTGTAAAGGAGGTCTCATTCTTACTGTGCTGGGGAATGAAGAACAAGTCAAATAAATGTCTCATTTCACAAATTCTAAAATGCAGACCCCTTCCCATGTTAATACCTTTGACACTGAGATACATTTTATTTTGCAGTCGATGGTGCTGCTATCTTGTGCTTGCTCTCAGGGAGACAGTTGTCATATGGAGTTGCTTTGTATGTTCATGGGTAAACATCATTGTAGCTGTTCTTATGGCTGTCCTTCTTGCCAAGTTATGTACATTGTTGGAACTACATGTGTTGAGTTTAATTTCCATTTAAAATATTGTAACATTACACTCTGTTGGATTCAGCATTGCTATTATGTATGCAGAAGGGAATGAGAATAGAGGGGCAGTGCATTTGTTTGATGTGAATGAATAGACATCATTGGAGTGATAATGGCAATTCCATTTTTTTTTCATTGTAAAGTAACACCCACATGCTTTATTGGCCTGAGCAAGGAAAATATTCAGGGGAAATGCAACTGTACTGCTTTTGGTTCTTGAAATAAGTTCGGAAGGCTCTTCTGTGTACCCATCAGCACTAGTGAAGGCAGAAGAAATGATCAAGTCTCCTTGGAAAAAGGAAAGTAATTTTAAAACATTAGGAGATTGGTATCATTGGGTTTTTTTTTTTAAAGATTTTATTTATTTGACAGAGAGAAACACAGCCAGAGAGGGAACACAAGTGGGGGAGTGAGAGGGGAGAAGAAGGCTTCCCGCCGAGCAGGGAGCCTGATGTGGGGCTTGATCCCGGGTCTCCGGGATCATGACCTGAGCTGAAGGCAGTCATTTAACCAACTGAGCCACCCAGGCACCCGGTGTCATTGGTTTTTGTAACAGAATCAGGTCTATTGTTAAAGCATCATGTCATTTAATTGGCAACTTTTTTTTTTTCGTTTTTAGTGGCACCTAAAATAATGGTGTGTCTCACAGCAAATAGCATCTTAGATGCAGTGGCAACTGGTGGTGTGAGAAGTAGCAATGGGGAAACAAGACAATTCCTTGTGTAATGGGTAAGGAGCTGGGGATATTGTGGCTTTAAAGGGCTGATCAGAGAAGACCTCATTATCACTGTTACAGTTTTAAGGCCAATGACTGTGCTTTGTAAAGAACCTTGCTCCTCAAAGTGTTGTCCATGGACTAGCCATGATAATTTTAGAGAAAGCTGATACTAAATTTGAAAGTAGTGAATGCAAACAGAAGATCTGTGGAACATAGAAGAATATTTGCTTTGGGAAGATTGGCCTGAAAAAGATGTCTTTGATCCACACTCTATTGAACTGATATATGAATTCTCAGTCCAGCCCCCTCCACTTCTGAAGGTTTTTACATTGTGCTGGGTTTTACATAGTTAATGTTTGTAAAAGGCACTGATTTACTCTGTATATTTTCTTTTCTTTTCATGGTCAGCCTGTAACATTTTTGCCTGAGCATTTGACTTTTGACCATTGTTCAATATTAAATCTTAAGATGGAGTTGTCTATAAACACACTGTGTAGGTCATATGGGTGCCTTAACATTATTTGGTATTTTTTTCCATATTACATGCCAAAAAAATGTGTAACAACAGTTGTCTGTCCAAGACTCCACCGAGTAGGCAAAATCTGGTTTACTGTTATGATATTTAGAGGGCTTAAAATTGCAGATCATGTTACCATGAGTGTTTCCTTATTGTTTTTATCGACTCCGTAGGCAAGTGTGGTTCTGTCTGGACCGCATTGCTCAGCTGGGCCGGGAGACTCCTGCAGCTGAGTAGCCGTTCTCGACACCTGCTAGCATGGGCGGAGCAAGTGGTCAGTAAATGATGAAGTGATGGACAGGTGCATGAACAGGTGATTTGAGAAGCTCAGCCAGATACTACATGACTCCAAAAACTTCTGGGAACCATTCTGCTTAACATCTTTGTGGACAGCCTGGGTGAAGGATTCAAGAATATGATTTTGAAACAGGTAGATGATATAAAGAGGCAGTGCTCCTATCCTGGAGACAGAAGTAGAATTCAAAGAACTTTGAACAACCAGAGAAAAGGCTATTTGAAAAACAGAGTGAAATTAGCGCCTGGGTGGCTCAGTTGGTTAAGTGACTGCCTTCAGCTCAGGTCATGATCCCGGAGACCTGGGATCGAGTCCCGCATTGGGCCTCCTGCTCAGCGGGAAGCCTGCTTCTCCCTCTCTCACTCCCCCTGCTTGTGTTCCCTCTCTGGCTATGTTTCTCTCTGTCAAATAAATAAAATCTTTAAAAAAAAGAATGAAATGAATTTATACTGATTTATGAACAAAGACTGGTTTCCACATAGAGTGGGAAGGATGTGAATTTTGGAGTCAGGGAAATGTGGTTTCAGATCCTGGGCTCTGTCACTCCTGAGCTGTGTGACCACAGATGTGCCACAACTCTCTGAACCTCAGTCTCTTCATCTGTGAAACAAAGACAGTGTTACCATCCACAGCGTGGTTACTGTAAGGACCAAATGACTTAGGTGAAGGATCTGCTGTGATTCGTATTCAATAAATGCTACTTACTTTAAATAATAATCCAAGGTCTCCCAGAAGAAAGGTGCTCACAAAACTCATGCAACAATCTTCTAAGGCTGGGATAAGGAAGTGTGACTCAGATATAACCCCTCTCCCAAACTGCAGGTGGAACATGGTCAGGAGAGACTGTCCACTGGATGAAAGACTGTGATAGATAAGGTCAGAAGGTCCTATTGTATGCTGCATTAGACAAGCCTTAGTTGGAATTCCAGTCCCAGCTTTGGCCACTCATACCCCCAAAGAGCACAGAAATGCTCCAAGGAGTCTAGGGAGGTGTGACTGAGGGGATCAGAGGGTGGAAACCGGCCCCATGGAGGAGGAAGGAATTTGAAGTCAGAATAACTCAATTACTGAGGCCAATATAAAAAGCACTTTTAATGTGTATGCTAACATGTGCATTTAATTTTAATTACTTGTTCTACCCTGGGGGCCGGCAGTTGAGGAAATCATATGCCTCATTTCATGGCGTGCTATATGACTTATGTACTGCCGAGTAATAAATTACCATGAATTTAGCTTAAATCAATGTAAATTCATGACCTCCCAGTCTGTACAGGGTGAGGAGTTTGGCGCGGCTTACGGGGTCCTCTGCTTGGGGACTCACGGGGCTGTGATTGGTGTCAGCCCAGCTGCGTGGCTTTCCAGAGCTTGGGCCCTCTTCCAGATGCGAGCAGCTGTTGGCGGGATTCAGTTCCTTGCCGCCATAAGACTGAGGTACCACTTCCATCCTGCAAAGAGGCCACTTGCAGATCCTAGAGGCCTTGGCATGCCGTTCTTTGCCATGTGGCCCTCTCATGATGCACGACACAGCTGTCAGAACTGGGCAGCTCTGTCTTCACAGCCAGCAGGAGGATCTCTCCCTCTGGTCTGCTAAGACGGAGCCTCCTATAACATCTCGGTCAGGGGGCTGGCTACCGGTCACGTTCGCCACATAATACAGTCTAATTGGGGGGAAGGACACTCTTCCTTCACCTTTGTCATATGCTGTTGGCTGGAGGCAAGTCACAGGTCCCACCTGCACTCGAGGGAGGGGGATTACACAAAGGCGGCTTTCACTGGGGCTTCCTTAAAATTATGCCAGACGCACACTGTCATCATTTGCATGCAAAGCCCTTCTTTTTTATTTTTTTGAATTTATGTTTCCTGCTTCATTCTTGATCCCAGGTGCACTCCCTGCTCACTACTGCCCCATCCCTGCTGTGGGCTTCCTGGGTGTGATTTATGGACTTGGAGGTGTATGCATATTGTGCAGTATTTGTGTAGTTCTGGTGCGAAGGTGCTTTTAATTCACCAGAATGGCTTTGTGTTATAAGTCTCATTCTGTTTCTTTTTACTCGACGTTCAGTTTTAAGATTTATTCATCTTGCTATATGTAGTTCATTGCTTTATATATCTTCAAAGATGAAAGTGGGATCATGCTACGTATATGGACAGTAACTTGCACGTATATGGATTAGTAACTTGCTTTTCATTTTTCCAAGGCTTTGCCATCTTTCTATGTTCAGGCATATTGGTTGTCTTTATTTCTTTTAACCACTGCATAATTTTCCATTTAAGGGATTTATTTAATTCCTGTCTTCACAGACCTGAAGGGTATTTTGAAGGCAGGCCTTGGAGGGGGTGTTTGATTGACTAGGACAGAGGGATAGCCCTAGGGATCCGAGGCTCCCATCCTGGGGTTGGAGGTCCCCATCTGTCTCTGGAGGCCATGCGGTCACCTGTCTATTCTTCTAACCATGGGTCTGCTCCTTACTCTGGCTGAGTTTCCCAGACTGTGGGGAAAGTGCAAGGCCAAGTCTGGTCATCCCAGCCTGGTGTCCACCCGGGCTCTGATCTCGAGCATCTCTGCTCCTCTTCTGCCACGTTTGAATGACAGACCCAATCTGATTGACCTGTGGCCAGCCAATGGAGTGTCTGGCTTTAAGTCAGGTGCCCGCCTTTAGTCTAATCAGAAGGAGCTGTGAGCCGAACAGTCAGTCACATGACTTAATGTGCACAGAGGCCCCAGAGGCGGCTTCTTTAATTGACTCCAGCTGCTTCTGTCCCCTGCAGGCACTGACGTTTGCCACCTTGGCCTTCTCCATCATCCTTTCCCAAGCATTCTCTCTCTATCTCTTTCTCTCTGTCTTCCCCCCAACACACACACAACTCACTGGGGGCCCACGTCACCATGTAGACTCCATTCTCCCTGAGATGCAGTCCTGATTAGGGTGATGCCGGCGGCCGCGGAAGGAAACAGTCATTGCGTCTTCCCTGAGCCAGACCCCCCGGTGTGTTAAGACCTCGGATCTTCAATAGCCCTGGCCGAGGGCACTTGGGTAGCCCTTCTGCTTGGAGGTAACCCTACTTGTTCACAGCTCCTGAAGAACTGGAGCTGGATTCTGACCAGATCTGCCTGACTCCAGAGCCTGAGGTCTTAACCTCTTATGGGGTCGGAGAAGCAAGACCTACAGTTCCAGAGGGTGAGCGGCCAGGCAGTGAAGGCTGTGGGAGGGGAGGGGAACAGGGGTCCCTGTGGTCATGGACTTCGGAGCCCAGGCTCAGCACCTAAGTCTGCCGTAATAATGCCCGCCAATAAACAGGCACATAATAAGCCGCGTACATCAAAAAGGTTGCCTACTATTGTAAGGAAAATGTTTACCACCGTTAATCTTTAATCTGGGACAAGTTCATGACCATCAACACATAGGGAGTTCCCAGTGACTGTTTTCTGCCAATAGAGATTGTGGGGGACAGAGAAATATTACTGCTGATAGGGAACTGACAAGATAAATGAAGGGAGTCACTTCATATGAAGTTGAAATGAACAATGAAAGTAGTAATAGCTTATCTAGTACACCCTAGGACAGCAGAATACTTACCAAGTGTTTACAACGTATCAGGCAGAAATTTAGGTGTTAACCTGCATTCACCTAAGCAGTGCTTACGATTACTCCCATTTTCAGGGAAGGAGGAGAGTGTCCAAGAGGCTAAGTGCCTTACTCAAAGTCCCACAGGTGGGAGGAAATAGGGCTAGTTCTTCTTACTCTCCTGCTCACCCACACAGACTCTGTGAAGTAGTTCACAAGCAGACGGTGTGGGCTGGGGGCTGCTTCATGTGGTCTCCAGTTCCCAGAAAGCACCTTGTGGGCAGGGGTGTGTGTCTTATTTGTTGCTGTTAACAAAGCAACACGTTCTGGCTATAAAATGATTTTTAAAATTTCTTAAAAATTTTTTTGGTGTTTTTTGAAGGAAAGATGAGATCTGTAGTGACCCAGTCAAGAAGGACTTCCCAGAGGAGAAGGCTCTCGGATGGCACTTGAGTGATGGGTAGGGACCAAGCTGGAAGGACAGAAGGAGGTGCCCGAAGAGAACTTGGCTTGTCCCAAGATTGCTCAGCTCACTGGCAGGCAAGAAAAAGGAATATTTTCATATGTTAAGGAAGGACAGTGGTTTAAAACCAAATATTCTTTCATC
>PITA01001086.1:193740-216105 GCA_004023965.1 Spilogale gracilis
GGGGCTGTATGTGTAGAGAGTGTGTGTGTGTGTGTGTGTGGTGTGAGCATGTGCGCGTGTATAGGGGGGATATGTGTGTGTGTAGGGTGTGGGGGGCTATGTGTGTGTAGGGGGCTGTATGTGGAGGGGCTATGTGTGTGTAGGGGGCTGTATGTGTAGAGGGTGTGTGTGTGGGTGTGTGTGTGTGTACACACGTGCAGTGCCAGGGGCTCAGTGATTGCAGACACAGAAAGAGCTTCAGTAAGGAGGAGGGGGAGTGAGACACGCTCCCCACCCCCCACCCCCTGCTCTGGCCCAGAAGGAGGAAACCCAGCCAACAAGTCTAGGTAGTGGAGTCTGAGTCCATCCATTATCCTAATCCCATGAAGAACCTTAGAAACCTCCCGTCAAGTTTGTGTAATGTTATTTTGGCAAGAAAAGAATGCATAATGGTTTCATTGCCCTGATCAGCTCCTGCTGCATGTCCAGTGGAACACAACACACACCCTCTGAACAACTGAG
This sequence comes from Spilogale gracilis, assembly GCA_004023965.1. Taxonomy (NCBI): domain Eukaryota; kingdom Metazoa; phylum Chordata; class Mammalia; order Carnivora; family Mephitidae; genus Spilogale; species Spilogale gracilis. Next base: position 194,242 of record PITA01001086.1, read on the forward strand.
GAAAGCAGAGATTTCCCTCTTGACCATGAGGATCGCTGGTACTCTGACTCTTCTCTTCCAGGCTCCCTTGCTGCTGCTGCTCTGTTTTCCTACCTACCTTGATTGGAGATCCCCTTCACGAAGGGGGAAGCCCGCTATGACAATCTGGGAGGAGCTGGAAGGACTGGATCCTGTTTTGGGTTCCATTCCTGACTCACTCCATGACCTCTTGTGAGGGGTTTGGTCCTTTTCCAAAGTTTTGTCCTTTGGCTCCTGGGTAGATCAATGCTTAGTTGCTTCTAGATGTTTGAAGAGTCCTCTGGGTCTTTATTGATTCATGTCTGAGACAACAGGGCTCAGGTACTTTTAGATTCTCTGATAACTGTGCCTCTGGCATTTTGGATTCATGAATCGACTGTCCCATGTGTATGCACTAGCCAGTCCATTCCTTCCCCTCATCACTTTTTTTTACCCACGCCTATGTCACCATGTCCCATGTCACCACCACTGTCTTAGCTTTTCCGTTGTCGTGCAGGGCAGAGATCGCATACTGGCAGCCCACCACTCAATTCCAGTTGGGTTTCTCCCTGCCTCCCCCCCCCCACCCGTGCCATTTTGCTTAAGATGTAATTTACATCCAGCAGAATCCACCTGTCTTTACCGTACCATTCCGGGAGATGTGACCAATGTCCAGTTCTGTAACCACACCACAAGTCGAGACGTGGCTTCTCCATGCCTCCCCCAAACTTCCTCCTGCTGCCTCTTCATGGTCAAACCTTCCCCACTCACAGCTCCTTGCAGCCCCTGATCTGTTTTCAGTCCCTATAGTTTTGCAAGAGGTCCTACAAATTGAGTTATACGTTACACGGCCTCTTGGGGCTGGCTTCTTTCACCAGCATGATGCATTTGAGGTTCATCCAGGTCACGTGTATCTCCAAGTAGCTGCAGTGCCCACAGAGAAACATGTGTTCCCAGCCTGGCCTGCAATTACTTTACCCGCCCGTCTCAGGGAGCACTTGAAACTCCCTGGCAGATGGCTTGAAAGCAGCATGACTTTGGAACCAAATAGCCTGGGATCAAGTCATGGGAACCATGTGCCCTTGGGCCCCTGTGTGACTTCCCACCTCCACCCTTCAGCTTCCCCATCTGTAAAATGGGCATGCAGGTATCCTTGCCTGAAAGGGAGACTGGAGGAAGCTAACTGTGGTAAGCAGTGGTGCTGGCACCTAAGAGGTGTTCAGTTAACTCGTTAGGTTCATCATCAGAGTGGCTGAGACCAGGATTCTCTGGGGCCATCTGTGCCCAAGTAGCAAATGGGTGGGACGGCTTAGCCACTCACTGAATCATGCTGGGCCCTGCCCTATGAGGAACATGAGTACACTTATGGTACATTAAGCGCTGCTCCCAGGGCACAAGCAGGATCTTAATGGCTAAAAGAGGGCTCACATGAGCTGGGTTACTCATCAGACTTTGCTGGCTGTCCAGGTCTGAGCCCTTGTTCAAAGTCACAGCCAGCTTGTTGAAAAATTTGGAAAAGCCTCAGGACTCTCATTTCTGCCCTCTCTTCCCATTTCAGCTGTGTTAATCATCTCCCGAGAGACCTTTAAAAAAGGAGAAATGGCAGGTAGTCTGGCTTTTCCAAACCTCTGGTCATCTTGAGCACAATCTGTTTGCAGTTCCGAAGATGGGATTTCACAGAGGTTTCATGTGGGGTTGGCAGAGGTGGGGTGGGTGGGTAGGGAGGTGGTTGAAGAGTGCTCCAGAGAGAGGAGGGGTGGGGGTGGCCTGTGTAGCACAACTGTGCAGGAGGCAAAGAGCTCTGTGTTGGGGAATATGCCCAATGGCAAGACTGCACCACAGCGCGTGACGGCACTGGGCTCTGGTGGGTTCCGAGCTCAGAAGCAGATGCAGCTGTAATCGGAGTGGTCATATTCTACCACTAGGTAGTGTATTTGCCTCACCTCCCTGAGCTGTTACAGCCCCCTTGCTGAGCAAGCCAGGCTCAGTGTTAGCTTCTCGTTCTACAGATCAGCACACCATGGCTCAGAGATGTGAGGTGCCTGGGTCAGAGTCACACAGCAAGGAAGCAGTGGGCGGTGCTAGCCGGGCCCCAGTCTTCTGACTCCTGCTTTGACCGCTGTCGTGTGGACAGGCCCGCGATGGGGGTCTCACCACTGGAAGCCGTGTGGGGTTATCGTCTGCCTGTACGGGTTACACAATGAAGGTAGAGATGACAGGCCTGGATGATGGATGGCGGACAGATGGCAAGGATGACGGGATGACTTCCAGTGTTTTGACCTGAGCACCTGGTGCTGCCGTTTTCACAGATGAAAGACTCATCAGGATCAGGCGTGGGGAGGAGGTAGGTAAAGGGTTTGGTTGCAGGTAGGCTATATTTGGATTCTTTCAACCTCCAAATGGAGATGTCAAGTGGGTGCTTAGATGTGTGGGTCTGAAGTTCAGGGCAGAGCCCTGGCCTTGGGGTAGGCATTTTGGGGGGCACCAGATGCAATTTAATGAGAACATGCTGGCGGAAAGTCCCTTGGAAGAGGTCTGGCTCTTGGCCCTGGAGTCCTCTGATGTTTTGATGTTGCAAGGAAAAGAAGGAGCTGGCAAATGAGATGGAACAGGGCTGGGCGGGGAGGCGGAGGAGGGTAAGGAAGGTGCAGGGGACGGGGAGGCGGGGTCCTGAAGCCAAGTGCAGCGGTAGACAGAGTGCCCGAGTGCACCAGCATGTGGCAGTGGGATCGAAGTGAGAAGAACTGCGGGACCAGGCCCCGTCAGCCACAGCCCCTGGAGGCCACTGGTGACCTCAGCAAAAGCTGCCTGCGTGGGAGGTGGGCAAGACCACGCAGCTGGAGCGGGCTCGAGAGACAAGGCAGGGAGGACGGGGATGGGCGGTGTAGAGACCAGCTGGTGAAGGTGCTTATCCATTGGGGGCAGAGAGATGGGGTGGCGGCTGCTGGAGGGCGTGGCTCTAACCAGGAGCAAGCTGTCAGCTGAGAGAGAGGGTGGGCAGGGAAGGGTGGGGAGAGGAGGAAGAGGAAACAGCCACCAGATCCCTCTCAGTGTCAGGATGGGTGTGGCTAGAAAAGCCCCCTAGCGGTGGTGCACTTGGTCAGACGTTTGACCTGAAGAAAGGAACTGCCTGAGTTGTTTGATAACATTTCACAGCGAACTAGTCAACCTTTCCAGCAGGCTTCCTCCATCACTGAAGGGTGCTTTCAATCAAATCTTTCTTTCATGCCAATGTGTTCTGGGTTTCCCGAGCACACTGGTGTCTGTGTTTTGTGAGCAAAAGGAGCCACGGGATTTCCTGCTTCCAGATGTATTTGAGGATGTCCCTCAGCCTCCATCCCCCAGGCATCTGGGACCTATCCCTCTGCTGTGCAATCGAATCTGTCCCGGTGTTCCTTCCTCCCAATCCCTTCATGCACTCGGTCAGGCTTTGCCCCCTGCTTGTCTTCTATCCAGCCCACTAGCCCCCTCACCCAGGCCTCCATCAATCATCGCTGATCTAATCAAAGCCTCGCCTCAGCATCTCTGACTGCAGTCTCCCTCCCTGCCCCATCCCTCCTGCCTCGGTAATATCGAGACACCACATTCCCCATGCCGCTGAAAGGTTCCATGGGCATAAAATAGCAATGACCTGGCCTAACTTCATCTCATTTCCCACCACATTTCCTCAGGATACATCCTGGCTCATTCAGGCTGTCCTCTGAACACCCAGGTTCTTTTCCCTCTTCTTGCCTTTACTGTCTCCCTTTGTTCTTAGGCTAAAACCCAGTCCTCACTGGGAACTTCAAGACTGTGTGCCATCTGTGCTCTGCTCACTTCAACACCATACAACCCCGGCCCCATAAGCATTTTCCCACCTCGGGACCTTTGCATGTGCTATTTGAGTCTGGAATGCCCACATCTTATTTACTCTTGACCGTAAATGTCACTCCTTGGAAAGACCTCTCAACCTTTCCCTCAACGATATCCCCCTCTGCAGTTTATTTCCTATGCTGTTACTTTGTTGATTTTCCTCATTCATACAATTGCCACATTTTGAATTGAACTTCCTGATTTTTTTATCATCTTGTCATCCACTGGAATGTCAGCTCGATAATGTCCCTGCCAGTTCACCAGTAGGATCTATGGTTGCTCAACGAATAATTCTTGAAAGACTCATTGAAATTAGCCCTGCATGCCATCCTTTACCCAGGAATGCAATCCTGTGTTGCCTGATTTCATGGCCAAATGTGGCTCCTTCCTACCCTCTTTTACTGGGGGATCCCTCCAAGTGTTCCACTCACCACTGTTACAGGCACTCACAAACTTTGATGAAGGAGATGATAAAAGCTCTATTTTACAGATGAGGAAGAAGAGCAAGAATAGGGAAGTCTGCAACTTGCTTCCAGCCCCATAACTGCTAAGGTGAAGGAGCTATTCATTGAGGGAGCATGATGGGGCATGATGGAGCAAGATGAAGCATGATGGAACATGATAGAGCATGATAGGGCATGATGGAGCAAGATGAAGTATGATGGGACATGATGGATCATGACAGAGCATGATGGGACATGATGGAGCATGGTGAGGCTTGATGGAGCAAGAGAAAGAATGATGGGGCATAATAGAGCATGATGGAGCAAGATGTGGCATGATGGGACACGATGGAGTAAGATGAAGCATGATAGGGCATGTGGGGCATGACAGAACATGATGGGACGTGATGGAACATGGTGAGGCATGATGGAGCAAGATGAAGCATGATGGGGTATGACAAATGATAGGACATGGCAGAGCATGACAGAGAATGATGGGGCATGATAGAGCATGGTGAGGCATAGGGAGCAAGATGAAGCATGATGAGGTATGACAAATGATGGGACATGGCAGCATGACAGCATGATGGGGCATGGTGGAGCATGGTGGGGCATGATAGAGGAGGATGAAGCATGATGGGGCATGACAGAATGTGATGGGACATGATAGAGCATGGTGGAGCCTGGTGAGGTATCATAGGGCATGATGGAGCAAGATGGAGCATGATGGGGCATAATGATGTCTTAATTATTTGAGCATAATTTGGGACATATTTTCAGCTGTCAGAATTAACATGCTCTTTTGATAACAACTATTTTCTAACATCCCCTTTGTTCCTAAACTGATGCTCATAGATAATATAAGTTATATATCCACATATTTTTAAAAATAACATAATACTGAAATAGAAGGAAATACATAAGAGGAAAGTAATTTATATGACATTAAATATTTAAATGAATGCTGTGGTATGACTTAAGCATATGAAGTAATCATATATATTTTTACCTAGTAAATTAAATATTTGACTGAACCTCTTTGGCACTTTCTATTTCATAGAAAAATAGGGCTATTCAAGACTCACCGTGTGAATGTGACAGCCACAAACACAGAGCAATACAAGTGTGTTATATGGTGACGAGATGCCACAGGCAGTGTTGCTGGCAGTCCTTGGGGCAGCTCTTTCTCCGTCATGACTGTCCTGTGCGTGGCAGGATAGCCAGCCTCCCTGGCCCTTACCCTCTAAATACCAGTAGTGCCCCCAAAAATGTCCCTGTGAATTTCCAAAATGCCCTCTGGGTGGCTGTTCCATCTCCATCAAGAACCACACATAAGGGGCTTAATTTGAACCCTACATAGTAGGAGGGATCCCCTTGGGGTCCCTGAGTAAGCTGGATAGCCTGAATGAGCCCCCTTATTTCTAAAATGGGAATAATGAGTCTTTCCTCTGGAGAAATGTTTGAGGGCAAAATGATCTGATGTGTGCTGCTGCTAACATGGTAATCCAACACACAGCAGCCCTCAATATCCACTAGTTCTTTTCTTTAAATGGGCAAACTTGCTCTACAAAGGGCCAGCTAATAAATCGTTTAGGCTCTGTGGGCCATAGTCTCTGCTGTAACTAACTATTCAGCTCTGGAGTCCTAGCAGGAGAACAGCCATGGATGACATAGAAACAAACAGACATGTTCTGCCGGGGACCAGCCTCAGCAGAGATGTGGGTCTCGAACCATGGGATGTCTGGCAGGCGCAGTAATGACAAGGACACGGAGACTTGATGCAAGCTGACAGACCCAAGGTCAGTCAGGAGAGACCTATAAAGCAGGCTCTGGCTCTGGCTCTGGCTCTGGCTCTCTGGCTCTCACTTCCGACTGTCAAGGGTCCCAGTCTTTTATTATTCCAGAGTGAGGCGGTTGGGGGTGCAATTAGGTCAAAGTTTAACAAAGTGATTCACCGCATGCAGAGTCAAGTTTTTCTAAGAAACCAGCCTTTAACCATTCTCAAGTTGTTTTAACCCCTTTTTTGCCAGTGGGTTTTTTATTTAAAGCTTTTTAGTTATAGATCATCTCGAAGGAAGGATGTATGACAAAAGAGATTTGTAAGAGATTACACAGACTTCTTTCAGGTTTCCAATCATAAATTCTCCAAGGCATCGGCGCTGTTCAGGTGCCATAAACTTAGGACAGAGCATCCCTAATTGTGGGCGAAACAGACCCTGATCCACCAGCAATCACATCAGTTTAGCTTTAGGCAAACAGTTGGTTCTGTCTTATCTTATGTCAACGGAGGGTTTTATCCTCTGGCCGTGCAAGGCAGAGAGTGATCACGCAGGCAAAAGGTGAATGGGTGGTTGTGGAAACTTTAAGTAACTACATTTAAACTATTAAGTATACTACATGTGAACTATTAAGTATATTGGTATTGACAATAGTCTCAAAGTGTATCTATGCAGGTTATAATTATCAACTACTGATTTCCGCTATAAAGGAAAGTGTCATAAACACATAGTATAAGTGAAGGTCAGGAAAAGAGGGAAGTTTGTGAATAGACTCACACCACCTTTGTGTCACCCCTCCTAGCATTCTTTCCCATCACCCTTCATGATTCCAATGTACAGATTTGTCAACTTGGACCAAAGAGCTGTGCACCAGGGCTGATGTGCATGGGCTTTTTGAAGTTAAGTTATTTTGTATAACTAAGGTAAGCTCATGAGATCAAACTAAAGGCTGTAGTTTTCCATTAAACAGTGAGAACAATTATGCCAGATCAGCACAGCCTGCTGATCATCCAGGTCTGTGTCAAATAGATCTTTAACTGCTTTTGCACCTTGCCCTAGAGACAGGGTCAGTATTGTTACTGCAGGATGCAGAGTGATTACTTAAATCCACAGAAGCCGAGACCATTGAGGCAGAGGGAGCAAGGAATACAGATAAGAGATACAGAGATATGATTACCAGGAGGAGGATTAAATGGAATGATGTGCCTTGGATGAGCAACTTGCCCAAGCACATGTCCCAGGGACACCAAGGACATATTGCCCCGACCTACAAGGTACGTGGCTTTCCAGATTCTTGGCTGGGAAAGCCCGGAGGGGCTTTCATCCACATTCACAGGTGCCTCCACCAAAGATTTTGGTGGCTTGCGGCGTGGCAGGAGGGGCGGATCACGCATCGTCCCCAGCAATGTTCCAATAAAACTTTATTCACAAAATCAGGTGGAGGACCGGATTTGGTCTGTGAGCTGTAGTTCACCATCTATGCCCATGGATGTGTGTACACCATTTCCTCTGTCTGCTCAACTGGAGGAAAGTCTTCCTAGAGTCCATGTTTGTACGTTTTTATCATAGTAAGTGAGGAAGGAGAGGGTTTTCAGATGGTGGAGCTAGTAGGCCCCAGAGGCCATTGTCAGCGATTATGAAGTGAACAACCTCCCATCTCCAGCCTTCAGGGAGTGGTATAGAGGACAGCAGCAGAAACTGGGTTGCTATTGACCAAGGTCAGCAAAGATGAAATCTTAGGATGAAACAATATGGGTGAAGCAGGGTAAGATCTCTCTGTGTGGGGGACCAAGCTTTGAATGGAGTGGATAGCTTATCCTTGGGGGTTTCTGAGGATCCCTAGTGTTTCAGAGGGCAATCCCAACCTCTCCCCCTTGCATTTGTTTTAAACTTCTCTTGTCCCTCCAGTAGAAGAGAAAAAATAAAGTTTAAAAGGGGCAAGAGGTCACCCAATGAGACCGATTAGAACCCCAGAGCTACTAGCCTCAAAGAAAGAGTCACCTGCATTGTGTCCCCTTATACAGCAAGCTGTAGAATTTGCATTTTAAGTTTTGGTGGTGGGTCTGGAAAGAGGAGCAAGAGAGGGGACATGCTGGCAGCCTGTGGTACAGCTTTTGCCTGAGGAAAAGTTTGTTTTGATCTTCACAGGAAGGGTCTTGAGCAAAAGAAAATTAGGTTCCCACACAAATATCCATCTTTTGAGCTTCTCCTGAAAAATTAGAAGCCCTGGGGACTCCAGGGCTGTTTTTACTCAGGAACAGTTGATGAATGGGCAGGGGCTGTGGGTGGCTGCTGCCTGTGTGGGGTATGTGCTCTCTAGCAGCTCATGCCCCTATCCATTTTTCTCCCATGTCCTGCCTGCTGCCACGACTGGGGCCTCTGTAGGCATTTGCATTTGAGATGCCTGTGTCCCTAAGAAATGGTAAAAAGGTCTTTCAGCAGCCATAAGAACCAGCTTATGGGGGCAGCTGGAAGTGGCCCTCCCTGCATCTATGGTGGCTTCCTATAGTTGATGTTCCTTGAGCAGATGGGAGATTGGTCTAAAATACTCACCTAGTGTGCTACTGCAGGGCTGAACTCCCTCAGTTACTTCCTGTTGCTGTGTGGGCAAAGACCCTTCACACAGCCTGCAGGGTCCTGGGTGATTTCATCTCTGCCCACCGCCCAGCTGCCTTTCTTCTCCGTGCTCACCACCTAACCCCTCATGTCGAGCTCCTTTCAATTCCTTAAACAGTATGTTCAGTCCTCTGTGACTTTGTAAACCCACATTTTAAGAGTATTTCTTTGTTGAGACAGACTCCTTTAAGGTCAGTTTAGTTTGAAGTTGACAGAAATTCAAAACAAACGAAAGGGATGCTATTTCTCTTACATAATAATCCAAGTGTGTGTGGTCAAGCCTGGGAGGCATGATGGCTGTGTGGTGGTGGTGACTTGATCCACTCTTCTTTTTTTAAAAAGTTTTTAAATTCACTTATTTGAAAGTGAGAGAATGAGAGAGAGAAAGAGAGTGCGCTCCAGAGAGAGAGCATGAGAGGGGGAGGGGCAGAGGGAGATGCTGACTCCCCACTGAGCAGGGAGCCTAATGCGGGGCTCGATCCCGGGACTCCAGGATCATGACCTGAGCCGAAGGCAGTTGCTTAAACAACTGAGCCACCCAGGCACCCCTTGATGGTCCCTCTTCTGTTGCTCACTGCATACAGCCTCATGATCCACTATGGCGGCATACAGATTCCAGGTACAGAGAATAGGAAGGAAGAAGAGAGGCAAGGAGACATGCATACCATCTCCTAAGTAAGGCTCTTGGAAGAGGCTTCTCAGCTCTGTACTTCTCACTAAATGCCAGCTAATGAGGTGACTCAGGGCTACCTGAGCAGCAAGAAAACTGGGAAATCTGGTCTTTATTGCAGGAAGTCATGTGGCTGTAGAAGGTATGAACTACACATCCTTGCAGGTACCTCCAGTAGACTCCAGTACTCTCTATGCTCTTTGCCACCAGCATCACCATAAGTAGGATTTGGATTTAGAACCATCTTTCCCCAAAGCTGTGCTCTTAACTCTTCGCTACATCTGTGTGTATGCTACATCTGGGTCTGTGTGTGCAGGCTACTTCATTAATATTTTCACAAGAGTCTGCTAGGTGAGTCTTAGAATTCATAAAATTTTAGAACTGGACAGAATTCACTGAATTAGATATGATACTTGATCCATAAAAAGTGCACATTTTAAGCATATATTTTGATGTATTTATACAAACATAAACACTCTTGTAACTGTCCCCTCAATCGAGACAGAGAGCATTTCCATCACTTCAGAAGGTTCTCTTATATTCCTTTGTAGGCAGCCCCCACACCACATCCCACCCCAGGTGACCCCTGATTCATTTTCTATCATATGCTAGTTTTGCCTCTTCTCAAAGTCCATGAAATGGAATCATTTCAGAGGTAGGGTCAGTGATTCATCAGTCTTACATAACACCCAGTGCTCATTACATCATGTGCCCTTCTTAGTGTCCATCACCTAGTTTCCCCATCCCCCCAGCCACCTCCCCTCCAGCAACCCTCAGTTTGTTTCCCGTGATTAAGAGTCTCTTACAGTTTGTCTTCCTCTCTGATTTCCTCTGATTTTATTTTTTCCTCTCTGCCTATGCTCCTGTTTTGTTTCTTAAATTCCACATATGAGTGAGATCATCTGATAATTGTTTTTCTCTGATTGACTTATTTTGCCTAGCATAATACCCTCTCGTTCCATCCACATCATTGCAAATGGCAAGATTTTATTCTTTTTGATGGCTGAGTAGTATTCCGTATATCTGTCTCTTTTAGCTCGGTATTTTGTTTTGCAATACAACCCATGTTGTTGCTTATGTCAGTCCTTATTCCTTATTTAATTATTTATTGGCCACATAGTGTTCCATTGTATGACTATACCTCCAACTGTTTCTCCACTTATTTGTTCATTGTCATTCAGGTTGTTTTCAGTTGCTAGCTATTACAAGTAAAGCTACTATGGATATTCATGTACAAGGCTCTTAATTTTCATTCTCTTGCTAAATATTTAAGAGTGGGACTGCTTAATAGGGATATATTTACCTTTATAATAAACTGCTAAGCTGTTTCCCCTTCACATTTTTGCCAGTGGTGTGTGGGAGTCCTAATTACTCACATCATCACCAACACCTGGTATCATCAGGTTATTTTATTTTTAACTTGCAGTATTTCCGTGGATGTGCAGTTGTATCTCATTGTGGTTTTACTTTGCATTTCCCTGATGACTAGCAATGTTGAGCCTCTTTTCATGTATTCACTGGCTGTGTCTGTGCCTCCTTTTTGAATTGTCTGTTTGAATCTTTTGTTCATGTCACTATTGGCTTTCTGTCTTATTATTATTTAGTTGCAAGCATTCATTTTATATTCTTGGTACAAGTCCTTTGTCAGATACATGTATTTTGAATATTATCTCCCAGTTTGTGGCTTGTCATTTTATTCTCTTAATGGAGTCTTTTGGTGAGGTCATAAGTTTGATAAATTTATCCAGTTTTTCTTTTATGCTTAGTACTTTTGTGTCATGTTTTTAAAACCTACTCTGTGCTGCAGGCATAGATAAATAGAAAATGTTTGCTTGAGTAGTTGAACTCCTTCAGAGCAGGAGAAGCTTTAAGTCAGTGAAGATGTATCTTCCCTAGGCTCTCCCCACCCCTAGTTTTGGGGGTCCTTGTTGGAAAGCTGCTCCCCTCTCTGGCCTCCTCTTACCCTAGGGCTGGGCTGATGGAGGGCCACAGTCTGTGTGTGTGTGTGTGTGTGTATGCGCGCGCACCAAAAATAAATGAACGGTTTCATCGTCACAGAGTGAGGTTTCCTCAGGTGACTTCTTGTCCTGATATTCTCGGGAAATGTTGCTTCATAAATCTTGAATTTTGTCATTACCCTCTGCACATGCCGCCAGCGACTGCTTCCTAGAAATGTATTTGGAGTTGTGCAGTAATTACCCCTGCAAGTGTTCATTCAAGTCTGAGAGCAGATTAAATAATAAATAGCAATGTCATTTATTCGTTCCAATTTAGAACCCTTGTCTCATTATTTTTCTGGATGAAATTGAACGTCAAAATGGGGGAGAAAACTCGAGGGAAGGGGGAAGTGGGAATGGAAACAGAGGCGGGTATATGGGCCTATACTGCGTGATGCCAGAGACCGGGTTTTGCAGTGGGAGCAGGACCCTCTGCCTCTCCAAGATAGTAGTGCTGTGGGGCCAAGAGGGTCAGATAGGTGGAAATGTACTGTTGTCCTTGCTCCTTACCACCACCATTTCTCAGCTTTTGGACATTTTCCCCTTAGAGAGAACATAAAGTAGAAAAGAATTAAAGGGGAAAAACCCAAAGGTAACTGTTAGGGAGCATTTCTTTTCCCTGCCTTTTTTCCTTTGCAAAGTATTTTTTTTTTTACCATAACTCGAGACCATACCGTTAATATGATTGTACCTCCTGTTTTGTGTGTTGGCTCACCCTAAGGATGTAAGCATCTTTAAATAGGACTGCGGGCACTTTATGAGAAGCCAGCTCCTTGGGCTCTGGGACCTTTGCAGCCCCAGTGCTCAATCTGGTGCCTGGCAAATATGTGGGAAGGACAGGTCACTTTTAATGCCTGAGTGTCATGCCTTAATAAAAGTGGCCAACATTGTAAGGTGCTTTTAGCAGGCCAGACACATGCTGAGAGTTTTATAGAGTCTGCCTTGTTTACCCTGCCCATCACCCTCCTAAGAGACTGTGCTTTACATGGCTGAGAGCACAGACCCTGGAGCAAGTTGGGCCACATCATAGTGTCACGCTTGAGAACAAGTGATTTGGAAATGGACTATCACGGTTTGTATCCTAGATCCATTGCATCTTAGCTGTGTGACCTAGGGTAAGTCACTTAACCTTTCTGAGCCTCAGTTCCTTCAGGTGTAAAACCCCCTAATAGTAATATCTACTTTGTAGAATTGTCAAAGAATTTGAAATAACTAGTCAGTGAAATAACTCTGATCTGGCAAAGACAACGTGGTAGGGACTATTATCTATAATTATAATTATTTTTTTATCTGGGTGACCTTGAGCAAGTCATTTTACCTCTGAGTCCTAGTTTCTTTATCTGGAATATGGATGTGTTTGTGATCATTGAAATGAAATAAAACATGCCTGATTATGGTCAACTGAAATAGTTATCAATATGTACTAAAAAAAAAGTAAGATCTATTAAGCTCCTATATTTCCTTCTAATCTCATCCTCAGGGTCGCTTCCTCCAGATGCCTTTCTTGATTCCTCTCCTTCCTGTCTCCCATCTCCTTGTTCCTCCAGTGCTCTGTGCTATCCTCTGCCATAGCACCTCTATCCTGCCTTGCAATGTTTTAACTGTTTGGCTTCTCACCAGACCTTAAACTCTTTGAAGGCACTCACCACTGTATCCCCAGAATCCAGCGTCTAGACACAGTAGGTGCCCTACAAAGCATCTGTGGAGTAGAACCACGATTGCAGCAGCCAGGGAAAGCTGTGGGGGCAGCCAGACAGAGAGTGAGAGCTTCTGTAGCGTCATCTCAGAGGGGAGATGTTAGCAGAGGCTTCTGGAAAAAATTAGCTGCTGTCATAAATTCCAACTCTGTTTGGTAATGTTTGGCCAATCTTTCTTTTCCTGACTTAATTCAAAATTGGATGGGAGGGAAAGAAATTTGTCTGAGTGACTGTAAGTTAACAAGCCGTAATGATGCTCCGGGAACCGTGTCGCTTGGAGCCATCAATTTGCAGAGAGAAGGGCAGAAGTGGAAAAGTAAGTACTCGATATTGGGAGGGGTTGTCAAGGCACAGAAGCAAGAAGATTCTGGGTTTTATCAGAGCTCCTGCATTCCAGATGCCTTGGATTACTTTTCTTTAAATAAACTTCACTGAGGTATAGTCTGTGGACAGTGCCATACACTGATTTTGCCTGCACGGTTTGGGTTTGACAAATGCACACACCTGTGTCACCACCACCACAATCAAGTTAGAGAATTTTTCTATCACTCCAGAAGTTTCTCTGTCACTCATGCCCCTTTGTAGTCAGTCCCTCCACTTCCTGCCCTGGCAGTGACTGATCCTCTTTCTGCCACTATAGCTCTGTGTTGTCAGTGTTAGAATTTTACACAAATGGAATCATACAGAATAGATTCTTTTGTCTGGTTTCTTTCATTCAGCATGTTGCTTTCAAGATCCATGTTGTATTTTTGAAGTCAGATTTAATCCTCTTTCATCAATATACCAATCCTTTTCTGAGATAAATCAGAGAACCACGTGTTTTGTTGCATGGTATGTTCTTGTGTGGTTCTGATTCTTTAACGTCCAGCTTAAACTCCCTCTCTCTTCTGAGATTCCTCTCCTTGCTTTCCCCCAGCACCGCTGGTTGGGTTGAAGTTAAAGGGGATCATAACTGCCATTTAATAAGTCTTCACCATGCTTAATAGGTATTTACAAAGATTATTATCACAAACCTCATCTGAGCTGGGAATTATTGTCCCCATTTCAAAGAAAGAAAACTAAGTCTCAGGTTGAGTCTTTGAGCTAACGTGACACAGTTCAATTGCAGCACAGCCCAAGTTTGATCCAGGACTGCGACCCCAAGAACTGTGCTCATGACTGCTCTCCTATCGAGCCCTATAGGTGGATTGTTTTCTTCACCTGCACTAACTTCCCCTCTTCTCAGTTACCTGAGGCTGACCACGGTCTGGAAGCAGATGACCCTCCTTCTGATGTAAGTGTCAGGCGGTAAATAGTAGCTCACTTGATCTCGTCACAGAGGCATTGTACGGCCCCAGCTCACCACGAGAAGTGTGAAGACAGTATGGTCAGATATTTTGAGAGAGAGAGAGACCGTGTTCACATGACTTTATTATAGTTATTGTTCTATTTCACCACTAGCTGTTAATCTCTTAATGTGCCTAACTTATAAATTAAACTTTATCACAGGTCATATCATATATCATATGACATATGTATTATGTCGAAGTACATAGGGGGTGTGGTATTATCCGCGGTTTCAGGCATCCACCAGGAGTCCTGGAATGTATCCCCCATGGATAAGGGGGGAATAGCGTATGCTCAGAGCTAAGAGTTTAACTCATTTACCCTGCACCTCACCCTCGCAGGAGACAGTTTTTATATGGCTGAGAGCATAGACCCTGCATGTCCTGACTCCCTCTATATGCAGCCCTTATTGTTTTACCGTTAATTGTTTTACTGCCTTCTTTCCCCAAAGCCTTTGTTCTTTGTTGCAAATGTCAGAGTCTACTCTAGACATTTAAATAGAAAGAAAATGTATTAAAGGAGATAAGATAGTTCCCAGAATCTCCAGAAAGACCAGAAGCAGAGTGGAGGCTAGGCAGCCAGGAATAAAGCGAAAATGTCACTGAATACCACAGTCCCGCCGCTGCCTGGAAAGGCAGACACCCTCCCTGGAGCGAGATTCTCTGGGTGTGTTTGTCTGTACCCACCCCCCGCGTCTGAATCCAGTATCACACGGCGCTGTCTGATTGGTGGAGCCTGTGTCACATGACTCTGCCTGGGTGCAAGGGATGCTGGGAGACAAAGTGGCCTGCTTCGGCCAAGGAAAGGCCAAAATTCCCTTGAACTTGAGAAAGCGGTTTCGCAAGATTTGGACTTCAAGAAAACACATATGTTACAGTTTCTCCTAGACTAAAACCTCCTCCGGGAAGGGAAAGTGTCTGTTTTCTGTATCCCTAGCACACAGAACATGCCAGATGTAGTGTAATGATGAAGGACATATATATTTAGCAAATGAATGAATGAAGGAATGCATTTGACATAGGGAAGACCTCACGACCAGAGGATGTGCTGAGTCATTTTGAGAAATGGTTTCTTGGCTTCATACTTGAGTCATTCTTTCACCAGTTGTGGATGATTCAAGCCTGGGGCATTTCTGGATCCTCAGGCCCAGGGATGGGGGGCGGGGCTTCTCTGAATGAGGCAGCTCCATGGAAGCCACCAGTATTTACCCCAAAGAGGTTTCAAGGCTGTCTGGGAGCACAATGTCAGCCATAAGCAGCAGCAGGCTGTGTACTCAGTCTGGTGACAGTCATTAAGGGGGTGAGAAGATGAGACTAACACTTCTAGAACCCCTTCTGTGCTCTGGGCGGTCCAGGTTTTCTAACTTAGGTCTTGCGTCAATTCTTTGAGGGAAGACTACTATTCCCATTTTGCAGATGAGGAAACTGAGTCTCAGAGAGACTGAGTAAATTGCATGGCATCATCTGGCTGCTATGGTTTAGAATTCTATCTCAAGGCTAGACTTTTTCATTACAGTCTGACTCTACCGCATACTAACCTTGTGCCTTTGGTGTGCATATGTGAGCATCAGAAATAGTAATAATTCTGGCTTCAAAGTGTATTCTGCAGACAAGACATGATGACAATGACGCATAGAAAACAACTTGGTGCTTGACATATAGTGCTCAATATGGATGTCCAGTTGTTCCATCATAACTTGTTGGAAACACTACCCTTTCTCTGTTGAATTGTTTTTGTGTCTTTGTCAAAAATCAGTTGACTATATTTGTGTGGATCAATTTGTGGGCTCTCTCTTCTGTTGCATCAATCAATGTGTCTATCTGTTCACCAATACTATATCATCTTAATTACTGTAGCTTTATGGTAAGTCTTGACACCAAGCAGTGAGATTCTTTCAACTTTGTTCTCCTTTTTCAGAATTGTTTTGGCTGTTCTAGGCCACTTCCTTTTTATATAATTTTAGAATTAGCTTGTCAATATCTAAACATGAGTTATCTGGGATTTTGATTTAGATTGCAGAGTCTATGATCAAATTATAGTAATGATATGGTGTCTTCCAACCCATGAGCACAATATACCTCTCTATTTATTTAGATCTTTTTTTATTTCTTTCCTCAGTGTTTTATAGTTTTTATCATATGGACCCCTCAGACATTTTGTTGGAGTCATACCTAATTATCAATTACAAATGATATTTTTGGAATTTCAATTTCTAATCATTCACAAGTTCTAATTGTTCAAATGCTAATTATATCACATCATATAAAAATGTGATTTACTTTTGCATATTGAACTTTTGGACCCATTTATTTGCATATTGAGCTTGTTGGACTCATTATCTAAGAGTTTTTTGTGGATTTCACCAGATTTTCTACATAGATGATTGTGTTGGGTATAAATAGGAGCATTTTCCAATCTGTATGCCTTTTACTTCTTTTTCTTGTCTTACTACATTAGTTCTTACCAGTCCAAACATCCAACATGATGGTTAATAGGAATCGTAGGAGAGGGAACCCTCACTTGTTTCCCAGTGCGAGGTGGAAAGCATTCTCTTCCTTATTAGTTGCAGGATTTTTGTAGATGCCCTTTATTAGGCTGGGAAGTTTCCTTTTTTATTTAAAATTTTTTTTAAGATTTTATTTTTTTAAAAATATTCTCTACACTCAATGTGGAGCTTGTACTCACCACCCCAAGATCAAGAGTCACATGCTCTGCCTACTCAGCCAGCCAGGTGTTCTCCAAGGAAGTTCCCTTCTGTTCCTCATTTGCTGAGAGTTTTTATCATGAATGAATGTGGAATTCTGTTGTATGCCTTTTTTACAACAGTCAAATTTTTTTCTTATTTAGTTTAATGGTATAGTGAATTACATCAGTCTATTATTTTTCAATGGGTTTTTGGATGTTGAAATAGCCTGGGTATTCCTGGCATTCCTGAGATAAACCCCAGTGGCCATGATATCTTTCTTACATACTTTACATTTTATAGATTGTTGGATTATATTTGCTGCTACTTTGCTGGGGATTTTTTTTCACCTCTATTCTTTTAATGTCTTTGCTTGGTTTTGGTATTCGTATAATCCTGGTCTCATGAAATGAGTTGGGAAATATTTTCACCTCTTCTATTTACTGGAGGAGATAGTGCAGAATTGGTATTATTTCTTCTTTAAATGTTTAGGAGAATTTGCCAGTAAAATCATCTGAGTCTTCTTTTCTTTCTTTCTTCCTCCTTCTCTCCCTCCTTTCCTTTCCTTTCCCCTTCCTTCCTTCCTTCCTTCCTTCCTTCCTTCCTTCCTTCCTTCCTTCCTTCCCTCCTCTCTCTCAGAAGGTTTTTAACTACGCATCCAATTTCTTTAATAGATATAGGGCAATTCAGGTCATTAGTTCCTTCTTGAATGAGTTTTGGTAGTTTATATCTTCAGGGAATTGTTCTGTTTCATCTAAGCTGTTGAATAGTGTTCCTTATGGCTCTTTTATGTCTGTGGCTCTAGTTAGACACATTGGATTTCATTTCATTTCAGATATTGCTGACTGGTTTCTTCTGTCTTTGGTCAGTTTTGTTATTGGTTTATCCGTTTTATTGATCTTTTCAGAGAGCCAGCTTTTGGTTTTGTCACTTTTCTCTATTGCTTTTCTGTTTTTAATTTAATCGATTTTTACTTTAATCTTTACTTTTTCTTTCCTTCTGCTTGCTTTGGGTTTCATTTACTCTTTTTCTAGTTTCTCGAGGTAGACGTTTTGGTACTGATTTTAGATTTTTTCTTCATTTCAAATGTATGTGTTTAATGCTATAACTTTCTATCTAAACACAGCTTTGGCTGTATTCCATGAATGTTGCTATGTTTCATTTTTATTTTCATTCAGTACAAATATTTTTAAATATCCCTTGAGATTCCCTCGTTGAGTCTCAGTGAGTAATTTAAAAGCATGTTGTTTGATTTTCAAACCTTTGGGGATTTTCCACATATCTTTCTCTTTGTGATTGCTAGTTTAATTTTTTTATGATCTAAGAACATGATCTGTATGATTGCTATTTTTTCAAATTTGTTCAGGTTTGTTTTACGGAGCAGATTATGGTGTATCTTGGTGAATCTTCTAAACACAGTTCAGATGGATGTGTTTCTGTGGTTGTTGGGTAGAATGTTCTATAGATGCTTGTTAGGTCTGGTGGGTTGATAGTAGTGTTTAGGTCTTTTTTAACAATACTGATTTACCGCCTACTTGTTCAGCAATTACCAAACAAAGAAGTGTCAAGGCATCCAACTACATTTGTGGATTTGTCTATTTCTCCTTTCAGTTCTGTTACTTTTTGCCTCATATATTTTGATGCTCTGTTGTTAGGTACATATACACGTATCATTACTATGTCTTCTTGGAGAATTGGGTCCCTTATCATTATCGAATGCCCCTCTTGATCCCTGAAACAGTCTTTGTTCTAAAGTCAGCTTTGTCTGAAGGCAATGTAACTACACTGGCTTTCTTTTGGTTGGTGTTTATGGAGGAGGAACAGAGGGAGGAGAGGGGCGAGCAGGAATAATGTCTATTTCTAGACACTGAGCTGTCAGTGTGTTTGCACAGAGCTGTGCCCAGTAGAAGAAGAGACTCTGGATTTCCAGCATCGTCCGTACAGCAGGCACATGCCTGAGATCTATGGCCATCTCTAGCCAGTTTGCCTGTGGTTAGATTTCTCAGGGAGGGACAGGTGTGGCAGGAGACCACTTTGATTTTGGAGGCTCTTCTAGCTAGGTAGTTAAATTATTCTGTGTTTCTAACCTCTCTCCACTCACTATTGAGAGCACCAGGCAACCCCAGAAAATCATCTTTTAAAATATTTCATGTGTACACTGGAGGAAAGAAGGTAAAGGGATTATCTGTGTGTTTTTCTTTTTAGAGAAACTCTTTCATAAATCCCCCTGCTGTGTAATTACAAAGTGGGCTGTGGGAGGAAAGGGAAACATTCCAAGGTTCATCAGGAAACACAGGAAAAACTAAAGCAGATGACTAGGGCCCAAGGTCATACCTGGAAGATTAAGAGTAAGTTGGCCAGCTCCTAATTATTGGTATTCTCTTGAAGTTTTCATCTCAATAAGGACAGGAAGGGTGGCGGGGAGGGGAGGAGATGTTACTGCAGTTGTCCTCTATAATCTGTCTCTAAGAACAACCTTCCGATTGTAATTGAATATAATTGGAGACAGTCTGGCTGGCCGGAAGCTAGCTGAATTGTCTACCTTCACAGTCTTGGGGTGGGAGGAGAGGGAGCAGGAATGGGGGTGGCAGGGTGAGAAGAAAACCCTGTCTGCTCAAGCTCTACTCTAGCCTGAATGTGTGGGCAGCCAGGCTGGGGTCAGACAGGCCTGAGTTCAAATCCCACCTGCTAGCTGGGTGACTTAGTCATTTTCTGCCGCAGTTACCTTATCCGTGAATAAGGGTAACCGCATATGTTTAGAGCACGGTTGTGAAGATGAGATGAGACAATCTGTGTCAC
Source organism: Spilogale gracilis (assembly GCA_004023965.1). Lineage (NCBI taxonomy): Eukaryota > Metazoa > Chordata > Mammalia > Carnivora > Mephitidae > Spilogale > Spilogale gracilis. The sequence continues at coordinate 214,100 of PITA01001086.1, forward strand.
TTATTTCTCTCACTTGCTTCTCAGAATTCGCACACAGACCAACTACGTGGGCCTTCCTGGTTCCCTGGGGGGCCTAAAGGAAATGCAGACTCTCTGGCCCCACCTAGCACCTGCATTTTAACCAGATCACAGGTGATTCCAATGCCTGTTGAAGTTGGGAAGATTCTGCCTTTATACCAGGCCCTCTTTTCTCTCTGAGTCCATTCCATTTTTGAGGGGCTTCCCTCCACCCACACGAAGTAACAGTCAATACCCAGAGCATTTGGAGAAGGTAATTTCCTCCCCCTTTGAGGGGCCTGGACTTTCTCAAGAGTATTAGCTCCAGATTCCCTCCCTTCCAGCACTTTCCTCCCACCCCCCCAAACCAATAAATCGCTATCACTTCCTGCATTTATTAGCATTTGTTAACATTTTTGAAGACATTGCCTTTTGGCAACTTAGATCCCGGTTTTTTAAATGTACCTAAGGGAGCCTGCTGTTAAAAGAACCCCCATGGTGAGTGCTTCTGCAAAGTAAATAATCAACGAATTCATTTATTTTACAAAGCGCAAATTTTGCATAGGATGATTACAGAAAAAAGCAGGTTGAGCTATTGGAAGTTCTAGTTCTTAATTAGCAGTATTCAGGAAAAAACAATTTTTCTTTGTGTGAGTGACATAGGTTGATTTTCCCAGTCTCAGTGGGACATCGGGATCACCGTAGAATTTTATATTTTCATATTTTTGAAGCATGTAAATTGAAATGCATGGCTTGATGATTTTACATATGTATACACCTGTGCAGATAAGGTGTGGAACATTATAGCAGCCCTGTTCCTGGTCTGGAATTTCATATAATGAAATTGAGGCACGAGGGAACAGAGACTAGGGAGACATATTAACCAAAGTAAAGCCATTTTAGTTTTAGGCTGACCCTTAACCTGAAAGTCAGCAGGTCATAAAAAGAGTTACAAGATCTGATTCATGGGAAATCACAAGACCCCTTCTCTCCTATGGCTAAAGCAGCATAGGCTGGACATTCTGGAGAATCGCTCCCCGTGGGTAACTTTACACCCCTAAGACAATGGAAAAACTAACCACCCAATGTAAATGTTAATCCCCAAATCAAAGAGCAAGTCCCTCTTCCTGACAGTGAGCTAATTAAAAAAAAACCACCACCACAACAACTTATAAAACCCTTTGTTAGGGGTTCCTGGGTGGCTCAGTGGTTAAGCGACTGCCTTCGGCTCAGGTCATGATCCTGGAGACCCGGGATTGAGTCCCACATCGGGCTCCCTGCTAGGTGGGAAGCCTGCTTCTCCCTCTCTCACTCCCCCTGCTTGTGTCCCTCTCTGGCTGTGTTTCTCTCTGTCAAATAAATAAAATCTTAAAACAAAACAAAACAAAAACATTTAAAAAACCCTTTGTTAGAAACAAAGGAGGGTCCTCTTCCTCATCTAGGAGAGACCACTGCTTTGTCTATGAAGCAGCTCATTTCTGACTTCTATACTTACTAAATCTTTGTCCTGTTCTCTAAATAGCTTGCTCTTTAATTCTTTCTCTTTTTTTCTTGATGGAAGCCAAGATTCGGGCTACATATGATAGGTGTGACATTGATATGGGAGTTTGGATTTGTAAGGTTGGTGAGACCGGGGACAGAATTTTCTTTTATTTTCCTGCTCCCAAGCGGCCACCAAGTAGGCAGTGGTTTCTAGATGCATCTTTGAGGTCCTAACTGCTGGTTTCCCATTAGGAGTGAGGTCTGTGAATTCAAGGACACTAGCACCCTTTCCTTCAGATTCCCCTGTTCCCATAAAAATGCAATTCCATGTAAACTGTAAGGTATAGTGAGTCCTAATTACTGTATTTATAAAAATTACATAGAATTAGAGTAGAGTTTCAGGAACTAAGCCAGTTCTCCTGGGGGGGGGGGAGAATTGAATACATTGAAATGCACATTTTAAAAGGGCAAAAGATGTTTTGGGGTAAAGCTGTATTGTGACATCTTCTAGGACCATTTTGGTCATT